>FR989939.1:275121-688388 GCA_905404155.3 Plebejus argus | reverse complement strand
ATAATATATATTAATATACCGTACTAAACACACTGAGACCAGAAATATATATTACAGCTGAGTGTGTGGTCACGCGAAAATTGTATAGAAAATATATAGTAATATGCCTAGCTATAAACATATTAATATAATATATATAGCTAAGTCTGTGACGGCCTTAATTTGATTCGAGGAATGATGCTAATAAGTTTATTAATAAGTATTCACAAAGGAATTCTGCAAACAAACACCCGGGGCCAATTCTCATGGCTTGAATCAGATTTAATTCCCAGGCATGTTTAATGAAGACATAAAAAAGATTTTATATTGAGTAAAAGTAACTAGCCTAATATTAGTAAGTTAATACTCGTTTGATTTAAAAATTCTAATTCTACATAAATCTATTTTACCAATTTTGCTTGAAACAGTAGGATTTCAGGGGAAAACCTAGCCGAATGGCATTAATATGCCGTAGTCGAATGCCATTCGACTATAGTAGACTATAATATTTGTTTTTGCCTCTCCTTGTATAACAAATAACAATATTATGATAAACTACTCTCACTGTTTAATAAAAACTTTTCTGACACCATGACAACTTTTAAGGCCCCAAATAATTATTTTACACACTCAGAGCCTTTTACAAACGTCATTCGTCCTATCTAGATAGCGCGCGGTCGCGTGTATAGAATTAAAATGTTTAATAACTAATTTATGAAATGACTGATGTAATGAAAACTGGCCAAGTCAAATCTAATCTAGTTTAAGATCTCACATTATTTAAATAACATCAATTGTTATAGATATTCAATAAAGCAAAGAAATAGACTCAATTATTTGTTCATAATGTTATTTGGTTCCTATACATACATATATTTCGATTTTCCATGAAACTTGGCACTTATTTAGATCTCCATCCTTTTTACGGCGAAGACCATAGACAAGAATAATGTTTGTATGGAACTTGGCTCTCCATTTACATTTATGTTTTTGGTGGGATAAAATATTATATAAGTATGCTCATCCAAAAGTTTTGTCGCTGCTTGTTTTGTGCTTAGCAATTATCTCTACTGCCATATATATGTATATACTATACTTTACAGTCTGCTTAAGGGTAATTACTTAAGTCTTGTATAGCCAGAGCAAAACCCATAAAACGACTGGCATTAAAGCTTAAAAGTGATTCCGCCATTTCCAGGTTGTCTTTTCGTTCAAAGTATATCCATTGCTTCGCTTTTGTTTTATATTTCACCCGAACAAAGTGTGAGTTATCTGTGGAGTACCATTAGAGGTTGAATAAATTCTCTCCTTTCAACACGGAATTTCCTTAACGTTTAGCTACTATTTTTGCTGGCTGCTATAGAGAAAATTGTCCTTATAAGCTCTGTTTATGTGCATACGATTTTGCAAGTCGTTTGTATTGAAAATTTGGAAGTGTGGTATATTATTTTGGTCTGTTGAAAGGATTCACCAATTGGAAGAATCAATTATTATTTACTTGTTAACTAACCAATATTATCGTGCACGAAATTGTAATGCTAAGTACAGCTAACATACGGTTTTGCTCGATCGAGCAATAACGTCGAGCAAAACCCGCGGCTCGGGCTTTCGTCCACACATTCAGCATTACTCGATAGTTTTATTCTAAAATCTAAATCGATATGTTACGCTCAAAGACCAAAAACGCTCAGTGAGCGAAAAAATGGCTCACAACGCGTTGTGGTAATAGTGAAACGGCCACGACGCGTTCTGGTAATCACAGAAATACCACAAAGCGAAATTCATGTCGTGGCTGACGTGCTATTCGACCACAACGCGTTGTGGTAATCGAGTAAAGCCATGCAGACGCGTTCTAGGCATTTATAAACAGCCACGACGCGAATTCGTGTTGTGGCCCTAATGAAAACGGCCACGACGCGTTCTGAAACCAGACCGTGTTACGCAGGAGTAATTTTATAGCGCCCAAGTGTGTGCGCAATACACAAGAGCACTCTGGTTTCAATGAAACTAGGCCAGTTACGCAGGGGTAATTTTATAGCGCCCAAGTGTGTGCGCGATACACAAGTGCACGTCACGCGGGGGTAATTTTATAGTCCCCAAGTGTGTGCGCAATACACAAGAGTACGTGGTCGAATAGCACGTCAGCCACGACACGAATTTCACTTTGTGGTATTTCTGTGATTACCAGAACGCGTCGTGGCCGTTTTCACTAGGGCCACGACGCAAATTTCGCGTCGTGGCCGTTTCACTATTACCACAACGCGTTGTGAGCTATTTTTTCGCTCACTAAGCGTTTTCGGTCTTTGAGCGTAACAGATATATTTAATTTCATCGAGCCGGCTCGATGCGAGCCTTCGAGCTGTGAGTTTTGCTTTTTGCGGTCCACACAGTAATTATTATTACTCGATTTGGAGTAAAACTATCGAGCAAAACCGCATGTGAGTACTTAGCATAAAATTGGCATGAGTGACATGACATATTTTCTTCTTCTTCTTTTTTTGGCGTGAGCCTCCCCATTTAGGAGTTGATGACATATTTTGCAGTTTAATTTTTGTATAACTGTCATTGAAAACATGAAATGTCATTCAAAAACATTTCATATTTCAAAGCATAGAGCAAAATAATACACAAATATTTCAAAATCCGTTAATTTAATCAAAGAGGATATTGGAGGATGTTATAAACTACGACAAAAATAATATTACTTAAAAACAAACGCATTAAATATTTAAATAGCAAAAAATATTTTACCAAATGCAAATGGACAATACAGAGAACTCGAAACAAGGTGAATTTGTCGCGGTTGGCCGCAGTACGCAACTTGTGATCAACTTCGCTCCGGATTCCACCGACACGGAGACCCTCAGACTGAAATGTATGAACTTTTGGAGAGTTATTGAGGAAGATCCAGAGAATATGAACTGGTGGGGTGCTGTAAGTTTTTAAGCTATTGCATAATTTTTATCCGCTTGAGTTCGGCGACCGAATCAAGAAATTCCGTAACGAAAATAAACCTAACACCTCCCACTCTGACCGGTACAGCGGTGCGGTGTTGAAAGCCGTGCATCGTCTAACGTCTTTTCAGTTCGGTAGACTTCGGTGTTTGTGCGACTAGACGTATGCGAATTATAATTGCATAAGTTGATAAAAAGATGCTATGCAATAGCTTTACCGCGGCAATCACCGAGTGCTACACGTAATTTGGTCGGCTTACAACGTGACGAGGCGATGCGATGCAATAATAGGAGCCTAGGAGGTCATGTCAAATGGTACAGGTGTAACTACTTTCGATTGAGTTAAAAGTTATTTTTAGGGTTCCGTAACCAAAGGGTAAAAACGGGACCCTATTACTAAGACTTCGTTGTCTGTCTGTCTGTCTCCAGGCTGTAACTCAAGAATAGCTAGAGATTTGATATTTTCACAGATTATGTATATCTGTTGCGGCTATAACTACATATACTAAAAATAAAACAAAATGAATATTTAAGGGGGGCTCCCATACAACAAACGTGATTTTTTTGGCCTTTTTTGCTCTATATCAAAAATGGAAACAGGTAGGTACTTGAAATTTTCACAAAATCCTTAGTTATATATGTACTTTAATATTTTATAATAATATTAAAATAAAATAAAAAATAAGGGGGCTCCCATACAAAAAACACAATTTATGGCCTAATTTTGTTCTATAATGGTACGGAACCCTTCGTGCGCGATTCCGACTCGCACTTGGTCGATTTTTTAATAATGGTCCGGGGGCTGTCAATCTCAAAAGTGCCCTCATGGTGTGCATGAAATTTTTTGATGAAAATAGATAGTTTAGATCTATAGCTACTCGAAACGCTCGGTTTGCGTGGATTTACAAAGCCGGAAGTAGGTAAATTTTTTTTTATCCCCAATCCAAGGGTGGGGGAGGGTAGGGGAAGGGAATAGGGTACGAGATTGGGTCTCCGATAAACTCGGCGAAAAACAGCGCAAGCGCTGTTGCACGCCGTTTTGCTGTGAGCGCGTGGTATTTCTCCGGTCGAGACGGCCCACTCGTGCCGAAGCATGGCTCTTCCACGGTAAAAAATGATTTATTCCCTATACTTTATAGAAAACAAGTTCAGAGTCAACTAACTTTAAGGTGATTTGCTGAACATTTCCGGCCGTTTGTGAGCCCGCAAACCAACATAGTCTTAAAGTAGACATTGCAAGGAACAAATTACAAAAAAAAATAACCATGACACGTAATGAGGGCAAAATGACCTCCCTCATCACACACTTAAAGAGGCCTGCCTAACTCACTTCCGGCCAAAAAAATTGGTTTGCGTATTTTTTTCCTGAAAGATAAAGAAATGTTCTATTGAATACACTTTAGGCAAACAGTGCACATAGTGAGGGCAAAACATTTATCAATTTTTTTTTTCAAAAATTTTTTGTACCTACTTCCGGCTTTGTAAATCCACGCAAACCGAGCGTTTTGAGTAGCTATAGTTCTAAACTATCTATTTTCATAAAAAAATTTCATGCACACTATGAGGGCACTTTTGAGATTGACAGCCCCCGGACCATAATATTTTTACAGCTTTATATTTCAACGAAAAAGGTAACACCTTTACCATGATACCTTCAAAAATAACCGCAACCCAAACTCCATAGTCGTTACTAGTTACCTATACACAGTAACTAAAACTTTCAGCATTTAAGACTTTCGTCATTTTATAAAATGACGAAAGTCTGGCTACACTACTCTATTAATAAGGGGATTGATGTACACTGGACAGTGGACACCCACTCATATTCACCTCAATTATTATAATTTACGCTTTAAAGTTATACAAAATATGAATATAAGGGTTGAATTTTTTTGCAAATATAAAGAGCTTTTCCTGGAAACGTTTTCTACATCTACACTTCTACACTACTATTATAAAGAGGAAAGATTTGTTTGTTTGAGTCGAATAGGCTCCAAAACTACTGGACCGATTTGAAAAATTCTTTTGCTATTGGAATCCTACGTTATTTCTGCTGAACATAGGCTACATTTTATTTTGAAAAAAAGTACGGTTCCGTAAGATATTTGAGTTTTTCGGACGCAAGGTGTAAAAAATCTGCTAGAAAAGTTACTTATTTTGCGTACGCTGCCTAAACTATAAAAGATAGAACCATAAAATGTTCTAAGTAATTGTAGATCTTATAAATATCTACAAAAAAGTCCGCGACACACTATACCTATCTATGTCGAGTGAGGCACAATAACCATTTATTTATTTAAAAATCCTGAATTTTTTTTGGACTACATTTGAACGGATATATTTTACTCACGCTATTAATCCTTATCAAAATAAATTATTTTATCACTAAGTACAGTTTATGTAGATAATATTTGGTCTTTGAATGATTAAAATTGGACGATTGGTTTTGAAATTATGGCGAAATTAAAATATTACGATAGTGGGCGTCACCAAAGCGCGTGCGGAGGGAAGACAATATTCTGTTGTAGAAATGAAAATTCTGTACATAAAGTGCATAAAAGATATGAAATGACACCCGAAATTACACCTTTGTCACTACATCGCTATAGAAGCCAAAAATGTGGTTAGTTTTTTGTCTGTCTGTCTGTCTGTCTGTCACTCTTTCTGTCTGTCTGTATGTTTGTTCCAGCATCACACGAAAAATACTGATCCGATTTGAATGTGGTTTTCGCAGATATATTTATCTTCTTCCAACTTAACATCTGGTGTATAAAAATTTTTCCCCCCACCCCTCTAAGGGGACAAAAGAGGGGGTCAGATTTTGTATCAAACTTTTTCCTTTAACACGAAAACTACTGATCCGATTTGCATACGGTTTTCACAGATATAATATTATATTTGTCTTCTTCCATCTCAACATCTGGTGTATAAAAATCCTCCCCCCCTCCCCTCTCAACCCTCTCAACCCTCTCTGGGGACCAAAGAGGGGTCATATTTTGTTTACAACTTTTTTCTTTAGTGGACTTACTTCATATTATTAGGTATTAACTGTGTTTTTCAACTTAACATCTGGTGTATGACCTTCCCCCCCACACCCTCTTAGGGGACAAAAGAGGGGGTAAAACATGTATCAACTGATGATGTAGAAAATATACTTTAAATGGCAAAACAACGTTTGCCGGGACAGCTAGTCCGTTATAAAATAAATGTCTGCATGATATTTAATTATTGCTCTGCATCCGTTTTTTAGCAGGACTTTATCTATTTAAAACTACGTTGTTGATTGGTAAATATTTTGTCATCAGCCAATCAAAAACATTATTTAAATTAACTAGTATGTATTGCCGGGACTCCACATAGGCAAGAGCGCGCGTTGGTGAGCGCGCTAGCCAACGCGCTTGCGCTTGCGCGCTTTCATTTCGAGAATACCCTTTAAAAACTTTTTGTTGTCCACATTAACAAAGTAATTATAAGAGCTGTGGATAAATATATTATAGCTGCAACTCTTCATAGCGACTCAACATCAATTTTGATCCCTCCGCACATTGGCGCGATCCAAAGCATACTGAACGATCTTTCAATATTGTGTGGATTACTCACAAGCGCGTCGGCAAGCGCACCGCTAGCACGTTGGCGAATGAATGCGCTTGCCTATGTGGGGAGGCGGCATTTTTTTAATGAAAAAAGGGGGCAAACGTGCAAACGGGTCACTTGATGGAAAGCAACTTCCTTCGCCCATGGACACTCGCAGCATCAGAAGAGCAGCAGGTGCGTTGCCGGCCTTTTACGAGGGAATAGGGTAATAGGGTAGGGGAGGGAAAGGAAGGAAATAAGGGAGGGTAGGGAAGGAAAAAGAGTAGGGGATTGGGCCTCCGTTAAACTCACTCACTCGGCGAAACACAGCGCAAGCGCTGTTTCACGCCGGTTTTTTGTGAGCCCGTGGTATTTCTCTGGTCGAGCCGGCCCATTCGTGCCGAAGTATGGCTCTCGCAAAGCTATAATTCCATACTGCCGATTGGAAATTCCAATCACACTCACTTCCTTTATTCTATTCGTTCTAATTTCAGGTTTCAAAAAAGGAGTCGGAGCAGGTGCCGGTGACGGAACCGGGTGTCCGGTCGAAGAACCGGAAACGCACTGCAATTGATATGCTGAACTTTGTTCAGAAAAAAGGTACGCTATAAAGTATTACTATTCTATCTGACAATGTGTAACAAAAATTAGTGCAATAATACTTTAGGGTGTGTACGTGTTCCTTGTAGAGAGTTCACTGTGAAAGTAGCAGCGCTGAAAGACGATTTTTTTTTCACTTTTGTATGGGCAAGGGCACGAATTTCCCCATACAAAAGTGAAATAAATTGGTCTTTCAGCGCTGCTACTTTCACAGTGAACTCTCTACAAGAAACAGGTACACAGCCTAAAGTATTATCACTTATTTTTGTTACACCCTGTATAATTACGTCACCCAAAAGGTAAAAACGGGACCATTTTACTGACCTCGTTGTCTGTCCGTCGGTCCGTCTGTATGTCTCCAGGCTTTAACTCGAGAACTAGAGAGTTGAAATTTTCACAGATTGTGTACATCTGTTGTCGCTATAACAACAAATACTAAAACAAAATAAAATCAATATTGAAGGGGGGCTCTCATACAACAAACGTGATTTGTTTGGCCTTTTTTGCTCTATATCAATAATAGCAACAGGAATTTTTCACACAATATCCTTAGGGCGTAAACTGAGTTAAGCACTTAACTCGTAAATCATAAAATATTATGCCTCCGACTGCATTTTATAAATTATAATCCACTTTCTTCTTCTACATTAATTTTCTATGTAATTTCTGTTCATCCTAGTATGAAACTCGTTAGCAAGAGTCGTATTAATTAGAGTTGCCAGGTCGCCAAACCTAATAGCCGGACAGATCAGCCAGTTTGGCCGGACATTTGGGTAGAAAGGCCGGACACCTTATATACCTTATTGAGGATTTTGTCTCAATATTATGGTATTAATAGTTACGACAAAAAAATGTGTGTCTGTCTGTCTGTCTGTCTGTCTGTCTGTCTGTCCGTCTGTCTGTCTGTCCGTCTGACCGTCCGTCCGTCCGTCCGTCCGTCCGTCCGTCCGTCCGTCCGTCCGTCCGTCCGTCCGTCCGTCCGTCCGTCCGTCCGTCCGTCCGTCCGTCCGTCCGTCCGTCCGTCCGTCCGTTCGTCCGTCCGTCCGTCTGTCTGTCTGTCTGTCCCCCCCTCTAATTTCTAAAGTAGGGACATGATAATTCTAAAAAAAAATATATGATGTAGATTACTATAAAAACTACCAACGAAAATTGGTTTGAACGAGATCTAGCCAGTAGTTTTTTTTATACGTCATAAATGGTAAACCTGAATCTAAATTTCATTAAATCGACTGAAATATAAAAATAAATCAAAAACCTTTTAATTTCATAAAAATAAACCTTATTGCTGCTGAGGAACCCTTCATGGGCGAGTCCAACTCGCACTTGGCCGCTTTTTTTTTTAATTGTAGTTATCCATAAACAGTTTTTTGTTGTATTATTTATCGTTCGATTTTATATTAAAGCTTATAATATACATATTTAGAATCAGTGTTTAAAATCCATTATTTTGATACCCCACTCAAAATGCTTGGTAAATTTTGATTTTTTTTACCTTACAATAATATAGCGTCAAATATCTGCCATTTTGGTTTTTTCTTAATGTCACCTTAGATCTAAGAACACTTGGGCTATTATGACAAATCTAACGACCCCTCAAATGTAAAATCCGTTTAGCGGTTCTGGAGATACAAGGTAATAGAGAATATTACAAACATACAAGATACGCGCTAAAAACAAAACCCTCCTGGCAGTCGGGTAGAAATATAATCAACGCTTTATCATATATTTTATCAGCTGATAAGTATATAATTACAGGTGCTAAATTTTATGCTAATCAACATAATTATTTACCTACAACCCGGATGCGGCATTATAAGTAATCACAAAAAACTGATTTTACAGGTTTATACGACCTTGTGTACAGAACTAAACACAGAAGCTGCGTCGAGTGTGGCGAGGAATCCAGACTTCATGATATTGCAGAAGGAAATAAACCAGAAAGTAAAAATATTAAGCTATTGCATAGCTTTTATTCCGTAACAAGAAATTCCGTAACGAAAATGACCTAACACACCTCACTACGACCGACGCGACGCAGCGGTGCGGCACCGCTGCGCTGTGTCGGTTGGTGCGACGTTACCAGACCTCAGCACGGTGTTTGTGTGCGTGCGACTAGACGTATACGAAAAAATGCTATGCAATAGCTCTTCCGCGGCAGTCCCTGAGACTTGAGAGCCATGCGTATTTTTTTCTATAACCTACGTTTATAAATTTTACAAATATAGTCATTATAGTATTATTTTGTAGTAATGTAATATTATTTGTATTAGAATTTGTATTAGTTGTAATAGTAATTCTTTAGCACTAGGATTAGTGTTTGCGCAGCTACAGGATTTTTATTTTATTCCAATTTTCAATCGTATCTACAAAAGGTTGACTGGTAGAGATTGCTTAATAGCAATAAGTTTGCCTTTTATACATCAATTAGTACTATTTATTATTGTATCTTTCTTATTTAAATTACTGTATTTTGGTGTGCAATATAGAGTTATTACTTATTATTATTATTATTATTATAGTAAACTGATTTTCTGGTTTCAGATCAAAGAAGTGCGGTTTCCAAGCCTCCACTTGATGCATAATACACTGTAATAGGACGTCGATGGCATATTATTATGGTACAAAATACAAGTTCTTTAAGAGAAAACTTACTCGGGTATCAAATTAAAAATATATATTATATATTAACAAACACATGCTTTTTATTTACAAAAATTAAATTAAATTGATATTATCACTAATTTTAATTACTTTTTAGGGTAACAACGGGACCCTATTACTGAGACTTCGATGTCTGTCCGTCTGTCTGCCCGTATGTCTGTCTGTCTCCAGGCTGTATCTCAAGAACCGATATAGAATATTATGAAATTTTCTCTCCTCTCCCACACAAAAACACTATTTTTTCCCTATTTTCGCTCTATAACAGTACGGAACCCTTCGTGCGCGAGTCCGACTCGCACCTGGCCGATTATTAGTATATTTTATAGATATAATAATATACACAATCTGTAAAAACTTCAGAAGTCTAGCTATAGCGGTTCTTGAGATAGGTACAGCCTGGAGACACACAGACGGATGGACGGACGGATAGACGGACAGACATCGAAGTCTTAGTAATAGGGTCCCGTTTTTACCCTTTGGGTACGGGACCCTAAAAATGGACCTAAGAAATATTGTGCGCCACAATGGTTTATCTGAAAGTTCTGAAAGTTTGAAACGTTTGAAACGCTTCTCGCTCAGTTGGAACTTGGAAGATCAATCTTTGAGGCTCTCAAGCTTATTTCCACAACATATATGGCAAAACAACGTTTCCCGGATCTGCTAGTAATAATAACTGTTGCCAAACCGGCATTTAAATATTTTTGAATGACCTTTTCTTGAATACTCAAGGCTATGAGCTAGCAATATTATTTAGAAGTTGTATAAATAAGTGTTGGTTAAATTAATTGCGTATTTTAGAAAAAGTTTAAACCCTATTTTGTCTAAGTTATAATTTAATTAAAATTATATTTAATTAATTACGGTTATATAATTTATGAATTAAGATGTTAAGATTTGTGACTTATGATTATTATGAGCTAGAGTTTATAATCCAAAGTTATTAATAAAATGATGATGATGAATGATGATTATGAAAAATCGGCCAAGTGCCGCGAGTGTTTTTTTTTGTATGGAAACCCGCCTTGAATATTTTAGTTTCATTATTAATTGTTAAAATACAAATATTATTAAACTAGCTGTCCCGATGAACTTTGTGTCACTTTAAAACCTTCCCTGGACTTCTACGAATAATTTAAGACTAAAATCAGCCCAATCCGTTCAGCCGTTTTCGAGTTTTAGCGCGACTAACACATTTGAAAATCCATTTTTATATACATAATATGTATAATATATTTTGTGAATATTTGTTGTTGCCATTACGGACAAAAAGGACAAATTGGTCACGTCTTTGTGTGGGAATTTGAACGTTAATTTTATTTTGTTTTTAGTACATATTTTATTCTTACAGCGGACATGAGAGAAAAGAGGGGCGGAGCAGGCTACAGAATAACACAATCTGAGAAAACGTCTAGTTATAGTGGTTCTTGAGATACAGCCTAGAGACAGACAGACGGACAGACATCGAAGTCTCAGTAATAGGGTCGCGTTTTTACTTTTTACTCTTTGGGTACGGCGCCCGAATAAAACATAAGATATTACGAACCAATTATAATAATATAACCTAAACTTCGTACTCGTACTCGTACTTTCATACTGATGACGAGTATTAATTATTAATGTGTGTATTTTTATGTGTAATTTTATACTTAGTTTATTTATATATATATTGTTATGTGCTGAATAAATTAGCACCCTTTTATTTACCTACTATTAAAATACTATCAACCAGTTTCGCGAAGACCGCGCGGGAGTCGGTCAGTCGCGTGCGCGTAGCGGCCGCAATGGCGTACCCAATATTATATATTCTGATTGTCATATTACTGTCGCTCGCGTACTATTTACTCAAACGTAAATATGACTACTGGAGAGTACGAAAGGTTCCGTACATGGAACCGGCGATGCTGTTCGGCAACTACAAGGACTACGTGCTGCAGAGGCGGTACGCCGGGTTCGTCGCCCGGGACATCTGCCGGGAGTTCCCCGGCGAGCCCTACATCGGTACCTTCTACGGCACCGAGCCCGCCCTCATCGTCCAGGACCCCGAGCTGATCAAGCTGATCCTTGCGCGGGACGTGTACTACTTCAGCGGGCGGGAGATCACCAAGTACTGCCACCGTGAGGCCATCACCCGCAACATGTTTTTCAACGGTGGTGACGAGTGGAAGTTGCTTCGCCAGAACCTAACGCCGCTCTTCTCGTCCCACAAGATGAAGAACATGTTCCCGCTCATCCAGAGCTGCCGGGACACCCTGGAGGACGTCCTGAGGAGCGACGTGGGGCGGGCGCGGGAGGTGGAGGCCAAAACCCTCGCCACCAGGTACGTGATGGACTGCATAGGCTCCTGCGTCTTCGGGATAAACACGAATGTGTTGACGAATTACAACACCGGCTCCAATATCTTCGCCATGATCGGGGCCGAAATATTCAACGTGTCCCGGTCCAGGGGAACGAAAATTGTGATTCGGGCGATGTGGCCGTTCCTGTTCTACGGGCTCCGCTTCCGGGTGTTCGCCCCGGAGATCGAGAAGTTCTTCACCAAGACCATAACGGAGGTCTTTCGGAGCAGACAGTTCAAGCCGACGTCGAGAAACGATTTCGTGGATCTGCTCATGTCGTGGACGGACCGGAGGGTCATAAAGGGGTCGGCCATGAGCCCGAGCGGGGTAGACCGGGGAACGGTCAGCATGGAGGTGACCGACAACCTGCTGGCGGCGCTGTGCGTGCTGTTCTTCGCCGCGGGCTACGAGACCTCCTCCACCACGATAGCCCTGACGCTCTTCGAGTTGGCTAAAAATAAGGAGGCTCAAGAGAGAGTGATCGAGGAGGTGGACGAGTACATGGAGAGGAACGACGGCAGAGTGGAATTCGGGTGCATCGAGGAGCTCCCGTACCTGAAAGCTTGCGTAAACGAGACGATGCGCATGTACCCGATCCTGGGAATCCTGACAAGGGAGACCATGGCCGACTACGAGCTGCCCACGGGGCTGCGGGTGGAGAAGGGTGTCCGCATCCACATCCCGGTCTGCCACCTGCACCACGACCCCAAGCATTTCCCGGAACCGGAGAAGTTTATCCCCGAAAGGTTTTTCGGGGAAGCGAAGAATACTGTCAAGCCGTATACGTACATGCCGTTTGGGGAGGGAGCGAGGATATGTATAGGTGAGTGGCTTAATTATTACTCGAGGTATGTAATTAATTCTCGTTTTTATGGTTTTTGGGCTATAAATTAATGGACGTTAAAGATTGCTAGATACGGCACAGATTAAATTTTGTATAAATTGTACAAACTCGTCGGTTCTGTGAGTGTCTGGCAGGTCGTAACGATTTTGTATTTTGCCTATAAAAACATACCAATGAGGTTACAATATTATGTGATTTTGTCTAATAGTGGCTGTGACGCCTAAACTGATTTTGTTTTTTTTTTACTTTAACATAATATTTCTTCTGAGAGCGGATTTCATCGTGTAGGTAAACGAATTACTAAATTAATTCTCTTTTTGCATTTATAATTTGTATTTATTAAAAATTGTATTATATCCCCACTTGGGGATCACCGCGACGGGTACATTTCTACGAGCTCACCTCTCCGGGCTATGCGACCACTGCGAGAGCTAGCTATCTGCCTGCAATCTAACTGCCTACAACCTACCTGCCTACAACCAGCTCACCTGAACCAGGCCTGTCTCATTCCGCGCGTAGGTATCGAAAATATACCTACGCGCGGCTGCCCTTGCGCAGGGTATAATTCAGTGGGGCTGTGCCGCGCGCGAGCGAGCAGCGACGGACATACTTTTTAAGTTTTGAACTGTTTTTATTAAAATGGAAAATAAAAAGAAACACCCTAAAAAGTATGGTGCTGTATTCAAATGTTTAAAAACTGATTGCGATACAAATTTATCTTTTTTTTGGTTACCTAAGGACGCTGAAAAGTAAGTAATATAATATGACTGCAAAGTATTATTTGTACTTTAAATAGGTACATTTCATTACATTATATAGGTAATACATTAAACATAAATCATAATAATATAATATTAAGTATACTAAGCTGTCCCGTTGTTTTGCCGTATACGCGATGGACGTTGCCACGGTGACATACTTATTTAGTCACTTCCTTAAAATAATATACTTAAGGCCGTCACAGACCTAGCTATAATATATATTAATATACCGTACTAAACACACTGAGACCAGAAATATATATTATAGCTGAGTGTGTGGTCACGCGAAATTTGTATAGAAAATATATATTAATATGCCTAGCTATAAATATATTAATATATATTATAGCTAGGTCTGTGACGGCCTTTAAGGACGCTATTACAAATATCAGCGATTTTCCGATTCCCCTATTAAAGAATTAGGAGTCAAACTGCGAGGATATTTTGGTTTCAAATGAAAGATAATATATTCATCTCCACGACTGTACCATAAAAATTCTATAGCCGCATACAAAATTTTCACATAAAATACGTTTTAACCATCACAATAACCGCAAAATATGAAAAAATGGGGTCTGATTAGGTACCTTAATATCTAAGTACACTGAACTGAGGAAAATAAATATACAAAAAAATTTTTTCATACATTTTCGCCATAATATCAAGAACGCGGCGAGCGTCGTAACCGCCACTGTACAAGGCGCGCTAATATGAATCTTATTTTAATGTTATTAGCGTCGATATTCGTACTGACAGACATCCGACCTGCTAATTCTCCGGTTGGAGCTGCTGCATTCTTAAATGCCAATAAAGTATTTCGCCCGTATCTTTTTGGTTGCTCTATTGGCACGTCTGTTACGCCATTTTCGATTTTTTTTAACTTAATTACTCTCATTAAACTAAATGTAATAATTATCTAAAGAAATTTCCATTAATCATCACAAAAAGTAGTTTATGGTTTATAATACCATGATAATATTAATAGCGCACCGCGCGCAGGTATTTTTTTGGTACATTCAGCCCTAGCTGCCCTAGCGGCACAATAGTACATTCGAGCGGGCCGCTCAATGTATAGGTTCAGTGTAATATGGATCGTTATCCGTAGGCATAAGAATGAAATTGGCTTGTAAAAAAATTTTGTAGGCACTTAAAGAAACAGACGCTGAACTCTGAGTCATTCTAAATGGTACCTTATGTTTATAGATTTAAAGAAGACATTTCGTTGGATACATTTTCTAAGATAAACTTCTGTACGGAGTACTATTATATATTCTGTGCCTGAACCCTACCTGCCTGCATCCAGCCTACTTGCAACCTACCTATCTACAATCTACCTACCGGTACCTTTCCATCTGCACTCAAGTCTTATCTTCCTGCCCCCGTAGACAAGTGGCAAAACGCTAACGCTAACGCTAGCGTTACAAAATGTATGGGATTTGACATTAGTATTCGCTAGCGAAGCGATGACTTATGTCAAATCGCATACATTTTGTAACGTTAGCGTTAGCGTTAGCGTTAGCGTAAGCGTTTTGCCACTTGTCTACGGGCCCTGTTGTCTCCAGGAAAGTAAGGTACACACAGGCACAACAGGGTCACACATTGTGAACCACGACCCCTATTCTCAATAATATACTTTTACCTATTTTCCTAATTCATTTAATTTAATACTCTCTTATACATATACTAGCGACCCGCTCCGGCTTTGCACGGGTATAAAATATATAGCCACTGAAAAAATATTTATAATCGATTCAGGAGTACTGATTTATATTCATTATTACTACCCGTGGCCCGCATTGGTCGGTACTCGGTACCGCCGCAAAAGCTACGTCTCGCAATTTTTAAATAATATCATAATATGTAATATCTTCGAAAATATGAATTTAAATCATATCCTCTAAAGTCTAAAGGGCCATATAGATCTATATTAAATCAACAATTTATTTAAAGTGTTTCATTGAATAAGGATTATTGCCGTATTGGTTATAATCACTTCGAAAATTAGCCATTATTTGTCGTTAAAAGTAAAGGACAAAAAACTGTTATTGTGGGATACCCATAAGATATACACACACTGGCAAAATTAGCGGAACATAGTTAAAAAGGGGCACAACTTGAACTCAAGTGGGTCGGGCTGTCTGATATCCTTTTATATAGTTTCTAAGCTTATTTAAGAAATAAAATATTGACCAAAACTGGCAATTTGAGAGATTTTTAATGCAATTATGCCATAATAAATGTTTTTCGATGATTGACGTTGTAAGTGTTTCTGATAAGAATGGCGTTTTTAGCGGGGTTCAAGGTATGCCAGCTCATTTGATTGTTTGGTTTTTGGAAGAACACATTGCTTAGATATAAAATTAGTGATTTCCCAGCGTCTACGACAGCTAGAGCTGTAACCAAGATAGAGAAAGGTCACACCTACCGTTCGGTCAGTCAGGCCTTAGGTGGGTCAGCTTCCGTGGTCCATCGTAACTTTCAACGCTACAGAGAGACTGGATCTTACGTCTGGAGACGAGAACAAGGCAGATATCGGGTGACATTGGTTCAGGATGACCGTTTTGTTAGGGTACAAGCTTTAAGAAATCGACCTCAAACTGCATTGCATACACGAAACCTGTCGGAACAGATCCGAGATGTACGTGTGAGCAATTGTACAGTAAGAAGAAGACTCAAAGAAGTTAAATTAAACTCAAAAGTGCCAGCAAGGGCACCAGAACTTGAGACAGGACACCAAAGAGCCAGGCTAAGATAAGCGCGTGAACATCAAAATTTGACAAGTGTATGAAATCGTATGCTGTACAGTGATGGGAGCAAATTCTGTGTAAATTTTGTTGACAGGCGATAAAGAATGTGGATAAATCGTAAGGAACGCTACAAGACCATCAAACTTAACGGAAACAGTGGCCTATCATGCAGGCTTCGAAATGGTTTGGGGTGGCATATGACTTGGAGCACGCACGGAGCTGATGATTGTTAATGATGGTACTTTGACAGTACACGGCTAAAGCACAGATGTCCTAGAACTGCATGTTGTGCCTTTTACACAATTTTAGGCAGTAGCTTCAATTTTATGCGCGTCCATAGAGTAAAAAATCGGGCATTATTACCTAAATTATGCTGGCGTAGCCTAGGTGAGAGGCCAGCACGGTCTACGGATATGGATCCGATTGAGGACGTGTGGCACATCAATGGGTGAACGGTACGAGTTAAACCTCCAGCTCCAAAATCTGTTCAGGAGCTCGAGTTGGCGCTACTGGAGGAGTAGGAGAATATCCCACAGGAAATGATTGACAATCAAAATGCAAGCATGGAATGGCGTATCCAGGCCCTCTTGAGATCCATAGAAGGCATTAAACGCTTTTAACATGGCATTTCTTAAGTAAAAATGGAGAATTTAACTTAAAAAATTACTACTGAAATTTCAAAGATTTTCTTAATTTTTGATTTTTGCTGATTTTTTTTTCTTTTCACACGATTTCATGCCCTAAATTTATATAAGTTTTATTTTTTAATCATCAATTATTGAATTAATATGGAAATATATAAAAAACAGCGAATAATTTTCAAAACAAATGAAAATTTTGTTATGTTCCTCTAATTTTGCCGGTGCGTTTATTATACCATCGCGGAGTTTTCTGTAGACCATTGATTTTCAAACTAGGGGGCGCGCCCCACTAGGGAGGCGCGAAGACATGATGAGGGGGGCGCGGGCGCCGGTGGCGGTTTTACTCCAGAGTCCAGATGCCAGCGCATTCCCGCGACGTACGCGAATTGGAAATCTTGTCAAAAACATGCAAGCTCATCCGTCACATTGATTCTTCCTGAAGAGTGCGACTAACCCAAAAAATCAAACATTGTCCTTCTCAATAACTCAATAAATATACAACATTTTAAAATTCCGCTAGGTCGGTTTCTCAATGATAGAATTTTTACAATGTGTTAAAATATTAACCGAGTTTAATGCACGGTTACGGCAATGTATGAAAAATTCGTGAAAATTAGATGCATCTTTTTTTTTATTTTTTTTATGATATCGTTTTTTTGCTCCGATTGGATTCTTGGAAATATAATGTAGTATTTAGTTTTAGAAAATGAAACAATTCGGAGCTTGATTTCAAGTATAACAAAGAATTATAAAATCGTCAATTTTGGGTTAGAAGTAAGTATGTAAAAACATATTTTTATAATGAAACATCTGAAAATGTATTTTTGGTCTTTATTATTTTATTTTACAATAGCTTGGCGAGCCCACTTGCTACTACTTGCTGGGCCCTGGGCCGAAGGGAGGCGTAAGCACTAAGCATGTTCATTAGGGAGGCGTGATACATATAAGTTTGGGAACCTCTGCTGTAGACCTTTTTATTGTGTACAATACTTAGTATCTATAGGTACATTATTTTGATAAATCTCGTAGGGTCCAGCCTGCGTTTGCAATGTAAGCGGAAAAAGTGTAATTATTTACGACATAACATTAGAAACCCCAACAATAACAGTATTTCTCCACTTTTTTATGAATG
Source organism: Plebejus argus (assembly GCA_905404155.3). Classification (NCBI taxonomy): domain Eukaryota; kingdom Metazoa; phylum Arthropoda; class Insecta; order Lepidoptera; family Lycaenidae; genus Plebejus; species Plebejus argus. Next base: position 670,160 of record FR989939.1, on the reverse strand, counting down.
TTATTATACTTATAAACCTTCCTCTTGAATCACTCTATCTATTAAAGAAAACCGCATCAAAATCGGTTGCGTGGTTTTAAAGATTAAAGGGAACAAAGGGACATGAGGGAAATATTAATAGTTAAAAAAACTAAAAACACGCTTTTTTATATACAACCCAACTAAACTGGCCGTTTAAAGTGGGTCAAAATCGCGCCCAAAAAAGTCGGTTACAAACAAACATATAAATTGAAAAATGGAATAATTATATCAAATTGTATTGTCATCGGTCCTCGATAAATCTACAAAGTTTGAACGAAATCTGGCCGTTTAAAGTGGGTCAAAATCGCGCCCAAAGAAGTCGGTTACAAACATTACAAACAAATATACTTACAGGTGAAGCTAATAAAAAGCGTATAAAAAAGCGACTTTGTTTTATAATATGTAGTGAAGTGTTACAATGGCGTAACCGGCTATGCGTCAAACGGCAGCGCTGCGTCGACGCAACGCGCCGTGTGTATTGACTCTAAAGGCCGTCACAGACTTAGCTATAATATAATATATTAATATACCGTACTAAACACACTGAGACCAGAAATATATATTATAGCTGAGTGTGTGGTCACGCGAAAATTGTATAGAAAATATATAGTAATATGCCTAGCTGTAAACATATTAATATATTATATTATACTTCGTTGCTGCATCCTATGAGATTTAATAAACCTGTAGTCCGAATTTTGTGGTACTACATCATCACACGCCATTTAGATATTATTTATTTAATTTAAAACTGAAAAAAGACAATCAATTGGTTTTATAGTACTTCCGCCTTGCTTTCCTAGATGGCGGTGTTAGTTCGTCCGTCATTCGTTTTTCGTGTGCGGCATCGTCAACACGTTATCCTTTTTAAATTAATTTCTACAGTGTTAAAGTGTTATAATTAGTGTAAATCGCCGAATAATATTGGAAAAAGGAAGAATAAGGATGATTACGAACATATTCGCCGCAAAATACGGCGATTGGAAAGTAAATTACGCTGCAACAAAGGAAAAGGTACCAAACTACCCGCATTAATTTTTAAAAATATTATGAATTTTTTCTTTGTTCTCAGCTATGGCATGGTAACGATACGTTAAAAAAGGACTATCTTAACGGGTTAATACGTGATATTAACCAGATAGTCAACCTTTTGTACCTTAATGGGGTAATACGCGATATTATCCAGGTTACAAACTGAGTCGTGATGATACGTGATATCATCCTGAAAGCAACTTTATGCTTTTGCTTATTCACACCGGACAAGATCCGAGTCATCAGCGTCTTCCTCCCGGGAAGGCCGCTGCGATAACGAGCACTCATCCGACGACAAAAGGCGCGATGAAGACATCGACGCGCGGGAGGCTCAATCTTGCTGTGGAACTCCACAATCTTTAGCCGACGTCGAAGACGTGGATTATATGGAGTCGGCCGCGCCTGCACCGGCGTCGCCGCAGGCCGCACCGCCGACATCAGCGCCGCTGAGCCAACCAGAAGCCACCGTGCCAGTAGATCCTAACCAAGAATCTACTCCCAGGTTACCACTTGAAATACTAAATATTCTTGGCAAGGCCAATAAAACAGAGAAAGCCCTAGGCGAACGCATTCCCACCGAACTCTCTGAACGTTGGGGTAAAATCTTGGTCGATGGTTTGGCTAAGGAATACAAGGAGTCGCTTGTGGCGAAGATTCTTATACCGACTAACTTTTCGCTGGCACAAGCGCCTAAACTCAATCAAGAGGTAGCCGCAGTTCTACAGCAGGCTGCAAAAACCGATATTTTTTTTTTTATAATACAATCCAAGGCGTAAAAAGCGACGTCTACCTTTTCGGTGAAAAGCGCTAGCAACAAGCACTGCCGGGCAACTCCCGAGCTCCTCCTCGTCAGCAGTACGCGAGGCCAGCGCCAGCAGCGCCGGCCCGCCCGCACGAGCCGCAGCCGTCGACACGTCGGCGAGGAGGGCCCAGCAGCCCCCGCGCCGCAGCCGCCCCTACGCGAGCGCCAGACCGAGCAACGACAGGAGACGCCGCTACTAGAGGTACCTCACGCTGGCCGCATCCAATTCTTTTTACGCAATTGGCTTCTAATAACCTCCGACAGCACGGTGCAGTGCTGTCTTATGCTAAAGGATATTATAAAATACCCTTCTGCATTGAGTTATAAGTCCCTTCTGTAAGCCACCTTACCAACGTGTGGAACCAAGTAATCCACCTTTTACAAAGAGTCAGATGAGCAAAGCAATAAGTGAACTCAAACAATTAGGTGCTATTTCAGTATGTAATGAAAATTTGCCAGACCAATTTATTTCATACATTTTTCTTACACCGAAAAGTATCGGTGGGTTAAGATTTATATTCAACTCAAAATTACTTAAATACATTTTTAATTTGCACGTAATCAACTTTTAAAATGGAAGATATTCGCACTGCTATAAAATTGGTCTTTCCAAATGCCTATATTCCTCATATCTCAACCGATCTCAAGGAATTGCTTGTGCGCGTGCGGTGTGCCGATTCATACATTACATAAAATTATTATTTTTTTTTTTTTTTGAGATTTCGATTTCATGATAATCTTTGTGAATTTAACTGCCTTCCTGTACGGCTTAAGTTCTGTGCCATTTATATTTGTAAAGCTTCAAAAGCCTCTTTTTATGTGGTCAAGAAAGCAGGGCCATCTAGTGGTCGAAATTCGAATCGAAATCTAAAGATTATGCTACTATATAATATATTAAGGTCAAAATTGAAACAATTAGGTTTTATCAACTTTGAGAAAACTAGTATGACGCCTTCACAACTTTGTAGATTTATTGGCTTTGACCAATGATATTATATTAGCTTTGACATAATATTAAATACTCAAGTCATGCAGTTACTCCAGAATTTTTCTAACTAGCCAACGAAATCCATAACAAAGCGCGATTTCGCGAAGTTCATTGGTACTTTAATTTCAGCATGACCAGCAATAGCATACAGCCGTGTAGTTGTATATTCTTTGATACAACTGGCCGCGTACTAAATACTTTGAACGAGATAAGTTTTTAGCTTCACAAAAATGTAATAATAATTTTGATTCCATCATGCCTGTAAAACCTTATTTGTACCACCAGTTGGTGGTGCAATATTATTTTTAATAGAATAAAGTAAGCTTTTTAATAGAATAAACACAAGTTTATACGAGCTGGAGATCTTCACAGACTCGTCACTCACCGGCTGGGGCGCCGCGTGCGACGGAGTAGTAACTAGATGCCATTGGTCTGCGGATGAAGCTCGCCATCATATCAATTATCTCGAATTATTGGCTGCCTAGGGATTGAAATCATTTTTCATTTCATCGTTGTGATAATATTTTAAACGTCTTACTAAGAATAAATAATACTACTGCCATAATTATATTATCTTATATTAATATTATAATGTGAAGTATTCAATTTCATCATCTCAATGAAATCGCGAGAGATATATGGCAGTAGTGCGAGAAACAACGCATATATAATTTATTTGCTTCTTATTTATATAAAAACACAGATGCTGACCAGGCGTCTAGGTACGTAACGTAACGATAGGAACTTACTAAAGATCTTATTGAGCTTCGGTCAACCTGACAACCTGATGGCTGATACCGTACTTACTCGCGTTGTGCTTTAGTAATAAGTGCTATATTATTATCTGCTAAGATATTATGTCTCTTGGAAACAAGACCCAGGTGCCTTCATCATCCTATCATCCTTGCTTTTACAATTTCATGGCACGATTATTTTTTCTATGCCTTTCCGCCATTCGCGCTCATACTGTCTTAGGAAAATTATAGAAGAGGAAGCGACTGGTAAATTAGTCGTTCCGTACTGGCCGTCGTGTCTCGGCCGTGTTTTCCACTGTTTTGATCGCTTCTCAAATCTGACGAGATTTATTTTAGGCCAGATAAAACCTTCAGCTGGCGTGCGCAGTATTGTGCGGAAAGTCTACCTAAGACGCCGAATACCGGAGATGTCTATTGACAATATCATACTAAAACCGTTATCGGGAGGTAGGTACAATTAATCAGTATGATACAGGATTAAAACATTGGTTTAATTTTTGTCAAATTAATAATATTGATTTGTATTAAGGATCCGTAGCTGATATAATATTACGAATTCTTAAATTTTAACAGAAAAACTTAATGAAAAAGCAAGTTGCGGAATGTTAAATTGTTATAGGTCTAGACTCTAATCATTGGTAAATCCCGTTGCAATAACGATCCTAAGATTTTTTAAAGGAGTTTTTAGGAGTAAGCCCAGCTTCCTAAAGTATTCATTTTTAAGGGAACCTTATAAACTTTTGGAGTACGTATCTAAATTTTATCCGTAAGATTCTATACTTATTATCATTAGAAATTTTATAAAAAAAAAATGGTAACTCTCATTCTAATATTATAATAATTATATATAATAATTCAACTCGTTGTCGACGGGACAACGGGTGCAGACGTTATCACTCATAAGAACAGAAGACGTTCATTCCGAAAATTCACGTATCGTAATCACTATTAATAATTATTCATCAAGCCCCAGCTAAAGCTTTAACTGTGTACCTAGATAAGACAAAAGAGCTGAGAAATGGCCCAGCTACTGATAAGCTCATTTTAACAACTAGAAAGCCTTTTCATAATGCCAGTTCCCAATCTATAAGTCGCTGGATAAAGAGTGTCCTCAAGGACAGTGGCATAGAGATTGGCGTTTATTCAGCGCACAGCACGCGACACGCCTCCACGTCGTCGGCGGCGCGCCGCGCGGGAGTCTCCGTCGACATCATCAAGCGATGCGCTGGCTGGGCCGGCTCATCACTTTGTTTTGCTAAGTTTTATAACTTACCTTTACCAGATTTAGCACAAGACAGAGCTTTCGCAGAAGCTATTCTTAATGTAAATTCTGATTCATAGCATATCCAAACTAATTAAGTAGTATTATTATTTAGAAGTACAATACTTTATTAAATAAAAATTGTTATGATGTCTATAATGTTATATCATTTTAAATTCCGTAATTAATACTTATACTCCCAAGTGGCCACATGCGGCCGCGAGAACAACGACAGATTTCCAAGAATCCGCGATCGAAGTATTAATTAACTTAATGTAATTAATCTGGTATTTTATCATTCCGCAATTACGCGCTGAACATCTACAGGTTTATTAAATCTCATAGGATGCAGCAACGAAGTATAATTTATGGTTAATTGAACTTACCTTAAGTGAACTTCAACCAAAATTATACGAGTTGCTGCATCCGTAGAGATTTAAGATCCCACCCCACCCACTTCTCTTAGTTTGTTGCCCCTATTCTTTACTTGCGGAATGATAAAATGTTATGAATTATCCTCTCTAAAAAGAATGACGGACGAACTAACACCGCCATCTAGGAAAGCAAGGCGGAAGTACTATAAAACCAATTGATTGTCTTTTTTCAGTTTTAAATTAAATAAATAATATCTAAATGGCGTGTGATGATGCAGTACCACAAAATTCGGACTACAGGTTTATTAAATCTCTACGGATGCAGCAACTCGTATAATTTTGGTTGAAGTTCACTTAAGGTAAGTTCAATTAACCATAAATTATAGCTAAGTCTGTGACGGCCTTAAGAGTCAATAGCTTTGTCCACATCGTTTTTTTTGTTCAACAAGGGCATGCGTTATAGCGCAGTCAACAGCGAAGGTGTAAGTAGCATGCCCGTGACGCTCGTCAAAATCCACCCGCGTTGAAAGAAAAATGTCATAGCGCGCGCTACGATTTCAACGCGCGTTACGGGCATGCCTCACGTTCGCTGTTGACAGCGCTATAAGGCATACCCTTGATGAATAGAAAAAGGCACAATGTGGACAAAGCTATTTAACAATTATTAAGACCGCAATTTGATATTACGAACCAATAATTATTATAACCTAAACTTTGTACTCGACTATACTCGTACGTTCATACTGATGAGCAATGAGAAATATTTACTGTACATTTTTTGTGTATAATATGTTACGCTCAAAGACCGAAAACGCTCAGTGAGCGAAAAAATTGCTCACAACGCGTTGTGGTCATAATGAAATGGCCACGACGCGAAATTCGCGTCGTGGCCCTAATGAAAACGGCCACGACGCGTTCTGGTAATCACAGAAATACCACAAAGCGAAATTCGTGTCGTGGCTGACGTGCTATTCGACCACAACGCGTTGTGGTAATCGAGAAAAGCCATGACGCGTTCTAAGCATTTAAAAACAGCCACGACGCGAATTCCGTGTTGTGGCCCTAATGAAAACGGCCACGACGCGTTCTGAAACCAGGTTAGTTACTCAGGAGTAATTTTATAGTGCCCAAGTGTGTGCGCAATACACAAGAGCACGTTACGCAGGAGTAGTTTTATAGTGCCCAAGTGTGTGCGCAATACACAAGATCACTCTGGTTTCAATGAAACCAGGCCAGCTATGCAGGACTCAGGAGTAATTTTATAGTGCCCAATTGTGTGCGAAATACACAAGAGTACTCTGGTTTCAACGAAACCAGGCCAGTTACGCAGGAGTAATTTTATAGTACCCAAATGTGTGCGCAATACACAACAGCACTCTGGTTTTAATGAAACCAGGCCAGTTAAGCAGGAGTAATTTTATAGTGCCCAAGTGTGTGCGCAATACACAAGAGCACTCTGGTTTCAACGAAACCACACACACACACACACATAAAATTACTCCTACTTAACTGGCCTGGTTTCATTAAAATCAGAGTGCTCTTGTGTATTGCGCACACACTTGGGCACTATAAAAATTACTCTTGCGTAACTGGCTTGGTTTCATTGGAACCAGAGTGCTCTTGTGTATTGCGCACACACTTGGGCACTATAAAAATTACTTACAACACGAATTCGCGTCGTGGCTGTTTATAAAATATGCTCAGAACGCGTCATGGCTTTACTCGATTATATTACCACAACGCGTTGTGGTCGAATAGCACGTCAGCCACGACACGAATTTCGCTTTGTGGTATTTCTGTGATTACCAGAACGCGTCGTGGCCGTTTTCACTAGGGCCACGACGAATTTCGCGTCGTGGCTGTTTCACTATCACCACAACGCGTTGTGAGCCATTTTTTCGCTCACTGAGCGTTTTCGGTCTTTGAGCGTAACATAATATATACTTGTTTAAATAAGTGCTGATTAAGGGAGATCGCAGACGGCACACTTTTTGTGTGATCGTGTCTGCGGCTTACATACAGTCGGCATGGCGCGCTGTGTGTAAGCCGCAGACTCGATCACACAAAAAGTGTGCCGTATGCGGCGCGCCTAAATTAGCGCCGTTTTTATTTACTATGATAATCTTATCAACCAGTTTCGCGAAGACCTCTCGGGAGTCAGTCGGTCAGTCGCGTGCGCGCTGTGGCCGCAATGGCGTACCCAATATTATATATTCTGATTGTCATATTACTGTCACTCGCGTACTATTTACTCAAACGTAAATATGACTACTGGAGAGTACGAAAGGTTCCTTACATGGAGCCGGCGATGCTGTTCGGCAACTACAAGGACTACGTGCTGCTGAGGCGGTACGCCGGGTTCGTCGCCCGGGACATCTGCCGGGAGTTCCCCGGCGAGCCCTACATCGGCACCTTCTACGGCACCGAGCCCGCCCTCATCGTCCAGGACCCTGAGCTGATCAAGCTGATTCTGGCGCGGGACGTGTACTACTTCAGCGGGCGGGAGATCACCAAGTACTGCCACCGTGAGGGCGTCACCCGCAACATGTTTCTCAACGGTGGTGACGAGTGGAAGGTGCTTCGCCAGAACCTAACGCCGCTCTTCTCGTCCCACAAGATGAAGAACATGTTCCCGCTCATCCAGAGCTGCCGGGACACTCTGGAGAACGTCCTGAGGAGCGACGTGGGGCGGGCGCGGGAGGTGGAGGCTAAAACCCTCGCCACCAGGTACGTGATGGACTGCATCGGCTCCTGCGCCTTTGGGATAAATACGAATGTGTTGACGAATTACAACACCGGCTCCAATATCTTCGCCATGATCGGGGCCGAAATATTCAACGCGTCCCGGTCCAGGGGAACGAAGGTTGTGATTCGGGCGATGTGGCCGTTCCTGTTCTACGGGCTCCGCTTCCGGGTGTTCGCCCCGGAGATCGAGAAGTTCTTCACCAAGACCATAACGGAGGTCTTTCGGAGCAGACAGTTCAAGCCAACGTCGAGAAACGATTTCGTGGATCTGCTCATGTCATGGACGGACCAGAGGGTCATAAAGGGGTCGGCCATGAGCCCGAGCGGGGAAGACCGGAGAACGGTCAGCCTGGACGTGACCGACAACCTGCTGGCGGCGCAGTGCATGATTGCATGATGCATGTTCTTCGCCGCGGGCTACGAGACATCCTCCACCACGATAGCCCTGACGCTCTTCGAGTTGGCTAAAAATAAGGAGGCTCAAGAGAGAGTGATCGAGGAGGTGGACGAGTACATGGAGAGGAACGACGGCAGAGTGGAATTCGGGTGCATCGAGGAGCTCCCGTACCTGAAAGCTTGCGTAAACGAGACGATGCGCATGTACCCGATCCTGTGAATCCTGACAAGGGAGACCATGGCCGACTACGAGCTGCCCACGGGGCTGCGGGTGGAGAAGGGTGTCCGCATCCACATCCCGATCTACCACCTGCATCACGACCCCAAGCATTTTCCGGAACCGGAGAAGTTTATCCCCGAAAGGTTCTTCGGGGAAGCGAAGAATACGGTCAAGCCGTATACGTACATGCCGTTTGGGGAGGGAGCGAGGATATGTATAGGTGAGTGGCTTAATTATTAATTATTACTAGAGGTAATTAATTCTCGTTTTTATTGGGCTATAAAATGGACGTTAAAGATTGCTAGATACGGCACAGAATGAATTTTGTATAAAATGTACAAACTCGTCGGTACATTTGCATAGCTATGATTGAATATTGCGATAAAATTAGTAGAGTAAGAGCCTGCGATGGCCAGACCTTCCTCAGTTTCGTAAAGCTGAAAGTAAAGTTTAAGGATGTCTGTCAGATTTTGACAGCTCCCAGACACCCTTAAACTTTCTTTAAGTATTAGACTTTGAGGGCGTCTCCTGTCTAGCAGTGGGAAGCAACTGGCAAAAATGTCCGGCACTGGAAGACGAGATTCGTCCACTTACGGTGAAGAATATAAGTTATGAAATTGAGCTTTAATTTTTCTAGAAGGTCAGGTAGACCTTCAGAACTGGATTTTTTTTCTTTTTCTTTTCCCCAGAAATATCAGAACTGGATACCTCCTAAAGTAACGACGACCGAAACTTCATAGTTGCTAGTTGTTCTTATACCTTTGTAAAGGCCACAAACAGGTAAACTTTCAGCTTTACGAAACGGAGGAAGGTCTGGCCGTCGCAGACTCTTGGTCCATAGACCAGATTTAGCAGTTTTATATAAAATCCTCGACACAAACATGGCCCTATCGCGCTGTCGAGGGTCTAGAAATCTGCGGGCTAGTACTTATATGCCGAATAAAACTTCATACGACCCGGATAATAGGAGGATAGAATAGGTGAATGAAATAGATGACGTTGCAACGTTGGCATGATAGTCTATCTTCCATATAAAAGGCACCGACTAAAATCTCAATGGTGTCCACATTGTGCCTTTTTCTGTTCGTCAAGGGCATGCGTTATAGCGCAGTCAACAGCGAACGTGAGGCATGCCCGTGACGCGCGTTGAAATCGTAGCGCTCGCTATGCCACTTTTCTTTCAACGCGGGTGGATTTTAATAAATAAATAAATAAAAGTTTATTTGACAAAAAAGACATTACACTACAACAATTGGAATTTATAAGTACAGAAATTAGAACATAACAATACAAAACGAATAAACCCAGACACAATAACAACATTGAGAAACAACGATAAAAGTACTTGAAATAGATTGATAACATGGATTAGGAATGGTAGGTAGTGCAATGCCTCATGTGCCAAAAAGGACACCACTCAGGCGTAACTCTGTAGCGAGCACTACAGCGCCTGGTGTTCTGTGGCTCCTGCTGTTATTGTCGCTGGACGGACAGCTAAACACTCAGCAATAGATACGTCGTGTAATAGATAAATGATAATACATATATTGTACTTGGGATACTAGATAATAATTATAATAATATGTACATAGATAAATGTGGAAGTGTATAATAATATAATGTTGATAACAATGATCGCGCCACCCGGACCCCTCGTACTCCCCTAACGCAGACGCGCGCGCAAAGTGCGGGCATAGTATATTAATATACTATTATATTAATATTTTGGCGAAAGTTGAACAAAAAGAAGATGACGAAAATAGAAGATGAAATTGCATAATGTGGACTATTGCACATTAAGTGAAGCGGATGTTGTTAAGTGTTAACACGCTTTATATTAGCTTCACTTGTAACTATAACTATGTAAGAAAATCTGGGAATCCCCAGTTACTTGTCCCCGATTAGGATGAAATTATGCATACGCTCTGAGTTCAGATGACAATACAATATGACTAGCTAAGAAACGTCATTACAAATCCAATATGGCGGCCTCCCCAAGATGGCGGATAGGCTATTTGAAACCATGATGTGAGTATCAAATAAAAGGGTTTTCTGCCAGAAATACGAAAAAAATAGTCAAATAACTTAATTCCAACATGGTGGACATCCAAGATGGCGGATTGGATTAGTGCGTGCTAAAAGCGTGGATGTAGCATAAAGTATACTTACGCAACGGAGTTTTTCTTTTAAAGAGTTCACTGCAAATAGCAGCACTGAAAGGTTTAACGGTTTACTGGTTAACCCATCAATCCCGAAGCGGCAGCCGGCTGCCGTATAACAATTGAAAATCTATTGTGTCTGCGATACCCACGATGTGGTGGTGCTACAGGTTACTATTTACATCTATGTTTCAATTAGTAATGTTTCAACGTCATGAATTTGCTCATAATATAACCATTATTTAAAAAAGTAACTCGCTCGCTGTTACTTACTTTCACAGTTAACTTTATATACAACTTAATGTAATAATATCTGTGGACGCTTCACACCACGTCAGTCTGACTTGTGTTACAGGTGCCAGACAACGGAAATATATTTTATTACTTTTATACTATGTACAATATATTATGTACATTTAAGATTTTTATTGTAATATGATACACATAATATATTTTAATACACATCCATGACCCAGGAACTTTTTCAAACTTTTTTGTTCCGTCGGCGGGATTTGCACCCGCGACCCCCGGGCCCCGGCTTGAGCTACCAACGTGCTCACCACTGAGCCACAGAGGTCGTCAATAAACATTAAACACCCTAAAGTATAATCACTTGTTCACGATAAACCCTGCACATTTTTATCTAGTATACACGTAGCCTGGGCTTGATAGCCAATCTGGAAACTGATAAGTAATAACATTCTCATTATGGAAACCGATAAAATTGTAATAACAAAAGTCAAGAAGTTTATTTTAATTATTGTATAATTGCAGCATTGCGATAAGCAACATTTTATGTTACCATAACAAAGTGTTCAGTGGAATCGGAGTAGATACCACGAATAATATGATTTTTACTGTGGGAGAGCCATGCTTCGGCACGAATGGGCCGGCTCGACCGGAGAAATACTACGGGCCCACAGAAAGCTGGCGTGAAACAGCGCTTGCGCTGTGTTTCGCCGAGGGGTAGGGGATTGGGCCTCCGGTAAACTCACTCAAGTTTACCGGAGGCCCAATCCCCTACCCTTTTCAAATTCAAATTATTTATTTCGGACGAAAGTCCGGATTAATTGATTGGGCCTCCCTTTTCCCTACCTACCCTCCCTTATTTCCTTCCCCACCTCCCCTATTCCCTTCCCTACCCTCCCCTACCTTATTCTCCTATTCCCTCATAAAAGGCCGGCATCGCACAGCTGCAGCTCTTCTGATGCTGCGAGTGTCCATGGGCGACGGAAGTTGCTTTTCATCAGGTGACCCGTTTGCTCGTTTGCCCCCTTTGTACATTAAAAAAATTTGTTTTTTTTTTATTCGTAGATTAGATAACAATATTAACGCATTTGACCGATAATATACATTACCTCTATGTCATAGATTTTTAGAAACTACTTAAATCTATGAAAATTAATATGTTTATCTGTTCCTACGTGAGCCCGTCCACACGGCGCGTTGCGTCAGCGTTGCGTCGACGCAGCGCTGCCGTTTGACGCATAGCCGGCCACACGGGCGTTGCGCCATCGCAGCGTTATTACGAAGCAGTCTTAAAGTCAACACCCCCTCCCGCTTCGTCTCGGGGGCTGCTGTCCGTCATGTGTGTGTTGCGACGACGCAGCGCGCCGTGTAAACTGTGAACACCTTGCTTATTTGTATGTAAAACAACGCAACGGCAGCGCTGCGTCGACGCAATGCTGACGCAACGCGCTCATGGTTAAATCAGACCGCAACGCAACACGTAGATGAATTTCTAAATTTGTATGGATTTGACAGATTCGCAAGACGTCTCACGCAATTGAATTCTGTCAATTCAGTACTTTAGAAATTCATCTACGCGTCGCGTTGCGTCTGAATTGACCCTAAGGGTTGATTCAGACCGCAACGCGACGCGTAGATGCATTTCTAAATTTGTATGGATTTGACGTAATATTTCAAAGACGTCTGCTCAATTGAGATATGTCAAATCAGTACAAATTTAGAAAATATGCATCTACGCGTCGCGTTGCGGTCTGAATTGACCCTTAGTAGTAACAATTGTGATCTCTCGGTATAGCCGCCAAGCCGCGCGTTCGGGCGGACGCATATAAATCCAGCCTAACTGTAGTACACCTCCAGCTCATCGCACCATCTTTTCCTAGGCCGGCCGCGGTTGCGTCTTCCATCTTCACCACTAGTACACTATAATAATTATTATTTATATTGTTTCCAGGCAAACGTTTCTCCTGGATGCAGATGGTGCCGGCGTTCCTGACGATATTCAAGGATTACAGCATTACCTTGGCGGAGGGCATGACGCATACCGTGGACTTCGAGCCCGGAGGCATCCTCACCCAGCCCAGGGACAACATACGGCTGATGTTCAATAAACGGGTTAAATAGGGAGGTCTTGTTTTTTATAGATTACTATAGCTGACCCTGTGAACTTCATGTCATTTAAAAACCTTCCCTGGACTTCAAGGATTATTTTATGACTAAAATGAGCAGAATCGGTTCAGCCGTTATCGAGTTATAGCGTTATATCGTTATATTATAATATATTATCTTATATATTATAAAATTCTCGTGTCACAATGTTAGACAGCGTACCCCTCCGAAACGGATTAATTACTGATATTAACCCATTATTAACCAAATTTTATATGTATATTCAGTGGGTCTGAGAATCGGCTATAACTGGGTACTTTTCAGGGTTCCGTACCCAAAGGGTAAAAACGGCACCCTATTACTAAGACTTCGTTGTCTGTCCGTCTGTCCGTCTGCCTGTCTGTCTGTCTCCAGCCTGTAACTCAAGAACGGTAATAGCTAGTGATTTGATATTTTCACAGATGTATGTATGTCTGTTGCCGCTATAACAACAAATACTAAAAATAAAATAAAATGAATATTTAAGGGGTGCTCCCATACAACAAACGTGATTTTTTGGCCTTTTTTGCAGTCTCCAGGCTGTAACTCATGAACAGTAATAGCTACAGATTTGATATTTTCACAGATTATGTATATCTGTTGCCGCTATAACAACAAATACTAAAAATAAAATAAAATAAATATTTAAGGGGGGCTCCCATACAACAAACGTGATTTTTTTAGCCTTTTTTAGGGTTCCGTAGTCAACAAGGAACCCTTATAGTTTCGGTCTGTCCGTCCGTCTGTCCGTCTGTCCGTCTGTCCGTCCACGGTTTTGCTCAGAGACTATAAGACCTACAAAGCTGTAATTTGGCATGAATACACATATTAATAATGCTGACAAAATGGTACATAAAATATTTAAAAAATATTTTTTTATGGTACCTCCCCTACACATCAAGTGGGGTTGAATTTTTTTTTCACGCCCACCCCATCGTGTGGGGTGTTGTTGGATGGGTTTTTTAAAAGTATCATGAGTATTCATAGAATATCATTTTCCGATTTAGGTATCCATTTGTGAAATATTAAGTTTTAAAGTGGAAAAAATCGTTAGAGTCCAGTGTCCCCCCCCTTCTACCAGCTAAACGGTTCCTTCTGGAAATGTGAAAAAATTCACGGGAGTAGGAAATATGCTGAATTTAAAAGGAAAACTATCACGGCTAAGAAGACTTCGTAAGTTATTGAGTAATAGTCGATTAACTAAAAAAAATGTTTTCGGCGAAGTATAAAGGAACTTTTCGTTCAAATTCCTTTGAAAGTGACTGAGATGATGTTGTTAGTAGTGTAAAACATGTCACAAATGTACATTCATTGACCATACAAAAATTTTCAAAAACTAGCGGTACTACGGAACCCTATATTGCGCGTGGCCCGACACGCGCTTGGCCGGTATTGTTAATTTCAAGATTTTGAATTTTTTAAATAAGTTTTTCAATGCTTTACATATATAATGTACATTGTACATGTAGTCTGTACAGTTTACCTAATTTCCGCATCGTTTTCCTGACAACAGCTATTATCAGGCCGAGCGAAGCAAGCCCTACTATATTATTTATATGTGCTAACATAGTAATTTATATTTATATGTACATGTGTTATCATCAGTCAGTTAAGGTTTGGTTACTATTAAAATTAAAAAAAAAATGCCTTAAAGATTATTATTTATTACCACGCAGAAAAACGACGCGATTTGTAAGGACAAAGCTCGGCTTGTGGCGGTACCCACATTCGCCTAACATTCCTGCATCGCGCTATCGAAGTTTTCTGAGCGCGTCAGTATATATACGACAGCCGAAATGTATCACTCGGGCTCCGGCCTGACCGGGCATACCACATCGCCCGGTCGGAAGATCTTCCTTTGGGCCTCCACGCATTATATCCCACATTGGTGACCCTCGACAGAACACGCCTCCTTCATCATCATCACTCCCCGCCCCTCCGCACCGCGCCAGCCAGCATCGCCTCATCGGTTACATCGTCCACTAGCCGCTGCAATGTACTGCGGCCTGGGCGACTCCGCATCGGCATCATCGGGCTTTCTCACTACACCGACCGGTCAGCAAGCAGAGCACATCTCTCCTGGTCAGCACGTAGCATCGGCCCCGCACGGCAGCTTATCCGACTCACTGGATCCCGTGCAGCAGCTTACAGTTCCGACTCACTGGGACTTACTGCAACAGTTCCGACTCACTGGAACTCACTGGCACTGGCGACTCAAGCGAACAAGACTTCAAGATTCGACCTCCGGTCTTCGGGGGGGAGTGATGTGGCGGTACCCACATTCGCCTAACATTCCTGCATCGCGCTATCGAAGTTTTCTGAGCGCGTCAGTATATATACGACAGCCGAAATGTATCACGTGGGCTCCGGCCTGACCGAGCATACCACCTCGCTCGGTCGGAAGATCTTCCTTTGGGCCTCTACGCATTACT
Source organism: Plebejus argus (assembly GCA_905404155.3). Lineage (NCBI taxonomy): Eukaryota > Metazoa > Arthropoda > Insecta > Lepidoptera > Lycaenidae > Plebejus > Plebejus argus. The sequence continues at coordinate 654,581 of FR989939.1, read as the reverse complement.
CCCACAGGCTTTTAGCTAGTTTATGTAAAGGAACATAATATTATACGGACTCTTAAAAACGCACACAGACCATTGCGTACTTACATCAGTGCTTATTCCTCCTGAACGTTCATAACAAGCAGTGTATATCGTGCGACGATGAATGTCGGATGTTCAATATGGCGCCTGGAGGCTGCCACAATATGATTTTGTCGTGCTCTACTTATTAATTAATTGAGACGAGCTTGCATATAATTAGTAACTTAATAAGTACAGGACACAATATAATATTATGGAGTATCAGCGACTCAGCGTACTGGGCAAAAATACCCTGAATACATCGCGCATCGGCACAAATCCATACTTACTAATATTATTATGAATGCAAAAGTGTGTCTGTCTGTCTGTTACCTCTTCACGCCCAAACCGCTGAACCGATTATACTGAAAGGCATAGAGATAATTTGAGTCCCGGGAAACTGGAAAGAACATCAGCTAAGGATACTTTTGTCCTGGAAAAATGTACGGTTCCCGCGTAATAAACGATTTTAGGGGCAACGGAGTTGAGGGCGTCATCTGGTAACTATAATAAGTAAGCTGACCGGATAAATGCTTTGCCACAATATAATAATGATTATTATAGACCGTGGAAGTATGACGTCACAAAATGGCGGATCTTGACGTTTGGGTAAAAAAATTAGTGTTTTGGGAGGCTTTTAGCATCATTTATTTATTTTTTGAGTATATAGATAGTGTTCTGTGTTTAATAATGGCTGTGATTGTGAGTTCTCTCTTCTGGAGACATGGTTACAACCGGGAGCAAAACAATACGGCATTATATATCTTGAAAACTAATGCAAGCACTCGATAATATAATCAAATTATAAATTTTCATACATTTTTTGTGTCTGTTTTTACCCAAATGTCAAAATCCGCCATTTTGTGACGTCATAGCTTCCACGGTCTATTATGTCATAGGATAATGCTGAGCTTAGGAAAATAATATGACCAAAAGAAAGGCGTCATTTAAAACGTACCTAAGCTAAACTAATTATCCACGTTTTTTTGTGAATCTAAACCATTCACACAAAAATTTTCATTTAAATCGGTCCAGCCGTTTAGATTAAGGATGACTTCACACGTACAGAGGATTTAAATAATATGTAATACTAGCTGTTGCCCACGACTCCGTCCGCGTGGACTTCAGCTTATGGCGCGCGGTAGTTCCCGTTTCCATATTGTAGGCTACATTACTGCAACATTTCCACGACAGAGTTACGGTACGCATGTACTTCAAACTTCAGTTTTTACAGACAGAGTAAGTATGGCACCAGGACAAACCCTTGTTGGGTTTAATGGTGCTGTGATTATGTTTAAATATAATTTCTACACGTATCTTATGCTTAATAAAAAAAAAAAAAAAAAAAAGACACGTCAAACTTATAACACCCCTCTTTATGCGTTGGGGGTTATAAACTGGTGTCTAATTAGTAATTTCAACACTTCAAAAAATCATGGCTCAACCCTTTACCCTTACCATCTCTCATAGAAACGAATTCTTACTACCGCACGTGCAGCCCAGGTGACGTTCAGCGCCATCTATAATGAATTATTGGAACTATCTTAATTTTAACAACATTACGCAATTACGCACAAACACAGGGGGTGTTTATGCGTAACACCTTACAACCCTTTTTCCAGTTAAAAAGTAGCCCATGTCCTTTCTCAGGCTCTAGGATTTCTGTGTACAAAATTTCATTAGGTTTAGTAGTTTTGACATAGTAGCGAGACAAACATACTGACAGACAGACAGAGATACTTTCGCATTTATAATATTAGTATAGATAGCTGTTACCCACGACTTTGTCTATTTCATGAATACTTACATTCATTTCGATCAAAGTTGATTCTAACACCATATAAAAACGGTTATTGTGAGCTAATCTTAAAATACATGTCATGACATCATGTCTACATATACTATCAAGGACATTTTTGTAGCAGGTAATTCTTCCATACATATTTTGTTGGGTATCTAGGGCCGTTTTTGCAGCGCACGCAACGGAAGCTCTCAAATATGAATAATTTTCCTCGCTTTTTTCACATTTTCCTCTTTTTCTTCGCTCCTAAAAGTTACAGCGTGATGTTATAAAGCCTAAATAGTCTTCCTCGATAAATGCGCTATCTAATATTGAAATAATTTTTCAAACCGGTCCAGTAGTTCTTGAGATTAGCGCGTTCTAACAAACAAACTCTTCAGCATTATAACATTAAGTATACAATATACATAGGTGTAAAGATTGTCAAACCTACCCAAAAGCCTTCTTAAAACATTATCCAACCAGCGGTTTCGGAGAAGCTTAGTTATCATCAGGAAAATTTTGTACCTAGATGACATGAACATTGAACAGTAGTCTTGTAGATAATATCTAAGTGTAAATGGGCTACTTGGGGCTCGTAGTCCGTCATCATATCATCATCATATCAGCCTATGTTCGTCCACTGCTCGACATAGGCCTCTCTCAATGAACGCCAAGATGACCGATCTCCTGCTACTCGCATCCAACATGGACCCGCGACTAAACGGAGATCGTCGTCCCACCTAGTTGGAGGTCGACCTACACCCCGTTTTCCCAGTCTTGGTCTCCATTCCAGAGTAAGTTTACTCCAGCGATCGTCTGTTGTTCGAGCTACGTGACGAGCCCAGTTCCACTTCAGCGTACTGATTCTCTGCACTATGTCGGTGACTTTAGTTCTTTGACGAATTGTTTCATTTCGAAGCTTATCCGCCAAAGAAACTCTGAGCATAGCGCGCTCCATAGCACGCTGAGCAACGGAAAACTTACGAGCTAGCCCTGCTGTAAAGTAGTCCGTAGTCCGTAGTACTATCTAATTACAGTTCGTGGTACTTGAAGAGCAGCGAAGCAAAAATAATCTAATTGTTTAACAAAAATACAAAAGCTACCAATTTCCAATTGAATATGATCAAGTATATTATAATTTATACCTAACAATACGTACGAATTGTTATCAATTTTACGGTACGTATTGTAAGTCCTTGTGAAATATTATGATACAGAAAGTCTCAAAAATAGGACACAATATGTCATCCATAATGGGCAACATGGCGGGCGGAAGTAGCTGGAAGTGCCGCCTGGGTCCTTCATATCCGGTCACCGATCTACGAATTCAAAATTCGAATCGGATGTAAATTTAACATAGCCTCGAGCTCTCAGTGATTCTGGCGTTTGGTTCTTTTCATGGAAAAAAGTCGAATATTTCTTTTACAGTTAGTGTTGGACCGGTGGGTTTTTGGCTAAAGTCGAAGCCCTTTAATTGGTTCAAGCTGAACCTTCGAAGCCGATGCTGAAGATTTGAACTCCTTAAAAATTATTTGTTCCAGATTTGCCGAAAATATTTGGGGTTCGAACATTTTTGTATGGAGCCTGGCATATCTAGCCGCCGGCCATTTTGAATTTTTTTTCAAAATTTCCGAGCACGATAAAAGTGGTCTATTTGGATAGAGGACACAAACTTATTGTAAGTGTCTTCTATCCAAATATACCACTTTTATCGTGCTCGGAAATTAAAAAGAAAAATCAAGATGGCATAATATGCCACAAAGGTTCAAAACATGTGCAGGAATGTGGCGTGTGAACCTACTCTCAGGGTATTCGAACCTTATACCGACTCCACTCCAATTCTTACAGCATGGCATAGAAGTAAGCTTTGTTTTCAGTTGGGTGAGCGTTGAGTTGATGTAATGTGCAAATACCGTAATCCTATCGAGCCTATCACCTTAATGAGTGGCAGCAGTGTCCACCGTACATTTTTTGTGTAACTCTCTGCTACGAGCGGTAAAACTCTGAAACGAACTGTCGCCAGCAGTATTTCCGTACCAATACGACCTGTAAACTTTCAAGAACAAGAAGAGAGCGTATAGTGTATACCACAGAAATGCGTATAGTGTACCCTTTTGAAAAGGCGACGGCAACCTGTAGCTTGTTGCTTTCCATCAAATTATCCATCTATCCAACATCATCGTCCATCAGGAGTCGTCAAAGTCATTACCAGTTTGCTCGTTTGCCCCGTAATTGTATACTTATAACAAATAATTTAATATTAAAGATGATCGTTTTCTATGAAATTTGCCGAAGAACCTTCAGATTAATTTCAGGCCGAATATGATTTGAGCCGAAACCCAAGTCGGTCGGTCACTATTAACAATGTATGAAAATGAAACAATTAACAAAGGAATGTCGAGTTTAATTTGTGAGGTAAATGAACCGTAAAAAGGTTCTGTTTGAACTGTTAACATTAAACAATACAATTTACAGTTTCGGTTAAGCCAATGATACTGTTTGTAATATAAATTCTTTGTTCAAACATATTTAAAATACTACCGTATTGTGGATGTGCTGAATTGAAATACATAAGTTTTAGGGTTCCGTATAGACGTATAATGAACTAGGTAGTTAATTAGTTATATATTTCTGTTTTTACACCTAAAGGTTTGAGTAGTTACTGTTTATGTATCGATGTTTGACTGTGTCTTTCAGACTTAGTCGAAACTTTGACTTGGCCATTCAGAAAATCAATTACTAGCCATTTTTACTCCACACTTGCAATGTAGCCAGCCAATCTGGGTGCACGGTAGTGCACCCGCCGAGATGAGCCAAGCGAAGCGCAAGGGCACTACCTACCTTTTCTCGAAGTGTTTCGTCGTTTTTTGAACCCTCACAGAGTTGGTTTCTGATGTACCAGATAGTTTGTATTCTCAGGATATGATGTCAATAGTAGACTAATTAAAGATACAAAGTCTCAATTGATTAGCTCTTATACTTTAGATTTTATTGATATCTAAAATACACCGATTTCATCACTGAAACACTCGTACACTCACACACTGATGATCATCAAAATGTTTGGCTACTTCCTGAAGTGATAGAAAGCTGAATTTTGGTATGTAATCTAAGTTTAGATACAACCAACAAAAAATTCATAAACTTATCAGTAAAATATATTATGTATGGCTCGGCTGTTTCGTTACTAACTTCAGATCAGAAACTAAATATTCGCGTCACCTCCGCGACGGTAGCGAAACAGCGGAGCCATACATATTTACCGATATTATGTAGAATTTGTAAACAAATTCGTCAGTAATAAAATAATCGGCCAAGTGCGAGTCGGAATCGCGCACGAAGGGTTCCGTACCATTATAGAGCAAAATTAGGCCATAAATTGTACTTTTTGTATGGGAGCCCCCCTTATTTTTTAATTTTATTTTAATATTATTATTAAATATTAAAGTACACATATAACTAAGGACTTTGTGAAAAATTCAAGTACCTACCTGTTGCCATTTTTGATATAGAGCAAAAAAGGCCAAAAAAATCACGTTTGTTGTATGGGAGCCCCCCTTAAATATTCATTTTATTTTATTTTTAGTATTTGTTACTATAGCGGCAACAGATATACATAATCTGTGAAAATATCAAATATCTAGCTATTACCGTTCTTGAGTTACAGCCTGGAGACAGACAGACAGACAGACAGACAGACAGACCGACGGACAGACGGACAGACGGACAGACGGACAGACGGACAGACGGACAGACAACAAAGTCTTAGTAATAGGGTCCCGTTTTTACCCTTTGGGTACGGAACCCTAAAAAGTAGAGTTAGGCCATGAACATTCAGGAGCTTGGCTCTACATGAGATCTCATATCTTTTTTATAGGGTAAACCTTATGTGGTCATCTCGGCAACATTTTACAAGAAATGCTTTTGGTGGGATGTATGTTTATGAAGCTGTTATAAAAATATTGCCTAATTTTTTTTATTAAATAACATGTGAGTACATATTGCTATTATGTAAATAAAGGCATAGATATTAAATCTGAATAATATCTCGATACGTCATAATTTATGTAGATGCACACCACCAGCGATCTCTCCCGGGATCGACCCACAATAAATCAGCTAAACCTTCAAATATTTTAAATTCCAATTCCGAATAAAATAAAAACGCATCGAAACAGAAAAACGGAATTTCCAGCGAAAGAATTCGATTGAATAAGCCCCAAGTTCGAACGGTTCGGCCGAATTCGAAAACTTTTCGAAATTAACCGCCCAGCGTAGCGCCCAAAATATCTTTTATTAAGTTCATAAAAAAAATATTTTGGATAACGTGCGTTACCTGCGTGTAAAAAATGTATTCGTTTGTCGTTCAATCTATTTTATATTTTGATAAGTTTATTTATTGAATGAATTCATTCGTAATTAATAATTATTATATTATAACATGAAATTGTTTTGATGTAGTAGATAATATTAATATACGGGTAATGAGTATGTTTTTCTTTGTTTGGATATACCTTTATGAAAACATAAGAATAATATTATAAGTATTTATAAATAAATAACAATGTAATTACAATATAACAAATAACAACGCACTGGACTACATAATAATATGATTTTTTATCTATATTGTTTTTACTAGTGTGCACCGGATTTAAGGACGCCATAGGACGCTGCCGCCCAAAGGCCATGCCCCATGGTCTACTCTATACTGCCTCAGGTACATTAAATCTAAGCGCTCTGGTGCACGTAATTTTATACCTTCCGCGGCTACATCATTTCAGTTATTACAAGTGTGCATGTGCCTTTATACCAGCTGCTTCATTTCAGGACAATTCGCGCGTTATTTTTGATTGTACGATGCTGTTTCATCCACTTTTATTGTAAAACGAATAAAATTATTATTGTAGTACATAATACGCAGAAATAGTAATTGTATTTTTAAAATTTGTGGAACATCACTTGAAAACTTTCACCATAATAATGCATTTAGTCTGCTATCCGAATCGGACGTCAAAAATGCCTAAATGCCCAAAAGTGCCGTATTGAGCTGTAGAAATTCAAACAGAAGAGTTGGCCTAGATAATGGGCACTTTTTAACCGACTTCCAAAAACGAGGAGGTTATACGTTCGTCTGTGGATTTTTTTTTTTTTTTTTATGTATGTTCAACGATTACTCCGCCGTTTATGAACCGATTTTCAAAATTTTTCTTTTGTTATAATAGGTTTCACTCCAATTTGGTCCTATTTTGACAAAAGTGGTGATCTGATGATGGGATCCATGAGTAATCGAGGGAACTCCTCAAAATTCAAATGGAAACATATGTTTTTTTTGGTTTCATATGAAGTATTCCAGGCATATGTTACCAAAAAGTAAGATTTTGCACCAGGATTTACTATGGTTCGAAGGTGGTGAACAGAACTCCTTACTCCTTATAGATACATGTTTGGGGGTTTCGGCGTTGTCTTAAGAACTGAAAGCATATACTACTATGCAAATTCAATTAATCATCATCATCATCACCACCATTCCACCATACATCCGTGAGTAATCGAGGGAACTCCTCCAAATTTATAGGGAAACTTATAATGATTTCGATTTTATGAGAAGTATCCTAAGCATATGCTACCAAAAAGCAATGTTCAGAAAAGTGGTGACCTGATGATGGGATCCATGAGTAATCGAGGGAACTCCTCAAAATTCAAATGGAAACCTATGTTTTTTTGGTTTCATATGAAGTATTCCAGGCATATGTTACCAAAACTAAAAAGTAAGATTTTGCACCAGGATATACCATGGTTCGAAGTTGGTGAACAGAACTCCTTACTCCTTATAGATACATGTTTGGGGGTTTCGGCGTTGTCTTAAGAACTGAAAGCATATACTACTATGCAAATTTAATTTATCATCATCATCATCACCACCATTCCAACATACATCCGTGAGTAATTGAGGGAACTCCTCCAAATTTATATGGATTTCGATTTTATGAGAAGTATCCTAAGCATGTGCTACCAAAAAGCAAGTATGGGGGTTTCGGAGTTGGTTTAAGAACTGAAAGCATATTATGCTACTATGCAAGTTACATTCATCATCATCATCATCACTACTACCGGTCACACACCATGAATTATCTAATTATGACCCTATTATTGTTACTTTTAATCGTCTTTAAGAACAAAGCCCGAATTTGTCGAACGATTTAAAAAATTATAATGTTGTTTCAATGTATAAATAACTCAACCTTGGTGTTTAGGTTTTTTTTTTTTTTTTAAACGGGCTTTGGCCCACCACACATTCCCACCACTGTATCTCCTGTGTCGCCAGGATCGACAGCGGTATATAGTGGTGTTTAGGTTACCAAGTTAGCAATTTGATCATAAGATCTATGAGGTAAGTTATTCTTAAAATTTATAAGGACGATTTTAGTTATATTATTTGAGCATCCATACTAATATTATAAATGCGAAAGTGTGTCTGTCTGTCTGTCTATCAGTCTGTCTGTTTGTTACCTATTCACGCTCGAACCGCTGAACCGATTTTGCTGAAATTTGGCATGGAGATACTTTGAGTCCCGAGAAAGGACATAGGATAGTTTTTATCCCGGAAAAATTTAAAGTTTCCGCGCGATAAACGAATTTTGGCGCAACGAAGTTGCGGGCGTCATCTAGTAATGTTGAGTTGTTTTCATGAGTGATGAGTGTAATGATAGAAAGAAAGTCACTGAACAGAACTTTAGAGCCTTTAAAGACAGGCGTATGAACATTAATTTTATCATTGCTTGATTAACGCCAAGCAATAAGCATATACATACATTAGGTACACAGTGGTATATGCTTGGAGTTGCTTAAGCAATTCTGAAGTAGTGACATCAGACAATGAGTTCTCATAATATCATGAAAGTGTATCCTGGATCCAAAGTCACTAAGCATAACACATTAGTCTGTGCAGAAAACCAGCTTATAAATCACTTAAAAGAGTGAAATTATTATTTTAAAAAAAAAAATTAAAACCGACTTCCAGGGTAAAAACAATAATAATTTGTAATGAACAAAATGTGTTAAATAATTCTTACTCTTTAAAGTGCCTTATGCATAATTCTCCTAAACCTCAACTATTTCTGTACACAATCTACATTATTTTGAAGTCGGTACCAGTCTTAAATATTAAAAATATTTTGTCATACAACTCAGCATTCTTATAGCTGGTACCGTCTTCAAAATAATGTAGATTGTGTACAGAAATAGTTGAGGTTTAGGAGAATTATGCATAAGGCACTTTAAAGAGTAAGAATTATTTAACACTTTTTTGTACATTACAAATTATTATTGTTTTTACCCTGGAAGTCGGTTTTAATTTTTTGTTAAAAATAATAATCTTATCATTGGTACGTCACAGTAGCTAGAGTCTGGCTAACGAAAGATGAGTCTCATCTTTCGTTAGCCAGACTCTATAAAAAAGTGGCACGCTCGTTTTCATACAAATGGGGCGACATGCGGTATCTATCTTCATCTATGTCTGTGAGTATCCCTAACTCGGGGGTCGCTTGATGTCGCCGGCCGGCTAACAAAACTCTTCGAAAAACACCTTGGTGGTATAAAAACTATCGCACCGCTAATTTGTCAAGGTAAGGTAGATTGAGCACAATTCAGTCAGTAAACCTCTAACAAGGCTATTAGTTTTTTAGTTCTGAGTTTTTTTAACAGAGACGCGATGTGTTTCAGGCGGCCATTTTTTCTTTCGATGCTCCCGCGTTTGTGATTGGCGGGCGGCGAAGCACGCGATTGGTGGGACATTTGAATGGGGAAGGTATTAGGAATTATCAGTTATCACTTAGGTATAATATACAAGTACTTTTGTGCTCCCAACAAAAAAGACACATATGTACTTATCTACAAAAAAAAACAGCTAAAAAAACTCATTTTCAGAAAATCCATTTATTTGTCCGTGCATTCCAAACATCGTAGTGACGTCACCTCTGTACACTCGCACGTGAAATCTCCTCTCCTGTGGCACCAGAACAGCAGCAGAAGACCAAGGAGGCACAGCAGCAGTAGGAATACCAGCATGAAGAGCAGGTACAGCTGAAACAGACACTTAGGTTTCTTACAGACGAACGACGCATGTCGACGGCATTTGTCGACGGCAGCCGTCAACGCGTGCCGTCGACAAGACGTGCCGTTCGTCGGTAAGAAGCCTTATATTACTACTAGTAGATGCCCAAAACTTATTTGCGCAGAAATTCGTTTGTCGCGTGAAAACCATAATTTTTCCGGGATAAAAGTATTCTATACCCTTTCCTAGGACTTGAAGTATCTTCATGCTTTTCCGGGATAAAAATATTATATTATCATATTTCCCGGGACTTAAATTATTTCCATCCCAAATTTTAGCAAAATCGGTTCAGCGGTTTAAGGTGACGCCTTGATAATTTGGCTGTAGCGATGTCCAATGACTGAAGCTGAGAAATTAAAGTTCACTGTCAGTATTCATCATATCTTTGTCTTTGAATTACCCATAGCATAACACGATTGGTCAACTTTTATAATACAGAATAATCAATCAAAAAGACCTCTATAAAAAAGGGATTCCTATTTTGCCAACAGAGGAGAGTGATATAAGCTTCCAAAATTTGTACATAAATTGGTTCTAGTATACACTTTAATTTGTCCATAGCTTATATTATGAAATGTATTTATGGTTTTTAAATTACGCGACAAAAACCATTTTGTCGCTACGCCCTTTCCATTTTTTGCTGTTCCATTGCTTGTTTTCTATGAGAGGCCGGGCCAGCCTCGCATAGAAAACAAGCAATCTAAAACACATCCAACACGGTTTTTTACTTTAACATGGCGTCACCTTAAGCGTGAAGTGGTAACAGGCAGAAAGACAGACAGATTCACATTTATAATATTAGATGATATTAGACTTTGTTATTGAATATTCCCTATTAGTTGGTCAATAATCGTTTTTACGTCAAACTTACGTCGGGGATTAAAAATGGAAGAGAATCATGCCCGTTTTCACCAACAGCACCTAAACTGTATCTTAACTAAGTATCCCTTAGCATAAGGGCTACCTAAAATCATCCCCTATCCCAAATTTCGTTTCACGGTCGTAAGGGACACCCAGGTAGGTGTTCCTTTGTTAGGTGACATTTAGTGCGAGGCCCTTTGTCGAGCAGTTATCGATAACTTATTAGTGTTTATGTTTTTGTAAGATATTTAGCAGAAATAAAATACATTCACATTGTTTTTGAGGTTATTATAAAAAACTTTAATGTCTATAATAAGTTTCATGTGATTTTTTAACAAAAATGTTAAAAAATAATTGTATTTGGCTTAATGATGAGTATGTCATAGCATAAAAAAAAACAAATGTCATTTTGAAGGACAGTCGACCGGCAGTCGGGGCATTTCGCGCGCTATTCCGTATTCGTTTGAGGTTACTTTTCGTTTACTATTTATTTTCGGTATTTTGTTGGTAGTAAATTTCTTTATTTAGTCGAGCACGGCTGAAAAGAGAAAATGTGGACAAATTTTTTTATTAGAAGACAAAGACAAACTAATAAAGTTATTGTTGAAACACAAAGAAACTATATTTTTAAATAAATAAAAGTAAATACTTAATACACTTTCTTTTGATAATCTATATCTTATTAAAAATCAATATTATCGTATTTTGTAAAATCTCTCGATCTTTCCTGGTATATGTACATAATACATATTATACGATTACGTCTAAATAAACTTCGATTATTTACTAATTCTACATCTTCGATCGCGTCTAAAGCTTCAAATAAATCATTATCACTATCCATTTTAACGTCTTTGTAGTTGCTCGTAAATAGAATACTAACCTAAAACGGCCACTTAACGTTTACGGCATGGACAGTTGAGCCCCTAAATTTAAAGGATCACCTAGCTCGTTAGGTGTCCCTTAAACAATGGTGAAAACAAAAACGTCGCTAGGTGGCCCTTAAGTTTACGCTAAGGGACACCTAAATTTAAGAGCCGTTGGTGAAAACGGGCATAAATCCTTTAAAAGTTATCATTTATCAACCGTATTCTTGGCAGTGATCAACTGATTACTTATACAGCATGACTGGTGAGACATGTTCAATACATAACACCAGGCACTGTAGGGTACCCACGCTACAGAGCTGCGCCTGAGTGGTTTCCCTTTTTGGCATTAAAAGGCATTACACTGCCTACCTTTCGATTGCGATTTATCTGTGTTCTGATTCCACTGGAAAGAGCACAGAGAGGAGTATTGAAGGTGGCATTGGAAAAGCCCATATGGTACCCCACAAAAAGTCTGTACAATGAGACCAATGTTCTTAGTGTCAGGAAACTTTATTTAGTAAGAGTCTTTGAAGCCGTCCATAAATCAATCACTAAATGTAAAGTCACTTACGACCAAATGCTAGAAAAAAGAAATTTTAAAGTCGCCAACATCCCTGTATCCTCTTCTTTTGCCTACCGTTTTGGAATTTTTCTGTCCCCTTACATCTACAATAGACTTGTAAATCTGTTTAACTTGAAGCTACTCCCTGTTCACAAAGGAATAAAGATACTTACTCAATCACTGCTGTCCTGGTCGTACGACGAATCCGAAAATCTACTAAAAGTGTACAAATAGCACATAACACACACACACACACACACACACACACACACACACACACACACACACACACACACACACACACACACACACACACACACACTCACACACACACACACACACACACACACACACACACACACACACACACACACACACACTCACACACACACACACACGATCCCCATACATATTTTTATTCTTCTATATTTTAATTTAAGGTGACGCCTTGATAATTTGGCTGTAGCGATGTCCATTTTTCTCAGCAATGACTAAAGCTAAGAAATTAAAGTTCACTGTCAGTATTCATCACGTCTTTGTCTTTGAATTGCCCATAGCATAACACGATTGGTCAACTTTTATAACACTGAATAATCAATCAAAAAGACCTCTGTAAAAAAAGGGATTCCTATTTTGCCAAGAGAGGAGAGTGATATAAGCTTCCAAAATTTGTACATAAATTGGTTCTAGTATACACTTTAATTTGTCCATAGCTTATATGAAATGTATTTATGGTTTTTAAATTACGCGACAAAAACCATTTTGTCGCTACGCCCTTTCCATTTTTTGCTGTTCCATCGCTTGTTTTCTATGAGAGGCCGGGCCAGCCTCGCATAGAAAACAAGCAATCTAAAACACATCCAACACGAATTTTTACTTTAACATGGCGTCACCTTAATAAGGATTTTTTGTTATTTTATTTGTTTTCTCTATGTAAATAATTCTTTTTTTTGTTTCTGTTGTGTTAGCCGCATTTCTTACATCCTGTACTTTTTAAATTCCCCCATAGGACAGGCCTCGCCTAGTTTGGGGGACCATCACTCTTGAAAATTGTAAATTCTTATCTACGTTAAATAAAGTATTTGTATTTGTATTTGTATTTGTATTTGATTCTTTTTTTTGTTTGTAAATATCTTTTTTTTTTGGCTTATTCTTGTACTTCTTATTGTACCTACTTGTATAACCTAGAATAGTGTATAGTGTAATGTCCTTATTGTGCCAAATAAAACGTTTATTATTATTATTAAAAAAAAAGTTTATTATTAATACTCGAGGACGTGATATTTGGTTATTAAGTATATTATCGGTATTGTCTCACCAATCATGCTGTATATTAGTATCACACGATCTGGGGCCCGATTCTTGTATTTCGACAAATTCAAATTCAAAACTGGTTCACAAACGGCGAAGTTATCCACGAACAAACAGAAAAGGAAGAAACAGATAAGTAACATTTAATATACGGACAATTATTCATTTTTATACGCTTTTTATTAGCTTCACCTGTATATTTGTTTTTTGTAACATGTTTGTAACCGACTTCTTTGGGCGCGATTTTGACCCACTTTAAACGGCCAGATTTCGTTCAAACTTTGTAGATTTATCGAGGACCGATGACAATACACTAATTTGATATAATTATTCCATTTTTCAATTTGTATGTTTGTATGTTTGTTTGTAACCCTTTATATAAAAAGCGTGTTTTTAGTTTTTTTAACTATTACTTATTTCCTAACACCTTGTAATTAACTTTGTAACTGTTACTTAAATACATCTTCTACTTATATCTTCAATTATCGTGTGCGCAGTGCGATATCGTACTGCATTGTGTAAAATGCTTTACGTCTGTTTATACATACGTCGTACACAAAATAACACATAAAATCTTCAAGCAAAGCTACCCTTTCTTCAATTATTTAATTAATTATCTTGCTAATTAAACTCTGCTCTCACTTTGCTTTGGGAATTAAAAACGCTACACTCACCGTTTCAAAGGAATGCTGTTTAAAAGGAGAACGTTGTTGAATGTTGATTTGAGCTCATTTTGATTGCTCGAATACAACATACGTTTCCAAGCAAGCCAAGCAAGTGCCCAAGCGTCATGAATTTTCCCATAAAAAGGTTAAAAAAGTAACTTTTTCAGCTGCTGCTTTCACAGCGAAATCTATACATTCACAGCCTAAAGTATTGCCACTATTGTTTGTTACACCCTGTATATATTATGAGACATATTATACATTATATACACACTCCGAAGTATTATCATTTAACTTTTGTTATACTCCGCACAAGACAGCTGAAAAATACCTAGTGGGCTTCGGCCTTTTTTTTGATGCGCAGGGGAAACCCTTTATGGGTACCCCGGGTCGGGGATGTGCCTCAGTTAAGCTGAAGCACCCCGGGGGTATGTGGGACTCCCCACAAGCAGCGCCGGACTTACCCACTAAAACCACCTGCGGTTTGCCTTCAGCCGTATACGGAGGGATGTCCTGGATCTGTCTAACACAGGACTCCCTCCTCGACCGGCCGGTCTACCTCAAAAGGGACCGGACTTCCACCAAAGTTAGGGAACGCTTAGGCAAACTGAAGAGCTTCCCCTCGGCGCGCGGCGCTGGGACTAGCTAAGCCGGGCACACTTTCGCATTTATAATATTAGTATGAATAGTTGCTATTTATTATTTTATTTTTCTTTATATTATTTTATTATTATGGCAATATTTCCACAGGGTGTAGCAAAAGTAAGTGATAATACTTTATGATTTGTACCGGCAAGTCCCCTAGCATCTTGAATATTCTCATACGAAAGTAAAAAAAAAGTTGGTCTTTCAGCACTGTTACTTTCACAGTGAACTCTATGTCAGGAACACAATACAACCACTGAAGTATTAATATCACTTAATTATTTTGTCACACATTGTATAAATAACAAATTCAACGTAAATTAAAAAAAGAAGTTAAAATAACAATATATAGCAAGGAGGCTAGATACGAGTGTGTGACAGTTGCTAGGCAACCGGGGTGTTATGGTTATTATTATGGGGACTTGGAGCTTGGAGGATGAGGAATAAAGGATTGTAATTTGTACTGTATTACACTGGCGCCAACCTGTGGCCATTATTTTTTTTCACAAGAAATAACGAACCCAGTCCCAGTGTTCTGTGTGTAGCTAGCCGAACTGTGAAAAAGCAGCATGCCACGAGCACACGCCAACATCCCCGTTACGAGAGTGAAGAGGAAGACACACAGCAAGCCAGCGACGGCGAAGAACCCGGGAACGAGACGATAGTTTTCGCCGACCCGCGGCAGCCCCCGCCTACTTCCACCGCGGCTGCTGGAGCATCTACCACCACCTCGACAGAACGAGTGAGGATAGCAGTGTTGGAAGCGATACTACAATCGCAACGTACGCAACAGGAGATTAACAGAGCCCTCCTGGAAACACTCCGAGCCCTCCTACGGCATGATCCATCCGGCGATTACGGAACCCCTACTACGGCGGCCGCAATGCAGAGAAGCTCGTTTGCCCCTGCCGCTGCCGCCGACCCGCCGGGCAATTTAACTAAATGCACCGCGCGGTTTAATGGGAAGGCACGCAACGCCGAGAAACCGGAGACCTTCCTGGACGCCGCGCGCCGTGGAAGTATACAAGGAATGCGCGAGAACCCCTACTACGGCGAAGGCGATGCAGAGAAGCTCGTTTGCCCCTGCCACAGTCGCCGCCCCGCCGGGCAATCTTACAAAGTGCACCGCGCGGTTTAATGAGAAGTCTCACGACGCCGATAAACCGGAGGAGATCTTTGATTTCGTTAAGTCTCATTTCCTTACCAATCCTGAGCCGACACATAGCCGATACAGCGTGGGAGCGGCTTTAATGCAGGGGGAGAATCGGTTGAAAGATCCGGATATTAGGAAAATATTAAAAGACGTAGAATCCAAAGATCCAATCCGTCGCAGACCATGGCCGGACAAAGGGGAGGATATAGCAAGGAGAATATTTGACAGAATGCGAAACGTGGGCGGCCACGAAAGGATCCTATCCCAAACGCGGGGACGTCAGGTTCGGGATAGAGGGGGAGGATATAGCAAGGAGGCTAGATACGAGTGTGTGACAGTTGCTAGGCAACCGGGGTGTTATGGTTATTATTATGGGGACTTGGAGCTTGGAGGATGAGGAATAAAGGATTGTAATTTGTACTGTATTACAAATATCTTTATCATAATCCATAATATTTCAGTAAACTATAATAAATCCCATGGGTATATTACTAAAAACTTGTAATCAAATTGTTACTACTAACTTTTGTGTCTTTTCAAGTCCCTTTTGGAACATATTCGTAAAGTATTACTTCTGCTAACTTTTATGTATGGTTTTAGTTTGTTATGTAAATAATTATTTATACCTATTTCATATTGTGACTAACCATAGTATTCCGCTACATTAGGAAACACATTAGGAATACGTAATACTAAACTATGGTCAAGCATGTGTTTTTTTTATATACAAATAAAATTTTGATTTGTATAATTAAAAAAAACTCGAGATTGCATTCCTTTATTAAAGAAAAATTGTTGAAAATGCTGTGAACACTAATAATTAATTTCCAATCATTCCATATTATAATATAGTCGTAAGCGCTAAAATCGCTCCTGCTCCCGCTGCCGCTCATCGCTAATCGCGGCCGCCTGTCGCATGTGCCGCGAGGATGACGTCACGCACGTGCTGGTGTCAGCCATGTCGTGTGAGGAACACAGACATAATAATATATTAAGATCTTGATCTTATTTCTGCGGTGAGGAACGTGTTTACGGAATTTTATTTTCCTCTTACACCCTACTAAGTACTGACAACCCACTCACTTTAGATTTTAGAATAACATATTATTACGTGGCGTCGCGTTAGTCGCCACGCCATTATCGACTCCATCCAAAGCCCATATTATAACCCAAATAATAATTGCGAATATGTGTCTGTCTATCTGCTACCTCTTTATGTTTAAACCGCTAATCCGAAATTGCTGAGTATGGAAATACTTTGAGTCCCGGAAAAGGACATGAGTTACTTTTTATCCCGGGAAAATGTACGGTTCGCGCGTGACAAACGAATTTTGGTGCAACGGAGTTGCGGGCGTCATTTAGTAAAAAAATAAGCTTTTTGAAGTCGCTTCAAAGTCAAAGTTGTGACACGACAATGATAAAATAGAGATTGCTGCACAAAGCACCTAAAGCCTCCATTTATGCAAAAAAGCAGCTGCAGCAGTAGCCCCTACAGGCAGTTTTCAAATTTTTTGTTATCCATATCATCTACTGTTTTCAATTATTTATTTAGGTACGTTCCTTGCAAAATAAAACGTTAACAATTTTCAAGAACACGGAACGCTATTAAGACGACGCCTTGATAATTTGGCTGTACCGATATCGATTTTTCTCAGCAATGACTAAAGCTAAGAAATTACAGTTCATTGTCAGTATTCATCATGTCTTTGTCTTTGAATTACCCATAGCATATCACGATTGGTCAACTTTTATAACACAGAATAATTAATCAAAAATACCTCTGTAAAAATGGAATTCCATTTGCCATCAGAGGAGAGTGATTAAGCTTCCAAATTTTGTACATAGATTGGTTCAAGCATACACTTTAATTTGTCCATAGCTTATTTGAAATATATTTATAGTTTTTAAATTACGCGACAAAAACCATTTTGTCGCTACGCCCTTTCCATTTCTTGCTGTTCCATTTCTTGTTTTCTATGAGAGGCCGGGCCTCTCATAGAAAACAAGCAATCTAAAACATACCCAACACGGTTTTTTACTTTAACGCGGCGTCACCTTAATAGTACTACCTTCATTTGGCATGTCTGTTAAGGCACCAAGTGTGAAAATTTCCGGCATCAAGAATGTATGGGGAACGATCGGAATTCGCTCCCCGCGAGGTATATGCTATTCCATATATTGGATTTACCGTCTATTCGACGTACCTAACACGAATTTATTCTCCTCCTAGAATTAGCACCGAGGTTTTCTGTCAGGAGTTTATTTTTCTACTAGATGACGCCCGCAACTCCGTTGCGCCAAAATTAGTTTATCACGCGGGAACCGCGCATTTTTTCGGGATAAAATGTATTATATTATGTCCTTTACCGTGACTCAGAGTATCTTCATGCCCACTAAATCGGTTTAGCGGTTTGGGCGTGAAGAGGTAACATATTGAGTACATAAACTCATTATTTCGCATTAATAATATAAGTTTATAATGAAATATTGTGCTGGCTTCTCGCGGTGCGTAGTATCACGTACCGCGCCGCGCCGCGCCGATTTGTACGAGCGAGCACAAGCCAACGGTGAGTCCGCGCTAAGTAAGTACCCGTTCTCACGGCGCGTAATATTATCACGAGCTGCCCGAGTCGCGCTTTTGAAGTTATTTCAAATTGACTTCAATCGGATCGGAGTTCGGACGCGTCTGCTCGAGCCAGCCCGCGCCACCTCAAGCCACCCCCTTCACACGGCCCGTGGCTCGAGCTGGCGCGGCGCGGCTCGTGATATTACGCGCCGTGAGAACCCAGCTTTATACTGTTATTGATCATAAAGTTAATATACCTAGAGGAATAGAGCAACAATCTCGAGCTATCAAACGAAACCGAATTGGTTTTCATCTGTGTGTTAAAATATGTGTACATATACACTAACGGTGGTATGAATAAAAAATCTTAGTGAAGGTTTTAACAGTTTTCTAACTAAAATGTTCGCTAAAGTTAAAAACCGTCTTATAACACTCCATATGAATAAACGCTTGCTAAGCCTTCGCTAGCTTGAATACTGTTAGATGACGTTTTATAGTATTCTTTTTTTTGGTAATGTTGGTAGTGTGCCAATTTATTGTGTTCAATCATCAATATTGTGTCAAATTCAATGAAATTCAATGAGTATTTTGTAGAAAAAAAAACTTGAGAGGTGTCAAAGGACACCCGAAAGGAATAAAGTTATTTCATGAGTTAAAAAAATCCACTCAAAAAAAATATTTAAAAAACACCATCTATTGACGAACAGGAATACTATTAACGCGCAGCGCCCTCTGCCCCTAACATGCAGGTACTAATAAAAATATTTTTAAGTCGTCAAATGGATTTATTATTATCTTATTATACCTATGTATACTTTTTGTCGACGAGGGCGGCTAGAAATTCCTTCAAAAATTGCAATAATGTCAGAAATCGCGATAATACTCGACATTTCGTCCATTTCAATCTCTTAAAATGGTCTTAAAGTAGGTCCGAGGCTTCACTAAAGTTAGCGAACTCCTATTTGACGTTTCGAGCCTAAACAACTGTTAGCAAACGTTTATTCATAACGATTATGCTTAAAATATGTTTATATCAGGCTTATTAAACATGCGCTAATTTTTGACAGCTGTCACCTTAAAAAGGTGTTAGAGCATGGTTAGAGCACTGTTAGAGAACGTTTATTCATATTAAATTTTACAACAGGCTTATGAAGCTGTTGTAAACCTTCGCTAAGTTTTTATTCATACGACCGTTAGTGTCTAAACACACTAGGGCGAAGTTACGCCGGCGTAAATTCCGCCGCGTTTCAAACGCATACAAAATACGGACGGAACGCGAGGGATGACACACTATTCCGTCGCGTTCCGTCCGTATTTTGTATGCGGACATTTGCGGCGGAATTTACGCCGGCCGCCGGCGTAACTTCGGCCTATAGTCCAATCACTTTAGGCGAAATTAAAAATTAAATCTCGGAAAATCGAGGTACCCAGTATATTACCACGTAAAAACTTGTAGTTTGGCATCCTTAAAAAGTTCTCAAAATTCACAATTGGATGGTCGCAAGTCAGTTCAGGGGTCAAAAGTCACAAATTTTTTTTTTAGTTTTTTGCAAATATTTCGTTTCTATGGGTTTTACGTTTTTTGTATAAATAGAAAAGTTGTAGAGAATCAAATTTTAATACCTTGAACTGTTTTTAAAATAGAGGGCCTAGAGCGCGCGGTCAGAGAATTACTTGAGGTCAACTGGTAGTCTCGATCAAAAACGGATTCCTGGAGCCTGTCATGGCTATTTTACCACCTGCTCCAGATGATTTACGTAATACAATAGTCTATAACTGCAAAAGTGGCTGTGGCTCAAGATGTGGATGCAGGAAAGCGGGGTTACAGTGCTCCTTAGCTTGCGGCCAGTGTAATGGGCAAGTTTGTCTCAATTCTGTACCATATCAGACCGATACAATATGAAAATAAAAATGTATTTCTTTTCTTCTTTATTTATGTAGAAAGTCATAAGACGTATTAATTAGATAAGAATTAAAATATAATTTAAGTACTTTCCTCTACAATTTCTTAATAACATGTCCAGGTAAGTGTTATTAAATAAATTGATGAAACTTAATTAAAAATAGATAACTAACCAAAAAAATTCAATCTATCCGATCGTTTTAAAGTAAGTTGGTGCAACCCACCTTTAGTTACCTACTTCAATAAAATAATATGAGCGTAATACTTATAATATAGCTAGTAGATATTATTATAAAAATAGGTATGAATTTAGAAGTAAAAAAAAACTTGAGAGGTGTCAAGGGACATCCGAATGGAATGAAGTTATTTCTTATGTACAAAAAACCTGTATACACTCAACAAAAAAAAATCGTCGCTACACTACACCACTACGTTGTTACAACTTTTCTTCTAGCTCCCTTTCACAACGCGCGATAAGGAACTTCGTTCCAAAATCCAAGCTCACTGCTGAGCGTGATGATTATGAATTATGGCTATTATAATATATACGCGAAGTAATAGGTGCTCATCGATGTCATCCAAATAACATGCTCATAAGTCATAAGTCATAACTTACTTCTATGATCTGTGGTCATAACCTACTAATAATCGAATCTACCAATTGCATCATTAGTAGGTATCATGGCAGTGAGAATGCAATCTACCAATTATTTGATTACCAAATAGTGAGCTATGTCCACATTGTGCCCTTTCATCTTCAATTTTCATAATCTTTTGACATTTCGAATGTCAAAAGATTATGAAAATTGAAGATAGATATAGATATAGATATAGATAACGTGCTTTACACTATTAACAACATCATCTCAGCTACGTTCAAAGGAATTTGAACGAAAAGTTCCTTTACACTTCTCCGAATATAATATAAATTTTATGTAAATATTTTATATAATATAATTTTATATAAATTTTATTTAAATAAAATTAAATTTTTATTTAAAAAATAAATAAACTTAAATAAATAAACTAAAATAAGTAAACTTTTAATACTTCATAAGTTATTACTTATGAAGTATTCTTAGCCGTGATAGTTTTCCTTTTAAATTCAACATATTTTCTACTCCCCTGAATTTTTTCACATTTCCAGAAGCAAACGTTTAGCTGGCAGAAGGGAGGATACTATAGAGTATAGACTCTAACGATTTTTCCTCTTTCAAACTTTATATCTCACAAACAGATTCCCAAAAACGGATAATGATCTACATATAAATATTTAAAAAAAAACCATCTAACAACATTCCACATGGTGGGGTGGACACGAATAAAAATCATCCTCGCTTAATGCGTAGGGGGCGTATTTAAATTTTTTTTAAAGATTTTATATACCATTTTGTTGGCATCATTAATATTATTTGCATTCATGCCAAATTATGGCTTTGTAGGCCCTATAGTTTCTGAGCAAAACCGCGGACAGACAGCTGAAGGACGGAAAGACCGAAACTAAGTATAAGAGTTCCTTGTTGACTAGCTAGCACATAGCTTGCTATGTGCTCTATTAGTACTTGTAACTTTTTAGGGTATAATTGCTTATAATATTATTCTCTTAATATAAGGTTAAAAGTTAAACTACAATTACATCATTGAACTATATTAATTGTCAAAATTCGTTGCTTGCCGATTGTATTAATTGATCGTCGATAATAATTTTCGTAGCGCGTGTTGAGTTTCTCATTTATTCATGTGGATTTCGGCTATAGAGGGACAGGCTATCAACGCTCTTCTCACAGATGAAGGGTTTCTCCTCGTTGCAACCAAGTATTCTCAGCAGAGCAGATCCTTTTTCGATAGCCCCACAGTAATTATTGTTCATGTTGACTAACGGCATGTTTTGCGCGATCCATCTGTCGTACGAGTATATGGGTTCTCCTAAAAGTGATGAAATTTTAGGTTATATGCAAGTTTCTCTTCAATTTAAGAACATCAATGATTGTCACACCTTGGGAGTAGGATGGCTTCTTGCAAGGCTACTTCTACATTATTATAGGACTTACAATTATGTATGTGGATATTGTATATAATATTTAAGTTACAAAATTGTAAACTTTATTTTAAAAGATTAATTTTTTCTCACTTTTTTTGGTAAAAAAGTAGGCCCCCGGGCGAGTTTCTTACGCCGGTTCTTCTCGCCGGGCTAGTTCCCTAACCGGTGGCAGGCGCCATGTAGGACTTTCTGAAAACATTTATTTTAAATTTATTCAGAAATAAAACGATTTGGATTTTTTTTATTTGATTTTGTCAGAAACTTGATCCATTCGTTGGGTAGGCATGAAAAAAGTCAGACTGCGCCTAATCTCTAACTGGAAACATTGGTTTTTCTGTCTTGGGTTACAAAATGAAAGAATTGGGTATTATTAAATAATATGAAATTAAGCACCATAAAATTATTATAGTCGTTGAAACCTAACCAATAGGCAACAGTACATCTTGTTGGCTGGGTTTAAAAAAAACTGGCTTTAAAAATCAGTGTAGGCTTCCGATCACTCACCGTGCACTGTATACCATTCCAGCTCATCGATGGTCTCTAAGGCTAAGGCTTCTCCCCAGTTCAAATATCCGATGTAAGTTTCATGATCGGTGGCCATGTCGGCGAGCAGCTGGGCTTCGCTGACGCCATCCGGGATGGCCAGGTAGCCGCCTTCGGCGGTGCATACCGACACCGCGGTGTTCCAGTCCTCGTGCTCGCGGTGCAGCTTGTAGCAGCTGCCCGTGGAATTCTCTAAGGTGTATGCTGAAACGGTCAAAATTTTAATAATTCTACTATTTTAAATATTATAAAGTTCTTTTGGAAAACTACAGTACCGATTATGTTGAAGTATCAAAGCCAACGCAAGTCTTTTGCACTAATTTTGGTCAGACAAAATTATAGCTGTTGATCATGGAAAAATGAGGTACTTTTAATGATATTGATTATGGTGCTATCCATCTTACTTCTGGAGAGTTCTTGCAAGTTGTGCAAAAAGGATGAAATATGCCTAAAGGTGCTCCCACACAGCAGTACTAACATTATAATATAATATAACATTTTTGTGTACCTTTTTTAACAAATTATAACAAAAGACAAATTTTTTGACATGTTGTAGCGTATGTTACATGATGTTATAACATGTTATCGTGTTACACAATGTTTTATAACGTTATATAACTGTCTGGGAGCACCTTTAGGCCCAATTTCACTAACGACTGTTAAAGTTAACGCTCGAATTAGTATCACGTTACCTCTTTCGTTTTTCTTATGA
This sequence comes from Plebejus argus, assembly GCA_905404155.3. Taxonomy (NCBI): domain Eukaryota; kingdom Metazoa; phylum Arthropoda; class Insecta; order Lepidoptera; family Lycaenidae; genus Plebejus; species Plebejus argus. The sequence continues at coordinate 630,794 of FR989939.1, read as the reverse complement.
ATGAAAGAGAAGACATGCCATTTTATCAAGCTGTTAACACTAACAGACGTTGGTGAAATTGGGGCTTAGTTAGACGCGTTCCGTCTGCTACATGCTCTGTATTGTCTTGTTATAGGTCTGCTGGCAGAGATCTCTTCTAGAGATAAGCACACCTATGTACTCTATTAATGTATGGTATATTTTAAGCTAGTTTTAGAAAATTGTACATAAAGAATAAATAAATAAATATATTATTTCTATTACCTGGATCTGTGGTCCCACACTCAGTGGTATTTAGATGAACAAACTTCTTGGAGCAGATGAAGGGATAATCATCGTCACAGCTGACGCTGGCCAGTTGGCCGTTACTGTCGAAGGTGACGCAGCGTGCCTCGCGCGAGAATTTCAATCCGTCCTGCCGCCACATATGCTGACCCGAAAATGGTTTACCTGTAATGATTTTGGCACCGTGTTACTTAATACCCACAAATTATGGTGATCCAGGATTTATTATTTCTGTATTTTCCACATTTTTTCAAAGGCAATCTGTTAAAAATATGGCTAGGAAAATTGGCTTGCCATTCGTTCCCACCACTGAAAGTCCTTAAGTTTTACAAGGAAATTCATCAGAAGAAGGTAGAAGTTAAATTTAAAAAAAATTGGTCTTACCAACCAAAGGTTTTGTTTGCTTCGCGAGGGAGAGAATTGTATTTTCATCTTAGAACTATTATAAGGTTGCTGAGTTAGGCACTGGAAATTAATCGATTGATGTACAACCAGCAGTACTTACCACATACATAGATCAAGATAGATACCTCATGTGTATGTACTTCGCGTGCCATATCGCGTTCCCAAACGACGAGCAATGCTCGGTCTTTCGAAACTCTGTTCTTTAATCTGCTCTCGGAATCGGACGTCAATCGAAATTTGAAAAATGCCTAATTGTGCCATAATGAGCGGTAGAAATTCGAATAGAAACGTTGGCCTAGATAATGGACACGTTTCTTTTTTTTTTTTAATATCTATGGACGTTTCACACCACGTCAGTCTGGCCCCATGCTAAGTACCTGAAGGACTTGTGTTACAGGTACCAGACAACGGAAATATATTTAATACTTTTATACTATACATATATTTAAGATTTTTATTATATGATAAATATATTTAATACACATCCATGACCCAGGAACTTTGAAAACTTTTTGTTCCGTCGGCGGGATTCGAACCCGCGACCTCCGGCTTAAGCTACCAACGTGCTATCCACTGAGCCACAGAGGTCGTCAATTCTTATCATCGGTACGTCACAGTTGGCAGGAAAAAAAGTGGCACGCTCGTTTTCATACAAATGAAGGGACATGCGTTATCTATCTTGATCTATATGTCTGTGGTACTAACCGTCGATGCTGAAGTAATCTCCACGGCCGAAGGTGGCATGGACGCCGGTGTACAATTCACTGACGTGGTATGTGGACATCATTTCCATAAACATCGTCACGTACTCTTTGTTTACTGGCATTCCTAGCTTGGACCCTAGAATTCAATAATAATGTTAGGTTATTGTACAGGAAGAGTTGTTCCCAGAAAGTTGACGCTTTTACTTGCACACGATTTTAACGTTATCCTGTTTTCACAGGTCGACAAAAACCTTGACTGTAATGTTTTCTTGTCAGAGAGGAAGACATATTAATCATCTTTTTACCTTCTTCCAGTTTTAAGATGAGACCTTCATAAAAAACGTGGGAGAGCCATGCTTCGGCACGAATGGGCCGGCTTGACCGGAGAAATACCATGTTCTCACAGAAAACCGTGAAACGGCGCTTGCGCTGTGTTTCGCCGAGTGAGTGAGTTTACCGGAGGCCCAATCCCCAACTCTATTCCCTTCCGTACCCTCCCCTATTATCTTATTCCCTCTTAAAAGGCCGGCAACGCACCTGCAGCTCTTCTGATGCTGCGTGTGTCCATGGGCGACGGAAGTTGCTTTCCATCAGGTGACCCGTTTGCTCGTTTGCCCCCTTATCTAAAAAAATAATAATAATTAAGTGTTGTTTGTTACTCGTTAGCTGCAGGCATTGTAGATATAAATATTATCACACGACTATTATAGAGAGGCAGTGATAAAGATGAGTTAGTTAAATATGCAAGTTAATAGTGAGTGTACATTGTACAATCGAAAAAATTGATTCATATAATATAATAGGCAAATGGCAGACCTACGTATTCTGCAAACCCAGCAGGCAGATTACGACGTTAAGTTGACAAAATCCGACCAAATGACGTAGGTCCGTCAACTGCCTCTGAATCAATTTCTTCGATGTTAAGTACCTTCGTATTCGCATCTCTTGCGCGCGAGGTGCCAGGGCAGGGGCTCGCGGTGGAATTTAAACCAGCTGTTAAACACCGGCACGTAGACGTAGTCGCTGCGAAAGAAGTCCTCCTGGCCCGCTGAAAAATCGTTAATGATTCATTAATGTAACCATCAGAGGATGTTTAAGGACTGAGCACACTGAGACGGACCTTGCCGGGGCTCAGCATGCCGGGGCTTATCGCATAAATCCGACGCCATACAATTTGTATAGAGGCGGATGCGCTTATCGCCCACTGTGCCGGCGCGCATCGGCGCGGATTTTTGCTCGGCGGATTTCCGTCAATGCGACACGGCCCGACAAGACCCGCTGCGCCCCGGCAAAACCCGCTGCGCCCCGGCAAGACCCGCTGCGCCCCGGCAAGACCCGCTGCGCCCCGGCAAGCGACGCGCGGATACGATGCGATACGGCCCGGCAAGCCCCGACCCCCGCCGCACCCCGCATCGCCCCGCCGTCACTCGTCGCGCAGAGCATGGCAGAGCGTTGCGCGCCGACACGCGCCGACCCGTCCCGGCCCGCCCCGGCACGCTCCGCCTCAGTGAGCGTTAAAATCCGTCAATGCGATGCGACCCGATCCGGCAACAGTGTGCTATAGCGCATTATGCGCTACGCTGAGCCCCGACCCGCCCCGGCACGCGGCAACCCGCGCCGACTCAGTGGGCGCGAAGCTTTAAAGTCCTGGGAAAAAACTAGGCCACAAAAGTGTCAACTCAAAAACTAATAATTGACATAGCTCGACCAAACGACGAAGGCCCATCATCTTTTCAATCCGCCCGCGCCGGGGATGCGCAAAGCATTTCCCCATGTAAAAAAAGGCCCATCATCCATGAAAATAAATTGTAAAAGCCAGGAACATCCAGAATTTCGTCATTTATAAAAGCTTTCTGTTCATGACCGATAGCGATAAGAAGTAAAAACGACCAGTAAATATTACGTACTTTGTAGAGTTTCGATCGCGGTCACTTAAGGAGGTATCCAGTCCTGAAGGTCTTCCCGACCTTCGATAAGGAGTTAATCTCAATAGCTGCTGGTTGTCCTTACTCCTTACCTCTATATAATATTGGTCATACACGGGAAAAAAATATTTATTAGTAGATTAGTAAGTAATCCCATCAATCCCCAAGAGGCAGCCGGCTGCCGCATAACAATTGAAAATCTATCGTGTCTGCAATACCTACCAGCACAGCTGAAGACAGCAATCACCACTAACAAGAAGAACTTCATCTTGACAAACTCAACGACTGGTGAGTCCGCCCAAAATCGTTCAACTTATATAACTTTGTTTTAGGGTTCCATTCCTAACACGAAACCCGAAGTTCCGACATAATATGGAATAAAGTCTTCCACAGTACGATTTTCGCGTAACTTTCTGCCGCGCACTGTAAAACTCTGGAACGAACTGTCACCAGCAGTATTTCCGGACCTATACGACCTGCAAACCTTCAAGAAAAGAGCGTATTCCCACTTAAAAGGCCGGCAACGCACCTGCAGCTCTTCGGATGTTGCGAGTGTCCATGGGCGACGGTAGTTGCTTACCATCAGGTGACCCGTTTGCTCGTTTGCCCCCTTATTTAATAAAAAAAAAAAGAATTTGTATTATTACTATATAATTTGTATCATAAGTAATTTAGCTTATTTAAGGAATATGAGCTATAGCATATAACTGCCTAAATCTGGATAAAATCTGGAAACCAAAAAATATTTGTCATAAGGCGAGACCGCACTGCTGCACTGGTGCGACACGACATGATTCGACATTCCACGTTCCATAGAACTGACTACTTCGTAAAAATCGGTGCAGTAGTTTCTGAGATAGGGCATTTTAATTTTCAATTTCGTACAATTTTGGAGACGGTATTATGTTTTCAAAATAATATTATTATGTCAGAATTCGTATACGGAACTCGTAGAACTCGACTCACATAACAAAGTTCACGGAGGTCAATCCAAATCTTTCTCTGATAAACTGTTTTTATTTTATTGACTTGGTCGATTGTGTAATAATGAATAAAATCGGTCGTTAATTTAGAATTAGAAAACATACTTGCTGATAAATATTTTAGGAAACCATTTTTAAGAAAGAATTTAGTGGACTGAAAGAAAATTCCGTTTTAAATTACATTTAAAAGTTAAGAATAAAGACCTACGATTTTAACTCTCGCCATTAATGATCAAATTAGCTATTGCTACTAATTTGAAGAACAATTGAAAATATATCTATACAGGTTGTAACAAAACTAAATGATAATAGTTTAGGGCTGGGGTGGCCACAACTTTATTAGAATTGTTCGGAATCATACCACCTGCAACTTTTCGCCATCGTCCCACTCGAAAAACATACCTTCCTCATCACCTTGATGAGTGGCAGTCTTCCACAGTGCGATTTTCGCGTAACTTTCTGCCGCGCACTGTAAAACTCTGGAACGAACTGTCACCAGCAGTATTTCCGGACCTATATGACCTGCAAACCTTCAAGAAAAGAGCGTATTCCCTCTTAAAAGGCCGGCAACGCACCTGCAGCTCTTCGGATGTTGCGAGTGTCCATGGGCGACGGTAGTTGCTTACCATCAGGTGACCCGTTTGCTCGTTTGCCCCCTTATTTAATAAAAAAAAAAAAAAAAAAGACCTAAGATCTAATGTTTACAAACGAGACCCTGTGCGATCTACCAAGTTCATACTTTTCGAAATCTTAAGTGGAACAGCGTAGTTTAGCTTATTGGTCTGGTAGTCTGGTCTAATTATTTATATTTTATGCCTGGCCGCGATCGACTGGACTAACAGTCGCGGTCGACCGGTTGGCCACCCTGGTTTACGGTTTGTATGTGTACCTTTTATTATTTACTAGCTTTTGCCGGCGGCTTCACTTGCGTTATGAAGTACAATATTTCATCCCTATTTTATCCCCTTAGGGGCGGAATTTATCAAAATCCTTTCTCAGGGATGCCTACGTCATAGTAGCTTTATGCATAAAAATCTCAGCCCGATCGGTTTAAAATTGACAAAGCTTCATACAAACTTTCATCCCCTTTTTTAACCCCTTGGGGGTAGAATTGATCAAAATTTCAGCCCGATCCGTCCAGTGATTTGGGCTGTGCGTAGATAGATCACTATGTCAGTCAGTCACCTTTGCGTTTTATATATATATAGGTTTAGATTTAGATTTTATAGAGTTCACTGCCCGAATTGACCAATCATTGTGCTCTAAATCTCCGCTCCGCTTCAATGGAAACAGCTCGAGCGGGGTGGAGTCTGCTTAGCGGATATTCTTAATAAAATAAAATTAAATTAAGAAATTTAAAAAAACCCCCGCCAAAAAACTTTAAAAAGTAATGAAATAACATTTCCTGACTTTAAGTTTAAATCATTCCTAAGAGTAAAGTAATATTTTAGTCCATAATTGTTGTCAAGGTGTGTCGGGGGACCGCTAAGTAAACTACCACAACAGCGACTTTTGCATTTTGTATCGCCATAATAGTCGCTGATTCTCTCGATTCGGGTCGCTGTGAACAGACCCTTAATTTATATTGTGTGAAATCAAACATCTACATTAGCGGTCCCCCGACACACCTTGACAACAATTATGGACTAAAATATTACTTTACTCTTAGGAATGATTTAAACTTAAAGTCAGGAAATGTTATTTCATTACTTTTTAAAGTTTTTTGGCGGGGGTTTTTTTAAATTTCTTAATTTAATTTTATTTTATGCTTTTTAAACTTGTGCAGAATAATTCCTATCAACTGGATCATATCCCAATGAATACCATCTATAAAATATGTCCTCTTGGATGAGGCCATCAATATAAGCCCAAACATGAAACCTCCACTTTAGGTTTATACGGAGCTTGGCTCCTATAGAATCCAGGTGATGCTGCAGCAGCAGCATGCAAATATTTACTGTTTATCTACGTCTTACTGGTTGTCGTAATTAAAATGAGCCCAAACACGAAACCTCTGCTCTAAATTGGTGAGGAGTTGGGTATCCTATTGATTACCAGGTGATGCTGCACTACCAGGTCAACTTTCCAATAATGTGTATATATTCATAAGTGTCTCGAACCAGGATGCAAAATATAAAACCCATCAAACGACTGCAAGTTGCTAATCGTCCTATCACGAACCAGATATTCCGTGATATTTCAGCAATGAGCAGGCTGATGATGATGAACTATAGCTAAGAACACTCACCGTCATGTCAGCTTTCAAACAAAAAAAACTAGATCAAAATCGGTCCACCCGTTTGGATGCTACGATGCCACAGACAGACAGACAGACAGACAGACAGACAGACAGACAGACAGACAGACAGACAGACAGACAGACACGTCAAACTTATAACACCCCTCTTTTTGGTCGGGGGTTAAATACAGCGAGGCTTTGCGGTGCGGAGGACAACGAGCATTGGGGTGCAGAGCGGAGGACAGCGGTGCGGAGCGGGGCGGAGCGAGACTAGCGCGCTGTGCCTCAGTTAATCATTCAATCAATTCCAAAACTGTGCTCCGCTCCGCTCCATTCCACTCCACTCCTGCACTCCGCGTCAGTGAAAACACTGACCACTTTTCACCGCTCTTCACCGCTCCTCCGCCCAGTTCCGCGTCAATGGAAACGCGGCCTTAAACACGATTAAACCAAAAAGTAATATTTTTTCGTGTCATCCTGTTGGGAACATGGGAACTAATAATAAATTGCTCGGGGTAACATCTCGGTTCACGGAATAAGGAGTTACGTTGGTTTCCTTACTTACCTATTATTACTTTTTTAATTAACTGAATAATATAATAATTGTAGGTAAGTAATCAATGTTCTTTGAAAAAAAAAACAGCTTATTGATAAGCCGTGGATTGGTAAAAGCTTTTTTTTTTTTTTTTTAATCTTATTAAGCTTTTTGTTTTTATTTACAGCAAATGTTATTTTACGTTTTGCTATTATATAAAACATTCCAATACTTACCCATTTGGCTTTGTAGTAGTCTACTACAAAATCTATAAAACTATGTCTATCATTGAATCCTTGATTGAAAACAGATTGACATTGATGCTGGCAATAAATCTCTCAGGATACCTCCCTGAGATTGCCCGCCAACGCGAGGCCAGTCCATCTAGAGTCCCCGGCGAGAGCGGTCGACGCCATTTCGCGACAAAACTTCGCGCACCATTGCGATTCGAAATTCGAACGCGTTGATAGAACTTATACTTTTTTATTGATATTCAAATTTGCCCAAAGCATTATAATTTTTCTAAAAATAAAAAATATATTTTTTTAACTATCGTGCTTTTAATTTTAATTTGACAGTACTTAAAAATAGTGGAAGTGTTCGGACGTTTTGGAGTTGTTCGGAACCTGAAATAATTAAATTGTGTGAATTTTCTACACAACTTGCTCCAGTTTTAGAAATAATGTGAAGGTAAGTCCTACTCATATAAAAATAAAAACAATTTTAAACATTTAGCTAGGTACTTAATATAGTATTTACAGCGATATAATAAATAAAAATAGTATTTATGAGTTTGCCTTAGATACAAAAAAAACTGCAACTTTTACAGTAAACTATACAAGAGACCAATAAAATGGTTACACAATACACAATTACACACCCTAAAGAATTATGAAAATTTAATAACCACAGTAACAAATATTTGTATTTAATAATATTAAACGTAATGGAGAAAAATCTAGGAATTTCTTTCTATGTAAATAGATATGGGTACCTACCTAAGAGGAAATAGTAAGAATTCCCGGACTGGGGCATATAACTTCCTTTTTTAACTGGGGTTTCGTTAAATAAGGCATTTGTTTAATGGTCCGTTAGACTTTTACTAAAATTAAGGGACATTTTTTTAAACGGGCTTTGGCCCACCTCACATTCTCACCACTGTATCTGCTGTGTCGCCAGGATCGACAGCGGTAACCGACCACGAAAACCCTTTGATATGACCTCAGGGAGCCCGAAGGACATGCTTAAGCTGTATTGGGAGTTGGGACCCGCAACGAACTGAATCAAAAGAAAATAGGAGGAGTAGGAAGAATTAAAATTAAGGGACAGTCAAATAATGCCTCTAGGATCCATAAAGCTATTGGCTACTGTTGCATAAAATATATAATTACGCTACGCATACGTTAATTTCTCCCGCAACTCCTTTGCGCCAAAATTAGTGTATCGCGCGGGAACCGTTCATTTTAGTGACATAAAAAGAAAAGGACGTAAGACATATCATCCGGGTGTCCCTTGACACCTCTAAAGTTTTCTTTGATATTTTTTTATTCGCGTAAGCGCCATAACACTTAGCGAGGTGTTAAGTCAGTTACATTTTTCACATCTGACTTCGTTTCCGAAACCAGTGCATCCAATATGGCTGAGGCCTGAGACCTCGTGCTTCTGAAGAAGTGTGGTAACATTTGTTCGGGAGAAAATTTGCCGAGGTTCAGGCTCATATACACATAATAATTATAATATGATATAATATACATAATATTATGTCATATACGTCATGTCTTCCCTCAAATAGTAGAAATGGGAAAGAATCGACAATCGTCATACTGACAGATTTTATCAACAAAATGGCGGATTTCCATTGTCTAACTGTCACTTTGTCTATTCTTCCGTAGAAAGAAACCGTTTCTATGGTGACCACTGACCATGCTACGTCTGCTGAAGCTTATTTTGTAGCTACTATGTCCCTGATCCCAATAGGTAGACAGTTTGTCGATAGTAAATTAAACAAAAAAACATCTTTATTAAACACACATAGGACAGAGCATAGCCAGAGAATATAATACGAGTACAAAAAATAACAATAATAAAATAATGATGAAGTTAAAGAGACGAAGGCGTGATAACCGTAATTATTTCCATCTCAAAATAACCGACGTCTCGGCAATGAGACCCTTGTCCTAAATCTTGACATTTCTTTAGGCTCAATAATACTGCCACAGTATAAATATCATTTAATAATCCAACCCACGGATGTATCTTTATAAAATGAGCTTTACTGCCGCACTCAGAGACATTTAATGGTGATTAAAACATTAATTATGTTTTAAACATATTTTATATACAGAGGCCCAATCACCTACCCTATTCCCTTCCCTACCCTTCCCTATTCCCTTCCCTTCCCATCCCTACCTTCCTCTTACCTTAACTTACCCTATTCCCTCTTAAAAGGCCGGACACGCACCTGCAGCTCTTCTGGTGCTGCGGGTGTCCATGGGCGACGGAAGTGGCTTTCCATCAGGTGACCCGTTTGCTCGTTTGCCCCCATATTTCAAAACTGGAAATAAAAAAAATATAAAACTGGAAATTAATGAAGATTTTGACAGGTGTATGGGTCAAAATCTTTATTCAATTACATTTAAGTAAGTAATTAATTTTTGTCTCTGATCACGTTTCAATGGGAGCTGAGCTAAGCTATGTTGCGAGGATTTTAAGAACGAATAGAATCGATTTATTTGCCTGTCTATAGTGTCTTGCCCCGGCGTAAGAAAAAAATTGTTTAGAAGGAACACAGACTTACGCACATATACGTAATTTTGAATTGTTTTGGTACTTAAATCGTTTTTTAATCAAATATGTGATTTGATTAAAAAAAACGATTAACGACGCTAGCAAATAATATCAAAAAATATTTTGTGACCCCAGATTGCCACATCTTATACATATTCTTTTCAGGTGGTCTAGTTAGGAGATGGTGTACTGTATATAATTTATATTGTGATACTAGTGTCTCCTGGGTATATCCGTCATTTTCTTTCTTATTAGTAAACGTCTTCAACCTAAAAATAATAATGGCCCTTTTGTGTTTTCTTAAGAAAATGCATGACCGCTATAAAATTGTTTATTTTTAAATAAATATTACAATAATAATTAGTATTAAAACAAATTATCCAAAATAGCTATCGACTATCTTATGAACTAATTCATACTAATATTGTAAATGCGAAAGTGTGTCTGTCTGTCTTTCTGTTCGTTACCTCTTCACAGATGACAGGTAACGCGCCTTAGCCCTTAGCTGAGGATTAACAAAGTGAAGGCTTTGACATAAAGTTTATACATTTCTTTATATGTACCTCTATAATTGAAGAAGGAAGTTAATTTCTTTCGTGGGACTCAACGCATCTCTAATCAAAAATTTATCAAAATCAGTTCAGCGGTTTATGCACGGTATTGTTCCATTAGGGTGAAGCCAAAGGTGCGTAATTTGCGAGTCGTGGTGAGCCGCAGAATTTCTGCCGGGCAGAATTCTGCTGCATTCAGTTTCATACAAAAGTCCTGTTTGATTCACACGAGCGTAATTTTGTGAGTCGTGATTTGTATGAAAAGAAATTCTGCCCGGCAGAAATTCTGCGGCTCACGACTCACAAATTACGCTCGTTTGGCTTCACCCTAACAGTCCTTAAATAATGTAGAGATTATATATAATTTCCTATTTCACAACCAATCTATTCTATGATGTCACAATGAAGATTGATTTATTTAGGAAACTATACAAGGTCCAAATTCTAACCTTCATTGTTATCCAATTGATAACAATGAAGACAGTTATAACAGTAGTTACAGAGTAGACAGAACAGACTAAGCAGTGCCTCGACTTCAAATAAACGGGCGAATGGCTTTGTCCACATTGTGCCTTTTTCTGTTCGTCAAGGGCATGCGTTATAGCGCCGTCAACAGCGAACGTGAGACATGCCCGTGACGCGCGCTGAAATCGTAGCACTCACTATGACACTTTTCTTTCAACGCGGGTGGATTTTGACGCATTCAAATATTGAATATGCCAAACGAAAGTTGAATAAAAAGAAGATGACGAAAATTGAAAAATTGCATAATGTGGACATAGCTATACGCGAGTTGGGCGTGACTGTCGCTTTCAACATGTTTCACTTAGCGCATTAATAGTACAGCGAGTCGGCCGATATGACATACTACGTTAAACGTATTTTCGAGATATCTTCTGAGTCGGCCTACTCGTTAGTTCTTTTTACTCTGGTAGCTAGTAGTCTAGTAGCTGTTATGCTTTACTGGGATAAAATGTAATGGACTAGTGGTTGAAATGATGGCTGCATTTATATGAATCCGCGTGATCGAGTGGCTCGGTAGCTACACCACAAGATCACTATTGTAATTTTTAATTTTATATATTTTATTTGTATGTAACGATTTATTTAAATCGCGGCACGGTCGCTCTGCTATTTACATATATTTTGTTTATGATCTAGCGGTATAGTCATGGCCAAACTGCTTATTTTCACTGCGCAAAAAGGCAACCAATTAGCAATCCATAATAATATTATGAATGCGAAAGTGTGTCTGTCTGTCTGTCTTTCTGTCTGTATGTTACCTCTTCACGTCTAGAAAATCTCTTATTTTTAAGCACCGATTTGGCTTATTTTAGTATATACTTAATATTTGTGGCAGTCCAGGCAAGGTTTATATTAGGAGGAAAGTGAAACGAATTTCAGCGGGTTATCTAGCTAGTACCTACTAATAAGTTCTCCGAAGCTACGGTATAAACTATTTCGTAGCACCTCTACGAGTCGTAGAACTATCGGCTACAACCTCTCGTAGCACTGCTACGAACTGTGTTTATTCATGCAATACTAATATTATAAATGAGAGTGTGTGCCTGTGTGTCTGTCTGTCTGTCTGTTACCTGTTCACGCCCAAGCCAATGAACTGATTTTGCTGATGGAGATACTTGGAGTCCAGGGAAGGGATGTAGAATACTTTTTATCCTAGAAGTTTCCCGCGCGATAAACGAATTTTGGTGCCACGCAGTTGCAGGCGTCATCTGTTTTTTTTTATAACGTTGTAAAATAAAATTTTATTCCAGGTCATAAAAAATATACTTATCCACAGCCGAATTTAATATTATAACCTCCTCCTATTTGGAAGGCGGTTAAAAATGAAAACGAATCTTAGTCAAAAGGAGGTCAAAGTAGCGACAGTTATGTATAATTTAGAGCAGCTGTACTCAACCTGCGGGCCGCCGGGGCTATATCAGTAACTCACGTGAAGTAAAACCATTTTGAAATTCGCACCTATCGGCAAATAGTGCATGTTTAAATCGCTCATTTTGAGGAATGTATTTTTGTTTTATCCACAAAAATGATTTTACCTGAAATATTGCTTGTAGCCCGAGACACCAGGAACAAAACGTTGCGAAAGGGGGCTAGACAGAAAAAATTAAGAGGAAAAGTTGTAACGACACGACACACAAGCCTCTTTCTCTCTCTCTCTCTTGCATTGAAAAGTGTTACACCACACTTTTTTTTGAAGAAATTCCTTATCGTGTGTTGCGAAAGATGGCTAGACAGAAAAAATTAAGACGAAAAGTAGTAACGACATTTTTGACACGATACGCCACGCGGTTGTGCGTGTTTTTTTCTCTCTTTCTTTCTCTCTCTCTCTCTCTCGCATCGTGGTGTAGCGACAATTTTTTTGAGTGTATACAGGTTTTTATACATAAGAAAATATAATAAACTGAAACTTGGTTCCATCTGGGAGTCCCTTGACACCATTGATTTTTTTTATTTAGACAATTTGGAGCCTTGGCCGTTTGCCCATATCCTTTTCCTTGTGACCAAAACGTGTTTGTGACCTGTATAAAAATAGGTTGAGTACCACTGAATTAGAGTGCTTAGCCATCTGGTCTTAGCAATTAATTCGACTTGGACCCGCCACGACATATTTCATTAAAATTACGATCGGCATTTCGGCTCCGAAATTAATTTCTATTGATAATATTAATTCTTTTATCTCCGACTTTGTTATGAAGCCAATTTGGCGTTATCACAATTTGCCGGCATTCATAAATCGCCTGATTGGATATTTCGGATATTCTGTTATAAATAAAATGTATTTTTCCATATAAGTAGAATAAAAAATGTGTTTTCTTTTATAGTGAAGGGAAGTGTATTTGTCACGATACTTGGTAAATGATATTAATGCAAACTTATTCACGTACTCGTATTTAACTATTTTTATTTAAATGTCTGTCCCACTGCTGGGCAAATGCCTTCCCAGTCTTCCAATCCTCTCGATCCAACGAGGCTCTCGATCCAGCGCGCTATCTACTTATTAGTTCATATACGAATTTTATTGAGTTTCTTGAAATCATAATATTATGCTTTCATGAAACATCTTGAAACTTATTATGAAGAATCGATTTACTGATGTGAAGTCATCGTTAATTTTAGTGCAGCTCTACTATCTCAAGAATAAAGCTATAAAGTATAATAATACTTCATCTCGATCTAATAAATATTAAAGATTTATATCTATATTCTGTAGTTTTATAACTACACCCACTTTTCATAAAGTCGGTAAGCCAATATCACACCATGTAGGATTACCTTTGACTGTGCGAGTTTCTTAGAAATATTGACTTTGTAACTTATAATGTGGACCGGTTGGGAATGTGCCAAGTTAGAAAAAAAGCTGTTGACTTTGTAGTTCGCCAGGTTAAATTGAAGATTTGGGTTAATAAAAGTGAGACTTAGTAATAAAATTAAAAGTATACAATATTTATATTGTCTATTACTAATATTATATTGACTAAAAAATTTGATACAAAATCTGACCCCCTTTTTGGTCTCCTTAGAGGGGTGGGTTTGTACACCAGATGTTGAGTTGAAAGAAGGCAAAAATATCTGAAAAACCGTATGCAAATCGGATCAGTAGTTTTCGTGTTAAAGAAAAAAGTTTGATACAAAATCTGACCCCTCTTTTGTCCCCTTAGATGGGTGGGGGGGAATTTTTTTATACACCAGATGTTAAGTTGGAAGAAGACAAATATATCTGTGAAAATCGCTTTCAAATCGGATCAGTAGTTTTCGTGTGATAGTGGAACAAACAAAGACGGAAACCGTACATTTTTACGGGATAAAAAGTATCCTATATCCTTTCCCAGGACTCAAAGTATCCCTCCCTAACCCTCCTGACACAGTCGGGTAAAATCAAGAGTTGCTGAAAATTCATATTATAGTTGGTAAGACGTGCTATTTAAGAGGTAACGGAGTCATTACAGTATTTTACTCATCAGATAATAATCGTAGTTCGAACTATAGATGATCGTATGATCATATTAAGTCGAAAGATTTACTCCGAAATAGATTTTAAAACTGAGGACATACGGTTGTAAATGCAACAACACGTCCCTCGTGCGGAGGCGCCGAAGATTTTTACGAGGGGCATAAAATATTAATTATTGACGTATCTTTCAGCACGTAACACTACACCATAAACTCCAGAGCCATTACATAATAATCGTAATTTGGCTTTTCTTACTCTGACGTGTTACTAAGTGAGATAATGTAATAAGGTGGATATAGTGTCACAAATCGCCTCCGTGGTCCAGTGGTTCTGAGCGTGGCTCGAGACTCGGAGGTTCGGTCGGGTTCGATACCCACGTTGGAAACATGTTATTTCCAAGTTTGGTTAGGACGATGCAGGCTATGATCAGGCTATGATTGTCTGACAAGTAAGATGATCCATGCCTCGGATGGGCATGTATGGTCGGTCCTGCGAGTGAACTCTCGCCAGTCGTGTCGGTCGTCCGTCCCACTGAGTTATATAATTATATTATTATGTATAATTATAAGGAATAGAGAGTGCTCACACAAAGTTCTGTCTACTTGTGCCCATATTAATTGTAAATCTATTAACTATATTATAATAAAAAAAATCATAATATTATGTATCTACATATAACATTACATTAATTACATTTTAAATGTAATTAATGTAATGTTATGGGTCTTAGAATCCCGAAATAAATGATTTTATTTTATTTTCATTTTATTTTTATAAGAAGGTGTTCAATAAAGTAAGTACTTAATCAAAACACAACTGAAAATAATCTGACATCACATAATTTATAGCGGTACACAGGGTACACATAACCACTCAGAAGTCTTATATAATACACGAATTACGAGTATAATAATAAGCTATAATGTGCATGATATAATCCTCTTTTAGCCTTCCTTTATTACAGAAAAAAGGTTTTTCTGTTAAATTGCTTATTGGCTTTGTGGATAAGCGATTCCGAAACTTAGGTATGTTGTTTAAGTATTGTAAAGTGAAGGTTTAGTTTTCTTGCATTAAACGTGCACCAAAACTATTAAAGTGATGATTCTTATATAACGAAAAAATAGTTGTCAGGATATACTTAATATAAGCATTTAGTCAATATATGGCGAAAGTAAATGGAAAAATCTATTTATATTTCTTTTTGCCCCCGTTATGCAATAAAATATTTTCCTGCACAAGATGTTCAATATCTTTCCTGTCATCTGCATTGGCCAGGACACTGATACTGGTATTCATTGGATCTAGATTTCCCTGTGTAATGCCTCCATGGTCCAGTGGTTAAGAGTGTTACTTCCCGCGTTGGAAACATATTGTTATTTCCAAGTTTGGTTAGGACAATGCAGCTGATCTCCTGATTGTTTGACAAGTAAGATGATCCATGCGTCGGATGGGCATGTAAAAAGTCGGTCCTGCGCTTGATCTCTTGCCAGTCGTGTTGGTCTGCCGTCCCACTGGGTACTCCTTTTACTCTCATAAAAAGGAATTGAGAGTACTCATGTGTACTGCGCACACACTTAGGCACTATAAAATTACTCCTGCGTAACTGGCCTGGTTTCAATGAAACCGGCCACCTGCTCCGTCACTGAAACCGGTGTGGGAGTTATTATTATTATTTCCCTGTATACTATTATAGCTAAATATAAAAATTGTACAGTAGAATATGTTTATATTAGAAAACGTGAATTGGGTACACGCAGTGTTAATGTGTCAGTCAGTTTGTCTGTCTATCTGTAACATCTTCACACCCGAACAACAGAACCGATTTTGCTGAAAATTATGGAGATACTTTGAGTCCCGGCAAAGAACATAGGATACTTTTTATCCCGGTAAAATGTACGGTTCCTGCGACATAACTGAATTTTTACGCAACGGTGTTGCGGGCATCATAAGTTTAAACTTTTAAGTGTTAATTCAGACCGCAACGCGACGCGCAGATACCTCGAGCTGCATTTGTAAAAAACCCATTGAAATTTGAACTTTATTTACTACATAAAAAGTTGACATTCAATTGACAGACTCCATTGTAACTTCTGTGACATCGGTAGACGCCTCTCGACGTAAGCGTATTTTTATTAAGTATTACGTTAAATGTTTGGTAAATATCAATGTTTACAATGAATACTCATTGTAAACAGAGGGAGTAACTAACGATAGCTCTCTTTAATGGAATCACTCAATGCATATCATGGTTTTACTCGTGTAAAATAAATAATTTGTGTTACATAATACTTAACACGGTAATACCACAGTATAAAAGCGCTTTTAAACAGTAGAATAGATTACAAGACGTCTTAAAAATTAAACTCAACAGGATTACGTCTGCAATGCTATCCGCCGAATATTCTGAACGAAAAATGTTAAAGGGCTTTCACTTATCAGGAAGTGGTGAAGCAGGCCCTTAGACTTGCATCTCTTTTAGTTTTGTACGGTATCTCTTTTGTGTATAGTTAAGGGTCTATACAGACGGACCGCATTTCAACTGCAATCCGCATTTGCAACCGCAAATTGCAGTTCAAGTGCAGTTTGAATGTAATTGACACGACTGCAATAGAACTGCAAACCAAACGCGCAGTCGGATTGCAGTTCAGTTGCAGTTGACGTGCAGTCGTGTGAACCCGTATGGTTTGCAGTTCTATTGCAGTCGTGTCAACTGCATTCAAACTGCACTTGAACTGCAATTTGCGGTTGGATTGCAGTTGAAATGCGGACCGTCTGTATAGACCCTAAGTGACACCTCGTTTCGGTGTGACTGATTCTGAGTTATCTAAAATCATGTGCACCGTTTCAGACAGTATTGGTATACTGTATATTTTTCTGCTGTGCCACTCATCGTCCAATGATTTCAGCAACTTCGAATTATTGAATGTGTTTCTGAAGTTATTTCAGAAACTGTTTGCGAGTGGAGCACGTTCCTACGTGGGTGTTGATGTGCCCACTCCGGTTTGCGTTTAAAACTATTTCCAGTGTCTATACTCAAAGGTCGCTATAATATATTAGGGGGCGTCCACAAATTACGTGAGGTGTTTTTCTGAATTTTTTGACCCCCCCCCCTCCCCCATTGGTGAGATTTCGTGAGATTTTATTTAACCCTCCCTCCCCCCCTCCAAAATCTCACGTGAGATTTTTCAAATTGTGGGTTTCTTACGTAACCGCGTTGGATTGTTAAATTAATCAAATATTAGTATGAGAAAAAGGCTTATAATATTACAATCTAGTTTAATAATAAGAATTAAATAGCACTATGGTGTACGTTACGAAATGTTGCGTAAAAACTTGTACGGGTGGATAAAACAAATATTATGGTGGTTTGACAGTCAGTAGATTTTCTTTGGAACAAATTTGTGAATGATCTTAATCGTATAACGATTACGCTTACGATTAAATCTTAAGCATATTATGTACAATCTGGAAGAAATGGACCAAAATAGTATTATTTTGTTGAGAAAAAAATTACGTGAGATTTGCCGAGACCCTCTCCCCAACGTGAGAATAGATGAGATTTGACTCGACCCCCTCCCCGCCCCTAAACACCTCACGTAATTTGTGGACGGCCCCTTATGATTTATGACGCAAATATTTATGTACTTTTAAACTTCTTCATATAATAAATACGTTAGTTTATTTCCAATAATATTATTAAATATTACACGTAAAAGTTTATCTGTCTGTCTATTACCTCTTCACGCGCAATCCGCTGAACCGATTTTGCTGTGGATGGATATACTTTGAGTCTCGGGAAAGAGCATAAGATACCTTTGTCCCGGAATATTGTACGGTCCCCTCACTATTCATGAATTTTGGCGCAACGGAACTGCGGGTGCCATCTAGTTTCCAATATGACATGAAAAATACAGCATTCTTCTTAGCCTGGCCGCACATTATACGACAGTTCTGATCAGAAACAGTTGAACGTCCGCGCTGTCTCTTACATGTTGTACTGAGCCGAGTGAGCTAGAACTCGCCGGAAGGATATTTCGGATAATGTGCGGGGTGGCGGTCCGGCGAAATTCAACTGTTTCTGATCAGAATTCGGACAATGTGCGGCCAGGTAAATCATCACCATCATACTTAAATGTATGTTTCCCGAATCCCGCGAAATAATATAGAATGCGCACCTTGAGATAAACACAACCTAACCAAATTACGTAGGTTCACCAATTTTACTGACATGGACCCGCTCTGTGAAAGTAGCAACGCTGAAAGGGCATTTTTTATTTGTGCAAGTGCCCGCGCGTTTTGAATTTTTCCATACAAGGATGAAAAAAAGTTACTCCTTCAGCGCTGCAAACTCGAACACCTCTTTCGCGCGAACTATTTATAGGGGACCCATACATACCCCAAACGTGATCTCGCGGTGTAACCGCCGATCCGCGCGTTTGGGCGGACGCATATAAATTGAGACCGCACGTGAACTGCAACCGCAGTAACACGGAACCACTAATTGCAGAGTGCGGTAACCATGTTATTGGGTCTGACCGAGCACAACTTCTGCATGGTTGATTGTTGGTTACACAATACACACTCTAGGTATAATTATGATTTGATATAAATGACTTAGCAATATTTAAGAGCGTTTACGCCGTTCACGCTCAATTTGGTTTAAAACTATACATTTCAAACTTGAAAAAATCATCAACCACTTATCTTTATAAAAATGTTGATAACTTCTTTTCATAGGAAATATCACTGTCTAAATAGTTAGCGGAGCAAAAATACGATTCTCTTGTAAATTTTTTTTCTACGAACATTTCAAAACTACTATAAATCGCTGCGCGCAAAGGAATTAAATTGTTTTTAAATATCAACAAATCCTATGTAAATTTTTTTCTACAAATATTTTAAGACTACTATAAATCACTGCGCGCAAAACAATTCAAGTAGTCCACTGCAGGTTTGTATGGAAACTTGAAATTATGCGTAAACGCTCTAATGTAAAAAACGGGTTGCACCCCGAAAGTGCCGGCAGGAAATTTTAATGAAAACAGGGGTAGGCTTACTCTGATCTACGAATTTTCAACCAATAGGGCTAGCATAACAGCAGTAGACATGGGAAAGAATCAACAAACTGACAGATTTTATCGACAAAATGACGGATTTCTATTGTTTACTGTCACTTTATCTTGTCTGTCACGTTGTCTACTCTTCCGTAGAAAGAAACCGTTCCTATGGTGGCCACTGGCCATGCTACGCCTGCAGATCACATGTTTTGACGCGAGGTTAATATTGCTAATGCCGCGGCCGCATATGCGTGGTACTTCGCGCTAAAGCCGATACTATTGCACGATCTGCGTGTATCGTCCAATAGTATCGTCTCATTGCACGAAGCTTCGGACGATAGACGCAGATGCGGCCGGGCCGTAAGACGTTAAAAGAAAAAGTTTGCAGCACAAAAAGCATTAAGTCTCATGTTGGTGTGATGTCTTTTACTAATATTCGTTTGTGTTTATTAGGTGAATCCACTAATGTCTTTAGATAGTAGGCATCATTTTTTCGAAAGAGTTATTTTTAACCAATTAATCAAACAGCTTTCATTTCGTCAAAGGAATGTCTAGTCAGAAATCAGAAGGTATATATTTAAGGCAATTATAACATTTTTGGGCTTCACTTTCTGATAAACTGCCGAATAGCCTAATCACAACTTTTTGGACAGATTCTTCATACTCGATCTGTCAAGTTAATTGGTGGATAGCCTATTCGGCACTTATCAGGAAGTGGTGAAACAGGCCCTAAATATTTTTATTTTACAGAGGCTTTTAAACATTTACAAATAAAATTACATTATAAGTGCTTCTTTAATTTATTTAAGTAAAGAAAAAAGTTAATTGTGTGACTAAAATTGGGTCCTATTATCCATGGTAATTAACTTAAAACATTAATTATTGCCTAAAAAGTTTTTAAGAAAATTCAATGACAAGTCTTGTCGGGTCAAGTGAATTAAGTGGATGTTACAATTCATTCTGTAATGTTTTAGACTTTTTACCTGGGTCTTACTAAGGTTTTATTTTTAACCGACTTCCAAAAACGAGGAGGTTATACGTTCGTCTGTGGATATATATTATTTTATGTATGTTCAACAATTACTCCGCCGTTTATGAACCGATTTTCAAAATTTTTCTTTTGTTATATTAGGTTCCACTCCAATTTGGTCCCATTTTGTCAAAAGTGGTGATCTGATGATGGGATCCGTGAGTAATCGAGGGAACTCCTCAAAATTCAAATGGAAACATATGTTTTTTTTTGGTTTCATATGAAGTTTTCCAGGCGTATGTTACCAAAAAGTAAGATTTTGCACTAGGATTTACCATGGTTCGAAGGTGGTGAACAGAACTTCTTACTCCTTATAGATACATGTTTGGGGGTTTCGGCGTTGTCTTAAGAACTGAAAACATATACTACTATGCAAATTTAATTAATCATCATCATCATCACCACCATTCCACCATACATCCGTGAGTAATCGAGGGAACTCCTCCAAATTTATATGGAAACTTATAATGATTTCCATTTTATAAGAAGTATCCTAAGCATATGCTACCAAAAAGCAATGTTCAGAAAAGTGGTGACCTGATGATGGGATCTATGAGTAATCGAGGGAACTCCTCAAAATTCAAATGGAAACATATGTTTTTTTTTTTGGTTTCATATGAAGTATTCCAGGCATATGTTACCAAAAAGTAAGATTTTGCACCAGGATTTACCATGGTTCGAAGGTGGTGAACAGAACTCCTTACTCCTTATAGATACATGTTTGGGGGTTTCGGCGTTGTCTTAAGAACTGAAAGCATATACTACTATGCAAATTAAATTTATCATCATCATCATCACCACCATTCCACCATACATCCGTGAGTAATCGAGGGAACTCCTCCAAATTTATATGGAAACATAATATAATGATTTCAATTTTATGAGAAGTATCCTAAGCATGTGCTACCAAAAAGCAAGATTTTAAAATTAGTTATACCATGGTTCCGAAGGTGCTAAGAGAACTCCGGATTCCTTATACATATATACAAGTTTGGGGGTTTCAGAGTTGGTTTAAGAACTGAAAGCATATGCTACAGCTATGCAAGTTACATTCATCATCATCATCACTACTACCAGTCACCACACCATGAGTTATCTAATTATAACCCTATTATTGTTACTTTTAATCGTCTTTAAGAACAAAGCCCGAATTTGTCAAACGATTTAAAAAATTATAATGTTATTTCAATGTAAATGACTCGACCTTGGTGTTTAGGTTACCGAGTTAGCAACTTAATCATAAGATCTATGAGGAAAGTTATTCTTAAAATTTACTTATAAGGACGATTTTAGTTATATTTGAGCATCCATACAAATATTATAAATGCGAAAGTGTGTCTGTCTGTCTGTCTATCAGTCTGTCCGTTTGTAACCTCTTCACGCTCGAACAGCTGAACCGATTTTGCTGAAATTTGGCATGGAGATACTTTGAGTCCCTAGAAAGGACCTAGGATAGAATATTTTTATCCCGGAAAAATTTTAAGTTTCCGCGCGAGAAACGAATTTTGGCGCAACGAAGTTGCGGGCGTCATCTAGTAATGTTGAGTTGTTTTCATGAGTGTAATGATAGAAAGTCACTGAACAGAACTTTAGAGCCTTTAAAGACAGGCTTATAAACATTAATTTTATTATTGCTTGATTAACGCCAAGCATATACATTAGGTATACAGTGGTATATGCTTGGAGTTAAGTAAGCAATTCTGAAGTAGTGATATCAGACAATGAGTTCTCATATCATGAAAGTGTATCCTGGATCCAAAGTAACTAAGCATAACACATATTAGTCTGTGCAGAAAACCAGCTTATAAATCACTTAAAAGAGTGAAATTATTATTTTTAACAAAAAATTAAAACCGACTTCCAGGGTAAAAACAATAATAATTTGTAATGAACAAAAAAGTGTTAAATTGTTCTTACTCTTTAAAGTGCCTTATGCATAATTCTCCTAAACCTCAACTATTTCTGTACACAATCTACATTATTTTGAAGTCGGTACCAGTCTTAAATATTAAAAATATTTTGTCATGGAACTCAGCATTCTTATCTGGTAACACAAATCCTAGAGAACTTACCAACTGGACCGGACGTGATGAATACTTATCGTCCAAAGATATTGCCTATCAGGACGAGTAAAACGAGCCCTACCCCCACAACTTTTACGTTTTGTGGTACACTTTACTTTTTACTATTGATTATATTTCTTCGCTTCATTCTTCGATATATTAACCAAGTAGTCCTTTGTCTATCTGCTAGGCAATCGCGTTTTTTAAAGACGTATGTAGGTAGTTGAAAAAATAACTTCCCACTTCGCACGTCGCTCGTCGACACGCCTCATTCTTTGTTAACGCGAGGCAACGCGTGCACGTATACTAAGTAACCATGCCAAAGCGCAGCGCTCAGACGAAAATTGGTTATTTTTTTAAGATGATTGAGTCAGTGTTGTAATTAAAATCAGTGTTATTTTATCGTGTAACAAGAAAATACATGTAAGTACTATTAAATACTTAAATAGACGGCAGGCACTACCGAGGCCAAGACGAGCCAATTATATTCAATACTAACCGGCATGTACTGCGACCGCGTACAATGTGTTTGGACTGAGAGTCTTTATACACAATCTATAATATTATGTATGCTTCATCTGTTCTATAAATATAATAATTATTATAGAACTATATGTTTGCCGGATTGGGGGAAACATCTGCAATTATTTAATTAACCGGCATGTACTGCGACTGTGATTCAATAAGTACAGTGTGTTTGGACCGCGAGTCCTTTTACACAATCTGTATCTATATGCATCGGAATTGACTGCGAGTCTCTGACGATGTTTTACCTATTCTATAAATAGAACTATACGTTTGTCCCATTGGGGGAAATAAGTGCAAGTTAATTACTGCAAGTACTTAATTATATTAAGTTATTTTATAAACTGCCATAATGTGTGGATTGACTGCGAGTCTCTAAACACAATTTATATGCATCGGAATTGACTGCGAGTCTCTGACGATGTTTTTTTTTTCAGCTTTTCTATAAAAATAGCTATATATTGGCCGGTTTGTCTGAATCAACTGCGAGTTATTTTATAAACCGCCATAATGTGTGGATTGACTGCGAGTCTCTAAACGCAATTCTTATGCATCGGAATTGACTGCGAGTCTCTGACGATGTTATATCTAAAAATAGAACTATAATATATGTTGGCTGGTTTGAGATGATTAACTGCGAGTTAATTACTAGTTAAATTTAAAATATATTGTTATTCTTTAAATCAACATAAAGTATGGATTAGCTGGGAGTCTCCGACAATGTTTAAAAATAAAAATGAGCAACTACCGCGCGTTCCCCCGCGCTCTTTGTTCTATAAATAGAACTACATAATTATTATAATATTATCTTTACCATTTTATACAAAAATATTTCGAGCTAATAACTACATTGACTGCGAGTCTTATCAGTTAACAACCAATGCGCGTCCCGCACACCTTTTGTTCTAAATATAGAACTACGATTATAATTTATTATGTCTGACGGTATGTAACTATTATTATTAAATAAATTTTGCACCAATGTTGGGTATTCGGGATACACCGCGAGTGTATAACGAAACTTACTTAATATCTTCGTAACGTGATAGTTACTACCCTCAATATTTTTTGTAACATAATATTAATTTATATGACAAATAAGTCGATTATAACGAACAATATAACTACCCCAATAATTTTTTTAGGTCACTAAGACCAGACTATCGGGGAAATATAACTAGAAGTGACCGAGATACGGGTCGATCAGGTTACGAATAAATCAGAAGTTTTCCCACTCCTAAACCAGGTGCCAACGGTCGATTCTGACCCACCGGCACCGGACCAGATCCGGATAGACCCAGAGCTTCTACTGACGTTAGGTGAACCCTTGTTGGGTTCGCCAGATTATGATTTTAAAGGATCACAAAGACGATTAAGATAAGCTATTGCTTATAAAACATTCCTGCTAATAAGTGTTGCAGCTCGATTCTATTTCGATCGATTATTATCATTATAGATTTCACCTGACAATGTCTCGAAATTATAAGACCTATCAGTTATCGCCAGTATCTAACTTATCTCGATATTAATTATTATCAGACTTATCAGATAATATACTATCAGACAAGAGAAGATTATAAGCCTTGTTATATCAGACCGAGATTATTATGGTTTCGCTGGATAATTCCAGTATTTGTTCTCAGAGACAAATTAGTACATTCCATCATCAATCGGGTACTTTTCGGGCTCTGACAAACCCTTCCCGTTACCCGTCAAGGAGGGGGGGGGGAGAGATGTGGACTGTGGTAACCGTCGGCTGGCGCCACTAGTATTGTAACGCTACAATCAACCCCCTTCGAGTTCGAAGAACGTTAAGGCGAACAAATGCTCAACACCGCAGCCGTAGTGCTAACAGTTATTTTTATACATATTTTATAGATGTTACTATTATAATTATTATTCCCAACCTGCGGCCCACCGGAACTTTATTTGTGGCCCGCGTGATGTTAAAGCATTTTGAAATTCACGCCCACCAGCAGTAATCGTGAAAGTCGTAACTCGTAAATTATTTTTGTTCACTAGTAAATCGTTGATTTTGAACGTTATTTTTAAACCTAAAAATGTTTGTTGCGGCCCACGACACCAAGACCAAAACATGTTTGTGGCCCGCTTAAAAAATAAATAAATAGGGAACTTCGTTCCAAAAACAACAACAGGTTGGGGGCCACTGGCTTAATGTATTATACATCATGACATCAATAAATTATTATTAGAATTTAAAACTATATCTTCGTGTAACTCCACCGAAGATTACCTTATTTCAAAGATTTTCCTTTCTTCAAACTATTAAATATTGTATTATATTTTAAATACAATTTTTTAAAAATTATTTTCAATTTGAATCCACTTCGTAAGTTTATTTCTAAATAATTATTTTACATGTTAATTTGGAAAATTACCGTACGGCTTTCAAGGCAATATCCAAAAGTGGATATCTGTCAAAAATAGATTTAAAAGCCAGCTACTTGTTGGTTCCTATTAACTCACTATTCGATTGAAAGATTTAAAGCCTCAAGTCTTGACGTACAGACTATCAGATGCGCTTACATTTATTCTCACAAAAAATATAAAGAAGGAAACCAGATCAGGCGTAGTAGGCTTTATCACTACTAGCCTTACCACGCTTTCGCAATACCAGTGTTCTAGGCGCAGCCTCAGGCGCCCCTTTTTTGTTTAAGTTTTATTGTTAATAGTGCCATGGGTGTATTAATTAAATCCACAACAAATATGTAAATATTTAAGTCTTAACGCTTACAATACATATTATTATAACATAACTAGATGTCTCGGCAAATATTGTTTTACCATATAAAGTATTTTGCCCATATTATTTTATTGAAGTGACTTAGTAAGTATGTCACCATGACGTCTATGATTGCTATCCCATCGTACAAACAATGGTCGCCGTCAGTCTCGAGTTGTAACATTTTACTATTATTTATTCAAAAATACACTCATCAATATAAAAATAATTAGACGTTGTCCGATTCTCAACCCTAGCCGATATGCTCGCTAAGATTCACGAAAATCGGTCGAGCCGTTTCAGAGGAGTTCAACTACGCACACCGTGATACGAGAATTTTATGTACCTACATATTAGATATATTATATAATAATAATATAAGCCTATTAAAAACGAAATAATATAGAACAGTTAAATCAGTGTACTATTCGTGAGCTACCTCAACTGATAGGTGTTCTGACACCTGATTTCTGACCCCCGTCGCGGAATGCAACTGGTTTTCAGCGATTAAAATTTTTAATGCTAAATAAATGCAATGATAAATACGATAACATAATGACACTTAATCTTGAATAATATAAGTGTAAGTATAAAATATTTATCCTGCTGGACCGAGAACACAATATTCTCTAATTTCAATCATATTGTAATTGTAATTTGTAATATGCAATAATCACACTATCGACGAGTCGACGACCACAGGGTCGGACACAGTTATGAGTTATAACAGTAGACGCCTTAAAATTTATTCTAAAATGCTCTACTTCGACTTAGATTTTAGGTAAATACTCTCTTCAATCTCATTAGTTAATAGACTTATTACAGAGATCTTCGTCTGCTTCATCAGAACCTTGCCAAACAATTTGACAATGGCTGTAAAACGATATCTTCTACAGCCATGTCACTGTGCACTGTCATTGTTTATGAACAATGTTGATATTATTGGATGGTGACATTGGCTTAGATTAATGTTTAAAGTGTCTTTTGAAAGAAGCTTTCCGGTAAACATTCTAATTCCTAGCCCATACCTGAGTACCTAGTGTAGTACCCAGGATCCACTTATAAATTATTTGTTTTTTCTTGCACTCTGTACCTACTGAATACTGATCATTGACTTAAAACTTTCTGCCTAATAATAAAACTCGGCAAAACAAAAAATACGGTTTTAACTTTTAAATTATTCGAAATTTATATTACAAAGACAAACTCCTGAGCGTGATCGGATGTTCTTAAATTATGTAACTCTTTTATAAAAAAAAAAAAAAAAGAGAAGAAGAAGTTATAAGTAATATTTAAGTTATTACGCCCTGCGATGGTTATTCAAGATTATATTAAATAGGATAATGCTACAGTACGGGTTTAACGCTCTGCACAGAACAGCCACCTCCCATTCGGTAATAGCCGCTGGATAAAGCAGGTGCTGTGCGAGAGCGGCGCGGCGTCGACACGTCGAGCGCCGACACGGGGATTGATACTGGACCTATTAGTAAGACGACAGTCGACAGGCAGGACTAGTGACTCCAATACTTTCGCTATTTTCCTAAGCCATAATTTTATCGACGAACAAAGTTTCGCTGAATCAGTTATATAATCTTAATCACCATGATCCCAGTACGTTATCATTTGAATCACAAAACCATAGAGGTCTCTTAAGTTTTGTTTCGACTATTATTATTATTTATGAGCATAATGTTAAAAAAAATTTCTCGAATATAATGATTACTATTCATAATGTATAATATAAGTATATATAAATTCTAAGTATTTTGTAAAAAATCTTTCTTTCGTTACTCTGAAAATCTACTTGGTTAATATATCGAAGAATGAAGCGAAGAAATATAATAAATGATCAAACGAACTTACCAAGTGAAGTTCGATCATTATTATATGAGTCGCTTCATTCAAAGATATAATCTCCCTCCCACCCAGTCTGCACGAAACTATGTTTGCTGCAGTACCCAAAGAAAGAAAGAAAGATTTTTTGCATTACCTCTCTCTAAACATAATGAGGCGTGTCGACGAGCGACGTGCGAAGTGGGAAGTTATTTTTTCAACTACCTACATACGTCTTTAAAAAACGCGATTGCCTAGCAGATAGACAAAGGACTACTTGGTTAATATATCTTTGAATGAAGCGACTCATATAATAATGATCGAACTTCACTTGGTAAGTTCGTTTGATCATTTATTTGAGCTTCAACATAGTAATTTTTATTTATATGTAGATGTGTTATCATCGGCCAGTCAAGGTTAATAGTCAACGTAAATTAACGATTATTTTAGTCAGTTATTGATGATGATGCTGTATCCTATATTTTCCGGTTCGCTTGACTGGTGCGATGATTGGGGCTGACGGAAGTGACAGCGCAGACTGCCGTCGCGTCGCCGCAAATAAAATGATAAATATACTTACAGGGTGACAAAAAGTTAAGACAGTAAACAAAAATTTTGTCGGAATTTAGTCGGATTATTTACTGTACTATGTGCCAGTGGCGCCTTTTGTTCCAACATATTGCGCTTATTATTCCCTAATAGGAATGAGACCTTCTTGACAATTTTAACCCCCTACCCTATTGTAACCTCGGACCAAGTAAAAACTCAAGACAGAGCGCTGCGAACAACAAAGTGAAGACGATCGAAAGTACGCCAGCTGTGTATGTACACGCTTACGCCCACATACGTAAAACGAAAGTACGCCAGTTTTTGTCGTATACATCGCGACTCGTGACAGCAGCACGCATTTAGAAAATAATTTGTAAACACTTCAAAATGCCGAGCTGTGTTATGAAAGGGTATAAATATTATATTATATTTATTTCATCGATTTTAGGGTAATTTGAATAACATTGCAACACTAGCCCATACAGTGCGCGGCGCGCACACATGCTTAAAAAACCTGCTTCACTTTGTTGTTCGCAGCGCTCTGTCTTGAGTTTTTTTTTGGTCTGAGATTGTAACATATTGAGATATTGAGTGACTTTCAGTGAGATTTGGCCTCGAGTAAAATTACCTTTATGTACCGTTACCGTTTGTTGCGCACGTCCTTCCCTTCATGATATCTGCACCCGTAGCATGGCTACAGTAGAAATACGAAAATATAGATAAACAGCGTAGATAAACTAAAGGTGCCGTTCTGATCTTTACCGTGGCTAGCCGCAATCGACAAAAAATCAAAATATATTATGCCACTTTATGGCATAGACTATAGTACTAAGAATTCAAATAAAATCCTACTTTATGACGTAGACTATAGTATATTATGTCATAAAGTGGCATATTTGAATTTTTGTCGATCGTGGCTAGCCGCGGTAAAGATCGGAACGGCACCTTCAGAATGCACCTGACCCTAACTTGACTACATACTTAAACCTAGATCTCAAAATCTGTAAGGTCTAGAAAACTGTTTTTTTACAAAAAACGTTTTAGACACTTTTTTGCTTGGATCTTCGAAGTTTGCTGTCTTTTCTTTAATATTTTTTAATAGCTAAAAAGGCATTGATAAAACCTAAATTTTCTCAAAATACTTTTTTCATAATCATTATAGTTCGTCTTTTATTCAAGTAAAAATAACTAGGCGATGATTCCCCGTCGTCCTTTTTCACGGCATCATTGGCATAATATGAAAGGATGATGTTTGATTTTTAGAGTCAGTAGCCCTCCCTCTTCAGTTTATCTCCGCTGTTTGTCTATACTTTCGTATTTCTACCGTAGCCATGCTACGGGTACTGGACGGAATTCTGTCGAAATGGATTCAGCTATTAAATCTTTTCTGTAACATAACGACGTTATACTCTTATAAGCTCGCTCTTGCCTTTTCCCTTAGCTTAAAACCAATTTATCATACTCTAAACACATCCATTAAACTCAAAGTTTACCTAGTTCTGATGTAATTACTTCAAATTTTGTTGAACTCGCGATAGTTCCCACATTAATTCTCTTCCGAGTGTAAAATTTGTTCTTATCTTTGGGGAATTGTTCGTTTAATGTTCACGTATTCCGTGAAGTTGCCGACTAAAGACTAACGTGAAGTTGCAATGGCTAATAACATTATAACAATATAAAATATATGAATGTGTTTGTTTGTTTTTTCACGCATGCATGACGCATGTACCTTGGTAACATAATAATAGGTATATATAATACTAAATAAGTAGTAATTATCTTTTAAGAAAGGAGAAAACTATCCTATATTATGTATTGTTATAACTTGTAACGTCTATTCTCATTGTGGATGTTTTTATTAATAAAAGTGTAAATATATTCTACACAAAAACTGAAACAATATTATCATATTGCAGTTAAATTATTCTGGAGCGTTATCTATTGAGATATGGATTAAAGCATATTATTGATTAAGAGCACGTCTAGTGTTCTCAAAGAAACGGTGTAACGGAGTTTCATGATTAATTTTAATACTCCGCACCAGCACAGAATATATAATAGTACTGGCACCAGTGCGAATTACTCGCGCAAACTTGTAATTATTCATGAAGTAGTAGTTTTTACTGGTCACCGGTTCGCGCATAACTGATTAGTTAGTTTTAACTTGTGGTTAACGAGGAGTTAGTTAATGAGTTCATGATTTTTCAGTTAAATACGTGGGGATATACAGGGTGCAATTAAACCTTCCTGCCAATTTTTTATATTGATCTTTGTTAAAAATAAAAATACACGTATTTTTTCTTTTATAATCACTCAGTACTGAAATCTTCAGAAATAGCTCCCATACTCGTCGCCCGCGCGTTCACCTACCTCCCCGCGCGCGCCTCGCCCCGCGTCTCCCTCGATAATACCCTCCGCCGTGATTGACTATTCTGCAACGATTTTAAATGTGATAAAATATGTCATAAAAAAAATAACATCTAATTTTATTTCGTTAATTGGACTCTCCTAATGATACGTAAGCCCTGAAAAAAATTTGGCAGGAAGGTTTAATTGCACCCTGTATTATTACTTTACCTGCATAGTCAAATTTGTAAAGAAAGCATATTATAATACTAGATGACGCCCGCAACTCCGTTGCTTAACAATTCGTTTATCGTCATACATTATTTTCGGATAAAAAGTATCCGATATCCTTACCCGGGACTCACAGTATCTGTATAGCAAATTTCAACAAAATCTGTTAGAGTAAAAATTACGTTTGGCTTTCTCACCGGTTTGAATTTAATATGTTCCAAAATTCCCCGGCTTGAGCTGCCACACACTCAACCATTGAGCCACAGAGGTCGTCATATCGCCGCCCTAGTGCTTGAATGGCCAATCGACCAGTGAGCAAATTTTACAGGAGACGTTTTTTTTTAAATTACATAAGGATATTATTAGAAGTTTATTAAGCTTTTGCTGAGTTAGAAAAATGTAGTATTTCTTTATATGTATAGAAATAGTAATTGAAAATAATAACTATAGCACTCATTACATTATTTCATATAATTATTGGAGATTGGCCAAAATTCTTCCGACAGAATTATGTATATGGAGATTGAGCACAACGACATGGAGATAGTTCTTGAAAATAAAGTGCCAGTTTAGTGCTTGTTTGCCCAAAATACCACCATGTTCGCTATACAGTGTGTTTAATTTTTAAAAGTTTTTATTTAACTTGCTCTGTATGAATGTAAGTATGTATGTTCGGGTGGAATTTTGGAATTCAATTTTGGAGTAGATATAATTATTTAACCGATTGAGCTGAAATTTTTCATACAAGTTTAGTTTGGATGAGAATGCACGATATGGTATATGACATATTATCACTCTAAATCCAATATGGCTGACCATCCAAGATGGCGAAATATTTATTTTCTATGCAGTCCTACAATATGGATATTAAATGAAAGGGCTTTTTGAGAGTATGTTACTCTAAAACGAATGTAATGTCATTCTACATCCAATATGGCGGCTCATCCATAATAGGAGAATATATTTTATTTTTAATGCACTTCTGCAATATGGGTATGAAATGAAAGGTCTCATTGAGAGTAACACGAAAACGAATGTAATGGCATTCTACATCCAATATGGCGGCTCATCCAAGATACGGAAATAGTTATTTTCACATACATAGAGGTCAACCAGAGAACCTACTTTTTTAAGTCGATTTAAAATAGTAGGAACGGATCATGGCTTAGATGTGACAAGATAATAAATTATTTATTAACTACTAGCTGTCCCGGCAAATGTTGTTTTGCCATATAAAGTATTTCCAATTTCGCCCATATTATTTTACTGAAGTGACTGAATAATGTATGGCACCATGGCAACGTCTATCGCTATCCCGTCGCATAAAATAATATGCATTCTGTCAATTTTTAAATTTTATAATTTTCCGCGCTTTTTTATATAATATTTTAAGACTAAAATCAGCCCAATCCGTTCAATCGTTTTCGAGTTTTAGCGCGACTAACACATTTGAAAATCCATTTTTATAAGATATAGACTAATATTTATAATCATCCTGTATTTACCCTCAAGTAACTTCGAACATTAAAACACAATTGAAACAAAAGAATATATCAATAAAATGTCAACGTACCTTTCCAAATCAACTTCGCTTAGTTTATAATCCATTTTTTTCGTTATTACAGACATTTTGAAGCAGATGAAGTATTAAATTCTTTAAATTGGTCGTACTTAACACTGCTTACTTTAAAATGAAGCAAATAATAAACAAGCAAAATGGCGCCGCGACTCGCGTGAAGTGCGAGTGACCTTCGAAATGCTTGACCGTGATTGGTCGGTCGATGGAGATGCGGCACACAAGACCGGAGATGAATATTTGGATGCGTTCATTTGAGCAAAATATGGAGTTAGACTATATAAGCACTTAAAAGAGTTTTTATATGGAAGATGGGATATTTCATTTTTGCTAAAAAAGCAAGTTATATGCAAGCAAAATAAAAAATAGTTATATTGTAAAGTGCG
This sequence comes from Plebejus argus, assembly GCA_905404155.3. Classification (NCBI taxonomy): domain Eukaryota; kingdom Metazoa; phylum Arthropoda; class Insecta; order Lepidoptera; family Lycaenidae; genus Plebejus; species Plebejus argus. Next base: position 598,086 of record FR989939.1, on the reverse strand, counting down.
TAATCAAGTTTACTATTAGTTTGAAATAAAAAGTCTATTTTGGTAAAATTGGTCGATTGGCCATTCAAGCACTAGGGCGGCGATATGTTTACATGGACTTACCCTTGTCGTGGGTTAGTTTCTTTCGTGTTACCTACACGAATATAAAAGTTACAAAGCATAATATAGTAAGCAAAAGCCTCATATAATGATATTTTTATTAAAAATATAACTTGCTTCGAAGAATAAGAGCACTTTAACTTCAAGTCACGTTTTCGAAACTGCGGGTTATTAGAAATAATAAAACCTTGCACTTGTTCAAAATATTTTGCTTAGCAAAGAGCGAGGAAATAAATTGTTGAGTTTTAATATTGCAGTCGATTGGGGCCACATCGCTTTGTTGCATTGCGTTGCCGCAGCCTTAACAGCGACATTACTACCTTATAATTCTATGTTTAGTTTTTGCCCGCCCGCGTTGGCTCGTATTAGGTAATATAATATACGGATCCACTATTTTTAACCGACTTCAAAAACGAGGCAATCAATTCGACGCGTATGTATGTAATATTTAGAGAACTGCCCAATTTTCGAATATGTTAGTCTATATCAGCGTCTGAACAAAATATGCCTTTCAAAAATGATTGTATGTATGTATGCTTTTATGTTTGTGTTCGCACATCTCTGGAACTACCATACTGATTTCAGTAATTCTTTTTTTGTTCAACTTAGGGAATAGTGCAGGTTTCATCAAAATCAGTTCTGTAGTTTTGGAGCTAGGGAGTTTTAATTACGTACAATTTTGAAGTCGGTTTTTTGTTTTTAAAATACAGTTATAAAATAATTCTTTCCGCAAGGGACGTGGACATCATTAACATGAATACACACGTCATGTGCGAAGTTTCAAGTTTCTAGGTCAAAGGATGTAGGTTAACCTATCATAGTAAAATAGGTTCACCTTTTTACTTATTTTAAAAGACGTTAAATGACATATTATTTTTTGAGGAACCACAGACGGTATAAAGCATAAAGTTAATATACCTAGCGGAATAGAGCAACAATCTCGAGCTGTCAAACGAAACCGAAATTTGTTTTCATCTGTATGTAAAAATTGTGTACGTATACACTTACACAAGCATACGTTACGATATGTGCCGACTGGACGTCAACAAAAGAGTTCTGCTGTCATGTATCACACGTCTCTTTTTACCACGTGGTGTTACTGATAGTGATATTATTATCTCGCTTGCTCAGGCCTTTGTTTCCCTATTCCGCTAGGTATATTAACTTTATGGTATGAAGTGAAAGTTTTAAACTACGTTGACACGGTTTTGTATGCGTTGTCGCAAGTCCCCGCAGATGTCATTCAGCTATAATTGCGTTTCGAAAACGACGCTACGCAACGAAGCAATGTGGCTATACTCTTAGAGCGGTACGTGCTTGGCGAAGGGGGTAGAGACCTCAAATAGGTATGTCGAAATATTTTTTTTTAGGGTTGAAACGCAAGAAATTTTCAATCATTGTACTTTAGGGACTTATTTAAAAATGTTCTGTGTGAATTTGCCATTTTGTCTATTCTTCCTTTTCTTTGATAGAAAGCTATTTTATAGTAGTGTGTTTAATTATATTGGAAACTTTTGACAGGTTCTTAAGCGGCTTTGCGAACTTTTTTGGTGGGTTATATTAGGGCCAAGCCACAACACTCCGTTGCGACGTCGTATCGCAAAAACAATATCGCACAGAAATGCGATGCGATGTCGGAGCGCAAAATATCAGTGGAAGATGTCCTTGTCCGAGTTGTCGCATCGCAAATTTCCACGATGCGTTCTGCGGCGTCGTTTCTCGTCGACGTCGATTTTTGAGATGCGACGCCGCAACGCAGTGTTGTGGCCTGGCCCTTAGAGGTAAAGCCGCGTCAGGAACACAATATTATTTTCACGACCGTAAGATGGAAATAACTCGCTAAAAGGGCCGTAATGTAGTAAGTACGCGTCTCAATTATGTAGTAAGATTATTTTTGGTAAATTCAAAATTGAATCCGCCATAAAAACATAACTGCTAACCCTATCTTTGTTTAAAGCTTCAAGTATTTTCGACCGGTTTGCCGTCGATCGAAAATAAAACCGCGCCAATGTGTGCCTCGACAGCCAATTTCAGCGGGTATTTAACCCAAATTGGACTTGTAATTTTCTATTGTTTTAGAGATACAATATTCCCTGTGGGTAGCAAACAATTTCTTCTGTCAAGAAAGAGTGGGCGGTGAACTAAATTTTCTAACCACCGTCACGATTGGATGGAAGTCTTTCTGCCGAGAATTTTTGTAGACAACCAACGTTTGTAAATTAATATTATTAGGTTGATACATTTATTTGAGGTACCTAATAAGGTTTTCATACTTTCATGTGATTTAAGAACGCTTGGCATCTACCCGTTTTTGACAAGCTCTACTTTGTAGGCACGTGTGAAATATGAAAATTATGTCGTGGGGTGCTACAAAAGTGTTACTTGGTAAAGTCTTGTCATAATGACTACCAACATAATATTATTATAAGTGGTAGGTACACTTAACGGTTAATATAATAATATTATTAATGTTTAATAATATTATCTGAAGTCTGTAGAATTGAGAAAGAAACTAATTTCATTATGTAATTGAAGACGTAATATCCAACTATAACATTTTTTTTTCTAATAATAATTTGAACATGCCTTGTAGCTTGTTCCAAATTTAAGCGAAGTAAATAAGTTACAAAACTTACCATAATCATCTGGCTAATAAATCTGGCTTTACATAAAATCCACTTTTTTTTATTTCAAATCATTTTACCGGCTCAAAGGCCTCTGTTTATGCAAAAAACGTAAATTTTAAAAAACATACTTATCCACTTCATCCACTTACGTCTTCAATTGTAATAATATTATTATATTAGGCTAATATTATTATTATAGCTTTTTATTATATTATATAATAAGCCAATCTGGTAATGAGCAATGGCCTAATCCTATTACCTTCCTTTATAATTCAGTTCTCATTGAATTAGGAATCATTTCGGGAACGCCCCGCTCCATCGAACAATGTTATCTTTTTTCTCGATCTTAACTCAGCTGCTTTAATTCACTTAAGTGTATTGGAAGGTAAATTCTCCGATCCTGAAAAATAAATGAGGAGGAACGCCATTTTGAAACGCCTTGACAACTAGATTAAAGTTTGAAAATGGCACTTAGCGGGGATTATTTAAATATATTAATTATTCTTATGGTAATTAAAAAAAAATAGTGTCAACTTATTTAAAAATTATATGACGCCCAAAAGTCCATTGCGCCAAAAATCGTTTTTTACGTGGAAACCGCTATTTTTTTCGCGATAAAAAGTATCTAATCCTTTCCCAGCGTACATTGTACATTGTACGTGGAACATCCGTACAACAACACTTTCAATACGCTTCTCCGAGTAATGACTCGTTCAGGAGGCAATAAGACATTGTATAACTCTTGTAACAGATCGCGTAATAAAACGCGTATAAAAATAAATCGATGTACAGTCTGTGGTACAGTTGAAGACAGACAACTTTTCGATCTTATCACTTGGCGTTTAACGGATCTGCCTCTAACCACACATTATTTGTCGCTTATAAGTCCTTAGGGCCAGGCCACAACACTGCGTTGCGGCGTCGTATCGCAAAAACAACATCGCACAGAAATGCGATGCGATGTTGCAACGCAAAAATTTCATATAGCATAGCACTCTTCACACCGCAAATTTTCACGATGCGTTCTGCGGCGTCGCAGATTTATACAAAAAAAGTTGAAATGACGCAAATGAATATCTATGTATTTATTCTCAAGAAAGCGTTGAAATTTTTGACGAAGAACGTTGACGTTAGGCGTTTAATTTACACAGATTTATTAATAGTAACTATATTGTAAAAATATACTTACTTTTATACTGTGTATAGCCGCAAAGTCTGCCTTTAACGCGACGCTTTTTAAGCTCTCGTGCGAATGAGGCCTAAAGGGGCCAAATATTGAGAGGTTCACTCAATTATCTTATTTATAGTTTTGGTTGCTTACTTCTTTACGTTTAAACCTCAACCGAAGATACTTTAATATGTCCCAGACATAGAATTTTTACAAAAAAGTGTACTTACAGTTTTTTTGTTTGTGAAAAATGCAGACAAATAGCATTTTCTACATATTTGAACAGAACCATCGGTGCGCGAGTCCAAATTGTACTTGAAACCTACTTCCTTTAAATTTTAACATTGATTTTTGTCAAAATTAAAAGAAGGTACTGTCTAACAAACCTACAATAAGGACATGATTCACCACTTCCTTATAAAGTGCCTAATAGGCTATTCACAACTTTTTTGATAGATTCTTCTTACTTGATCAGTCAAGTTAATGGTGGATAGCCTATTCGGCACTTAGGTATCAGGAAGTGTTTAATAATAAAATTACTTGAAGGCAAAGTTCTACAACATGAAGATTGTCTAGTTCTCGTATTGGGTAACATTTGTCTCTGGGGTAAATCTCCGACCACCTTCACCACGGCTGATCGGACGATGGACACGATAAGGGATATAAACTATCAAGTATTGAGACATAGTTTAGTAAAGGGACCGATTCGTATCTATTAATTAAGGAGTTTGTAATGGAGTTTGCATTTAACTTTGTTCTGTATCGAGTTATGAATCTGGGTATATAAACTGTACTTATACGATTAATAATGTATGGAATTTGATATAAGGCATCGCAAGTGTTATCAACTACCGTACATTTTTAGGGTTCCGTGAGACTTCGATGTCTGTACGTTTGTCCGTATGTCCGTCGGTCTCCAGGCTGTAACTCAAGAACCGCTATAGCTAGACTTCTGAATTTTTCACAGATTGTGTAATTTCTGTTGCCGCTATAACAACAAATACTAAAAACAAGATAAAATAAATATTTAAGGGGGGCTCCCATACAAAAAAACACATTTTTTTGCCAACTTCCGCTCAATAACGGTACGGAACCCTTCGTGCGCGAGTCCGACTCGTACTTGGCCGATTTATTGATTTCTAGATTGTTGCAATTATCGTCGAATACAAGCTACGTAAGGCTGAACAGTGGTATGGTTAAACACAACTAAAATCACGAGCAATTATAGTATGTAACGGACAACGGTATAATAAAGCGGCGCGGTCGCGTTACAACTTACATGCAATAGTTTGTAATTTCGTTGTTTAGCGGCCAAATCGCTCTGTCGCTCGGATGCATATAAATTGATCACGCGGCACGCCCACTGAGGTAATAAGTACTACGTATATAATATATTTATCATAATAGTATATAATATAATATTATGTATATAAGTACTACTTATAATATACAGTCATTGATCACGAGCAAGTTACGTCACTTGTCATTGTTTATACGTCTAAGGGTCAATTCAGACCGCAACGCGACGAGGCGAGGCGCGGCATAAATTTTTATGGATTTGACAGATTTCAAATGCGTGAGACGTCTTGCAAATCTGTCAAATCCATATAAATTTATGCCGCGTCGCGCCTCGCCGCGCCTCGCCTCGCCTCGTCGCGTTGCGGTCTAAATTGAACCTTAGTCACTTCGGTTATTATCTCTGATTTTTTTCTCTTATTATCTAGATAGTACTATAATATATCAAATTAGCACCAGCCAAAGTAGAAAAAAAAACTTATTAAGAACATTACTCTCATTTCTTAGAGTATCATATTATTATTATCCTCGAAAAAAAAACCTTTCACATAAATATCACATATTTTCCCGTTATCACTGGAAAAGCTTGTAAAGAAACTATTTGAAGCGTTCGACACTGAAATACTTTGTCACGATAGGGCGCGAAATAATGCTGCAAAATCTCTATTGACATCGCCATTTTTACGTGTAGACGTAAAGGCATGTATATATAGATGCCTTTTATACGACTTGACAGAATATAGTATACGTTTTACAATGATAAGAAAAGAACGTTCAACATTTCCATGTTTAATATATTTACAAGGTGTATCAAAACTAATACTTTAGGGTGTGTATTGTGTAATGTGTTTGTGTCCCAAAAATAGCGTGAAAAATGCGACCAGCTCCGCTTCGCCTCATCACAATATGCCTTATGTGTTATTTCCTACTACATATTGTGTATCAAAATGGACCAAAACACTGAAACTAAAACTAACTTTCATAATTAATTAATTAGATTGTTTGACACTATCGTCGGCCATCTTGTGTGGCTGACAATGATTGATGCTACTGTAATACTCCGTTAATTGTGGCAATTACTGTCCCGCACTATTGACTCGACCATGTCCATGTGATTAATGTACTCACACTGTCACACTATAAATCATATACAGATGAGCATCTTCATATTTGACATCATTCAGAGACACGCTTGTATAATATTATAATTAAATATGCGTTTCAGGAGACAGTAGAAAAATGCAGCATAACGTCGCGCGTGCCTTAACATATTATGTTGTATAGGTATTATGTAGAACGCGCTTTTTAGACTTACTAATTAGGTACATTCATTTAAAGTTCTAGAGAGGTCCAATTAAATCAATTTAAGATACAGTTATGTAATTATATTGAAAGAACTTCCCCCTAAACCAAAATATATATAATATGATCTATTCTTGTAATGTCTCGTGTTTATACCCTGAAACATTTTGTGATACGCCCTTATAGACGTTGGGCGAATTTAAATGTAAGTTTTTTACTCAGTTACACTACTATGTAATATAATTGTATTGTAACACAATACAATTAACTGTGTTAAACTGGCTATCAATTATTGTCAATTATATTAACTTTACGACTTTGATGTTATTTTTATAGGCAGCGTAAAAACATATATCCGGTAACCAAAATAATAGTAACTGACATACTCGTCACGTTGCGGTCGGATCTTAGGGTCAATCCCTAACGGCCGTTCCCAATATTCAATCTATCTCTGGTTTAACATACGACCGATCGCAGCTGACATTGAATGGGGATATAAATTAATATGTCTCTAATGTCTAATAGCTTTGTCCACACTAGGCCTTTTTCTATTCGCTAAGGGCATGTGTCATAGCGCAGTCAAGTGACGCGCGCGTTATGACACTTTTCTTTCAACGCGGTACGATTTGAACGCGCGTCACGGGCATGCCTCACGTCCGCCTGTTGACAGCGCTATAACGCATGCCATTGATGAACAAAAAAAGGCCCAGTGTGGACAAAGCTAATGAGAGCTATTCCTATCTCTAGTAGGGCAAAACTAGAGATACCTAGATCAAATATTGGGAACGGCCGTTAGTGTTAATACTTAATTATCTCCAATTATTTAAAACTATCTGTTTATCACTCTCCTATCGTTAATAAACCGTAAACGTCTATTCGCGAGTGTGACGTCATCACTGGGGTGACAATGACGTATGGCGTCGCGGGACAGTCCCGACAATTAGTCGACGTATTGCCAGCTTAGGCCAGATGACAGATTGTTATTGATAGGAATTGTGAGATTTGATTTTGTTCTAAGATTTGATTTTTTCGTTTCTGGCCTTATGTCTAGGTTTATTCTTATAGTATGATTATTATGTGTTCTTCACACCGCATTAGGGTCAGTTCATATTCTAAAATTAAGTAAGCGATGCGATGCATTTATTATAGCCGTTGGAATAGGCAACCCACCTCCGGTCTCTAATAAACTTCAGTTTTGAACAGCTAATTTAAAAAGGCGTCATATCGCATCGCCTTCATGTTGCAATACTGTGACAGTTTATATTGCAACATGACAAGGCGATGGGGTTTAAAAACCTTGGGACCAAGACACTTGGGGTTCAGAAACGATGAAAGTTATTGTTTTTTACTATTGCGACTTTTAAAAAACATAACCAATACGAGCGGCCAAAAAAATGTGTCTGTACCACAGAAATAAATCAAGATAGAAAGGCTAAGCGGGTGGAGTACGCGTGTTTCAAACTTGCACAAGTGGGCAAACTTCGTTGAACGTTTATTCAGTCAGTGCGCACATCTCGACTTGATTACACCGGAGCGGTTGTGCAAAAATGCCTCATTGTGCAGTGTCTAATTGTAAAAACAGAAGTACGAAAGTAAATCGGTCAAAATAAGGTATTTCTTTCCACCGGTAAGTTATTTGTTCTAACTAAAAGCAAAGCAAAAATTGACACGCGCGATTTCTTAGCAACGCACGCGTATCGCCGTTCTATCTTGATTTATTTCTGTGGTCTGTGCATTAACATGTTTTTAAAATCATAGTCACATCATCAATTGTTTAGCCAACAGCGCGATGAGTTTCGGAGTTAAATCGGGAGCGACAGGCAAACACACGGCGCCTACACCCACTACTTCCATTGCCTATTGATGGCCTACGTCACGACTTTATATTTAGGCCGGTATAAATAGTCAGTACTCAAGATGCGACCCGGTCTCAAGACGCGGTTCGGCTCTATGATTGGTCCAAATTTTGACAGCCAACCAATCACAGAGCCTGGACCGTGTCTTGAGACCGAGATGCATCTTGAGTACTGACTATTTATATACCGGCCTTAGTATATAAACATACTGAAGTTACGCGACGGAAGCTCCGTAGTTAATTTTCCATTCGGAATATTTGACGGATATTTTTAAACGGAATTTATAAAGTTGCTAATCTTATGCGAGACCGAAATAAGGCTGCCCATCGATTTATATGTCACTAATATATAAGGCTGCCAAAATAATACCTAAAATAATTTACACACAAATTATTCTGACTCTTTATAATAGTACTACATGACACTCGCTTCTCCGTTGCGCCAAAATTCGTTTATCGCGCGGGAACCGTACATTTTCTGGAATAAAAAGTATCAGATGTTCTTTCCCGGGACTAAAATTATCTCCATACCCAGCTAAATTTCGGTGGTTTGGGCGGACAGACAGACACACTTTCGCATTTGTATCATGGATATGAACATACTATGCTGAAGTTACGCGACGGAAGTTCAGCGGCTGATTTTACGTTCGGAATATTGCAACTTATCTTGTGAACTGCATCCAATCATCTATAAAGTGCGTCACACGATTTTCATGGTTTTTAAACCGATGTTGGTTGATTGTCAGACTCACTGTCGGTTTCTGAAGATTTTAGACATGAGTTTATCTTTTCACTAACGTATTGCTGATTTTAACTTTTTGATTCAGCCAATCAACAGGCTCTCAACCGTTTCAGAGGAAATTTGTAACAAACACGATGCGTAATGCAAACGTATGCCAATTACTAATCTTCTTCGAGACGTGACGTGAAAATTTTCAATATAAAATAGGTGATTATTATAAAATATCTCTTTCATACGCGGGAATCGGAAGTATAACAAGCGTTCAAGTTCAGTGATGTGGTGTGCGATATACACCCGATAATATAATATTTACTCTTATTCTTCCGCTCTGCTGCCTCCTCAGTCCACAGTATCCACGACATGGTCGTTTAGTCACGTTATAGGTCTTAGCAAAAGGAGTTGATACTTTTGGAAATTCTAGGCTAAAATATACACTAGGTGGTTACTATAATTTCCTAATTTTTTTTAACTATTTTGTAAAATATAATATTTTCGGTGGCCTATGATATTGCAGTTTTCGTAAGGACTTAACCATACATGGTACGAGTATAAGACATACAATGCAAAGTAGAATTCATGTAGGACAATAAGTGCGACCGCACACCTGAGACGCGACTGTAGTTAGACAGACTATCGCATAGCAAAATGCACTAGATGCGCACATCTGAGACAAGACTCTTGACTTAGATGTGCGCCACATGATAGATACAACAGTCTTTAGACCATTGATTTTCAAACTAGGGGGCGCGCCCACTAGGGAGGCGCGAAGACTTGATGAGGGGGGCGCGGGCGCCGGTGGCGACTGGCGGTTTTACTCCAGAGTCCAGACGCCCGCGCATTCCCGCGACGTATGCGAATTGGAAATCTTGTCAAAAACATGCAAGCTCATCCGTCACATTGATGACTAACTCAAAAATTGTCCTTCTCAATAACTCGATAAATATACCACATTTTAAAAATCCGTAGGTCGGTTTCTCAATGATAGAATTTTTACAATGTGCTAAAATATTAACTGACTTTAATGCACGGTTATGGCAATGTATGAAAAATTCGTGAAAATTAGATGCATATTTGCGAATGGCGATTTTTTTCGATCGAAAAAATTTTATGATATTATCGTGTTTTTGCTCAGATCGGATTCTTGGAAATATAATGTAGTATTTAATTTTAGAAAATGAAACAATTCGGAGCCTAATTTCAAGTATGACAAAGAATTATATTAAAATCGTCAATTTTGGATTAGTCTCCCCCTTATAATAAGTATGTAAAAGCATAATATTCTTATAATGAAACATCTGAAAATGTATTTTTGGTCTTTATTATTTTATTTTACTGCAATAGCTTGGCGAGCCCACTTGCTACTACTTGCTGGGCCCTGGGCCGAAGGGAGGCGTAAGCATGTACATTTTAAGCAGTAGGGAGGCGTGATACATATAAGTTTGGGAACCTCTGCTTTAGACTGTAGTACTGTAGTATCGACGACCTCTGTGGCTCAGTGGATAGCACGTTGGTAGCTTAAGCCGGAGGTCGCGGGTTCGAATCCCGCCGACGGAACAAAAAGTTTTCAAAGTTCCTGGGTCATGGATGTGTATTAAATATATTTATCATATAATAAAAATCTTAAATATATGTATAGTATAAAAGTATTAAATATATTTCCGTTGTCTGGTACCTGTAACACAAGTCCTTCAGGTACTTAGCATGGGGCCAGACTGACGTGGTGTGAAGCGTCCATAGATATTATTATATTATTATTATTATTATTATTATAGTTAGACTGACTTGTCTATGTGAAACAAGATTGTCTAACTTCAGTCGTGTCTCAGATGTGCGCTCTCTCTAATTCTAAAAGAGTCATTTTGTAACCAATTGAAAAACAAATATTTTTTTCTTACTTTCAGTTACACGGTACATTAACTATTATTTCAAACATTTTTACCTTTGATGTAACTTGATGGATATTGACTGAAATTGTTTGAAGAATCAATAGTAAGTATTCCACTTTGAATCCGGTTCGCTCTCTCGCTTCCAAGTTATTAATCTCGCGATTGGATCAGCTATGATTGATGCAGCTCATATCGCGCTTATTACGGCAATATCGTGGGATTACCGCTGCCGCCGATACCCTGTGTCACCTGTCAAATTACACCACAACACCTTTATCAGCCTTTTTTAAACCGACTTAAAAAAGGAGGTTATCAATTCGACGCATACGTATGTAATATTTCCAGAACTGCTCAGTGCCGTTTTCGTATATATGTTAATATCATGTCTGAACAAATGTGCCAAATTTCAAATGTGTATGTGTTCGCATATCTTCGGAAGTACAAATCCTTAAGTAATTCTTTTTTTGTTGTACTAGGTATTGTTCAACTTAAGGAATGCTGCAAGTTTCATAAAAATCGGTTCAGTAGTTTTTGAGATACACAGTTTTAATTCTCAATTACGTACAATTTTAAAGTCGGTTTTATCTTTTTAAAATACTATTTATAATTTTACATGGTAGGAATGATTTACGCCTGGCGGATTGGGGATATCGGCCGGGGTATGAGGGACTCCCCAGTAGGGTTTACCCGGCAACGCACCTGCAGCTCTTCTGATGTTGCGAGTGTCCATGGGCGATGGTAGTCGTTTTCCATCAGGTGAGGTAAATAAAATATAAATACAGCTGAATATAATATAATTGAGTTTCTTAGAATTTTCGGGAAATACTGCCGCCATCTGTTTAGGAGATGGTTTTGAATAAAACGTGCTGCGTATTTTTGATCTACTGTGCGGTCTACTTTGCCGTTCATAAATTATGTCAATCGATACTGGGTTTCTTGTGCTTTAGCAAAATACTGTTTTTAAATTAGCTGTAACAATGCGAGGTCACTAAACTTAGCAGTGAAATCACTGCTAAGGTTAGTGACCTTAGCAGTGATTTCACTGAACACTGAACACTGAATCTAAATAGCTATTCCGGGTGGTTGCAGGGCCGCGTTCGAGTAACAGAAATATTATTCGCTTCCTCTCGTTACTTCCCTCGCGCAGTCGTTACTTTTTGTTTAATATTAAATATAATAAAATTTTAAATTAGTAGTATAATAAAATTTTAAATACTTATATTAAAAGCTATTTATAAAATGACATTTCCATGTGTAGAACACAGAACTAATATCGAGCTGGAACAAATTAAACAAGTTTGTACAAACATTGCGCACTGTGAAAACTCTCGGCGGAGCACTGATGGAGCTTAGTCAGCTTCTATATAGGTATACGAAAGTTTATCTAAAATATTTAATGATATTATATTCATACGATCGTTTTCTATACAAATTGCAGCGATTAATAATGAAGTGACGTAATGTTTCAGAAACATAACTCTTAAAAATTAATCAAGCAGAATTATATTGCTGAGAAGTACTATCCTCCATTCTGAGTTATACAATCTTTTAGTGAAATCTTCCTTCCTTTATTTTTACATCCCCTCAGAATGTCTCAAATCAAATGAATCTTCATATCGATTCCAATAAAATAATTTTAGTAGAATCTTGCTGAAAAGGTAGAACAAATACCAGCTTTAAAAGTAGAGTTGAAATCAGGACTGCACCGAGTCCGCATACTGATAAGTATTGAGCTCAACAGTCAGCTGACCCAATTCTATAATAGAAGACATGAGTGGATGAAGTGGGTAACTTACTACTTGAAAACTCACGTTTTTAGGGTTCCGTAGCCAAAATGGCAAAAAAGGAACCCTTATAGATTCGTCATGTATGTCTGTCTGTCTGTCTGTCTGTCTGTCTGTCTGTCTGTCTGTCCGTCCGTCCGTCCGTCCGTCCGTCCGTCCGTCCGTCCGTCCGTCCGTCCGTCCGTCCGTCCGTCCGTCCGTCCGTCCGTCCGTCCGTCCGTCCGTCCGTCCGTCCGTCCGTCCGTCCGTCCGTCCGTCCGTCCGTCCGTCCGTCCGTCCGTCCGTCCGTCCGTCCGTCCGTCCGTCCGTCCGTCCGTCCGTCCGTCCGTCCGTCCGTCCGTCCGTCCGTCCGTCCGTCCGTCCGTCTGTCTGTCTGTCTGTCTGTTTGTCTGTCTGTCCGTCCGTCCGTATGTCACAGCCACTTTTCTCTGAAACTATTTAAGCTATACACTATTGAAACTTGGTAAGTATATGTAGTCTGTGAACCGCATTAAGATTTTGATGCAAAAATGGAAAAATTATTAAAAATTTTAGGGGTCCCCATAGGTACAACTGAAACAAAAAAAAAATTTCATCTAACCTATGCGTGTGGGGTATCTATGGATAAGTCTCCAAAAATCATATTGAGGTTTCTCATATCATATTTTTCTAACCTGAATAGTTTGCGAGAGAGACTCTTCCAAAGTGGTAAATGTGTGTCCCCCCCCCTCTAATTTCTAAAGTGGGGGCATAATAATTCTAAAAAAATATATGATGTAGATTACTATAAAAACTACCATTGAAAATTGGTTTAAACGAGATCTAGCCTGTAGTTTTTTTTATACGTCATAAATGATAAACCTTAATCTAAATTTCATTAAATCGTCTGAAATATAAAAATAAATCAAAAACCTTTTAATTTCATAAAAATAAACCTTATTGCTGCTGCGGAACCCTTCATGGGCGAGTCAAACTCGCACTTGGCCGCTTTTTTGCTCTAATTGTGGCTTTAGGACCGGGAAAATGATTTGATTTGAAATAAAAATGTGGATCCTATGTATAGCTATATTAGCCAGATAATGAGATGGATAAGTTACGGGGCTTAGGGCCTGTTTCACCACTTTCTGATAAAGTGCCAAATAGGCTATTCACAACTTATTCGACAGATTTTCCATACTCGATCTGTCAAGTTTATTGGTGGATAGCCTATTCGGAACTCATCAGGAAGTGGTGGAACAAGCCCTTATTTAATTGTAAAGGTAAACAATTGTAATTGTCCTTAAATGTCATATAAAATATGTAAGTTATCTACTTCATCCACTCATGTCTTCAAGTTCTTGTATGCAAGTGGCGATTCTTAAAGACGATTCTTATATGTATGAGCGTGTATTGAGTATATTTTATTTTAACACTCCAGTACCTGACCTGGTAATGTTGTTTTGCATATTATACAATGTGGGAGCTTGAGAATCTCAAAGGCAGGTCTTCCAAGGACGTATGCTTGATCAGGGCGAGGCCTATTATTGTAATGTCAAACACTACATGATAATATTATTACGTTGCGCTGATCTTTGAACTATACAACGTGAAATTTTATTGGTTGTTTTCCCGCAGCAGAACGATTTACCTATAGTAGTACTATCGAACCATGCATGTTAAGTATTTTTTTGAAAATAAAATATATTTTGTATGACGTACTATGGAAACTTTATGCCGATAGGCGCGAGTTACTATGGAGCCGACCGATTTTATTTTTGATTTGAACAAAAAAAAAACTTTATAAATCTATTGTACTACTAAGATATAATCATTTTACTGCGGGAAAACAACCCCATTAAAATTTCACACTGTATGTACGCTGTGCGATTCAGAATTGCACGCTGTTTGAGCTTCTTTAACTTTATTTTGGTTATGAAAAATACTAGATGACGCCCGCGACTCCGTTGTGCTAAAATTTTATTTATCGTGCGGGAACTGTACATTTTTCCGGGATAAAAGTATCCTATGTCCTTTCCCAGGACTCAAAGTATCTACATACCAAATTTCAGCATAATCGGTTCAGCGGTTTGGGCGTGAAGAGGTACCAAACAGAAAGACAGACACAATTTCGCATATTTTATAATCTTATGTGTATGGTACGAATTCAGATACCTCCTTTCCTTCCTTTTTGAAGGTGGGTTAAAAATTATATGGATGATAAGAGGAGATTAAGAGCCAGTTTCACCACTTCCTGATAAAAGCCGGATAGGCTATCCACCACATAACTTGACAGATGAAGTGTGAAGAATCTGTCAAAAAAATTGTAGATAGCTTATCCGGCACTTTATCAGGAGGTGGTGAAACAGGCCTTAATTGTTATATAATATACTTACTTCTTTATAGCTAAATATGTGTTTTTATAAAATTTAAGCGACGAAAAACGCAAATTAAAGAGAAAACATCGCAAGTAAATTGACACTCGCAGCATCAGAAGAGTTGCAGGTGCGTTGTGGCCTTTTAAGAGGGAATACGCCCTTTCGATTAATGTTTGATTTTTGAGGTTGATAATGATAATGATAAATTAAAACACCCCTCTGTCACAATAGGCAGAACGAACCAGTAGGCCGACTTAGAAGAGTTCTCGAAAATAAGGCCTTTGACGTAGTACACTATAATATTATTATTGTCATATCAACCGGCGCACTGTTTGTTTCAACGGTTGAGCAACGCAGTATCTCGGACACTGCGTTGCTCAACCGTTCGTAGCATGCTTACAGAGGACAGCAGCGGTAGCCGCGCCGATTCGTCAGTTCGTTAAAAGTGAGCCTATACTGGTTAGGTCTGTTTAAGGTGCTGTTTTCGTCGGGGGTTAAAAATGTAGCACAATCGTACAAAACATCTGTTTGTTGGTTCATCATAATTTAGGCTTTCCTTCGCGGAATTGCAAATTTGTACAAGGATTTAGAGTCTTACATTACCAGCATCGAATATATTATCCGGATTATGGAAGTAGGCCAGCTCGTAAGATGTTGGAGATTATCATACTGTTTTGGGACGTTTTATCATTATTCTGTCACCAAGGATGATTAAATTCAAAGCCAAGACTTTTCTTTATAGAATAGCCGACCAGAATGTATGGAATTGACGTAAGCGTTCGTTCGTTGATATGACGACGCTCGACTCTTCTAATGTCATTTTCATACATTTTGATCGACGATTCTATAACAAAGCGATAAAGAAAATGTCTTAGCTACAGGTTCAGCCCTCAGGTATAGGGTGCGTATAACTTTTAGATCGCCGGCGAAATAGGAGGCCTGACAGGGTTGCGGCTCAGACCAAATAAAAACTCAAGACAGAGCGCTGCGAACAACGCGAGTGAAGCAGGTTTTTTTAAGCATATTGTGTGCGCGCCACGCACTGCGCAGGCTAGTGTTGCGCTGTTATTCAAATTACCCCAAAATCAATGAAATAAACATAATGTAATATTATTTACACCCTTTCACGACACAGCTCGGCATTTTGAAGTGTTTACAAATTATTTTCTAAACGCGTGCTGCTGTCACAAGTCGCGATTTAAACTGACGAAAAATGGCGTACTTTCGTTTTGCGTATGTGGGAGTAAGTGTGTACATACACAGCTGACGTACTTTCGATCGGCTTCACTTTGTTGTTCGCAGCGCTTTGTCTTGAGTTTTTATTTGGTCTGAGGGTCGCGGTTGTATCTCGGTCTGCCTAAAGCGGAAAAGCAGGAACACCGTTGGAGTTTTAGTGGATATACCCGGGCGCGGCCTTCACCGCCCCGGAGAGTCCCACATACCCCGTAGCCCTTCCCAATCTACCAATAACATCAGCTAGTAGATTGCTGGAGTGCCATTTCATACCTAACAACCTATCCAAAGAAGTTACTACTAAAACACAGAAGATTATAATTTAAAGCGAAAAGCTTTGTCACATATAAAATACTTTTATGTTCCACGACTTTACGACCCGTAATATATATCGTAGGTAACTGTATACTATCATACAACAGCATAAAAAATAAAGCATAAAAATAAATAAATTCTCTTACCTTTTTGTTCAGAGGGGTCAGGGGTTAGTGCGAGTTTTATTCGATCATACGCATCGAGCGCGTAAACGCGAATTTATATGGGATCAAAGCAGTATCCACGTTATCCAGTAGATGGCGTTGCTTTGATCCCATACGAATTCGCGTTTACGTGCTCGATGCGTATGATCGAATAAAACTCGCACTAACCCCTCAGGTCAGTATTTTAAATATATTTTCGGGGATTAAGAGGTAAGTCTTCTTACAAACGAACTGCACTTGTCGATGGCTGCCGTCTACTCCCTGTATACTTGTTTTCAAGTAAAAACTTCTTTAGCGTCGGTGTGCACTTATTCAACAGCTATTGGTTAAGCATATTAACAGAGTAGACAAAACTAATGCTACGTTTATTGTGGTTTTAACTAGCATTAATTTATTTACTTCACAAGATGATAAACATAAATGGAAAGAATTGATACCTACACAATTTCAGGCTGCCTGCTTCAATTTTGAATTTTCTCATTTAAAAATGCATCATGAGTCTTGTATTAATATTATATTGTTCTCATTATTTAACTACTATACATAACATGAATCAAGAGAGTAAATCAGAATAGACAGGGTGTTGTTAATATTAGGGGCGGTAAGTCAGCGCCGGAGCCTACTAGATTTATTGCTTCTAATGATCACATGCATGTACAGTCGAGGAAATTGAATATTTAGCAGTTTGCTAACGCATTTTGAATAGAACTTTCGAGTTTATTATTTGCATTAAATATGCGAACCAGAGATCGTATAATAGGAAAGATGCTGCGAACTCAAGTCTCTTATCCGAAACTGTACAATATTATTTACTTGCCATGTATGCTGCTTCCTATACCTCTAGTTCCAACACGTTCTATTTAATGAAATATTAGAAAAGTTTTCCTCTCAATTTTTAAGGAATAATTTCATCGCAAGATATATTGTACTATCAGAGAAGTTGATTCCTAGGCAGATGGGGGCCTACGTAGTTTAGTCGCGTTAGTACGTCACATCCAGCCGACAGATCACAATTAACATTAAATTGACATGATACGACCAAATAACATTGGTCTGTCAACTGCCTAGGAATCAATTTCCTCGATGGTACATAATTTATGACATTTTGAGAAAGGTTTAGTTTACTTGGCCATTCACATGTAACAGATCGAAGATGAAATGAACTCGCTATTGAACGAGTACCACAATAATTATTACTTATCTCTTTTTCGCACTCGCGAATTAAATATTATCTACTTTTAAATCGCTTCTTCTATTAACATCTATCCACTACAGTTATTATACAGTAGGTTTTATTGGTCATAATATTATTTGAACTAAGCTTAAAAACCAATCACTCTCAATGCAATGAAAAGTTGAAACGGTTTATCAGTCCGTCTGAAAAATTCATTAATTATATCGTAGGACTTTGTTTTAATTTTACATGTGTACTCTGACTCCCTATTAATATTTTATTGTATGGCACACATTCCTCTGTCTTATCTATATAAATCGAAACATTGAAAATTATCACCTATAACAAAAAATCTTCTTTCTTTTGTCATTTACACGTAATATTATCTGTAAGTCCAATAAAATAATATGTAAATTATTAAGGTAATATTACACAGGAATATTATGCATATTACATTACTAGCTGTCCCGGCAAACGTTGTTTTGCTATTTAAAGTATTTCTACATCAGTTGATACAAAATCTTACCCCCTCTTTTGTCCCCTAAGAGGGGTGGGGGGAAAAGTTTTATACACCAGATGTTAAGTTGGAAAACACAGTTAATAATATGAAGTAAGTCCATTAATGAAAAAAGTTTCATAAAATCTGACCCCCTCTTTGGTCCCCTTAGAGGGTGGGGGGGGGGGGATTTTTATACACCAGATGTGGACTAAGAAGAAAACAAATAGCGAAAACCGTATCCAAATCGGATCAGTAGTTTTCGTGTTAAAAAAAAAGTTTGATACAAAATCTGACCCCCTCTTTCGTCCCCTTAGAGGGGTGGGGGGGAAAATTTTTATACACCAGATGTTAAGTCGGAAGAAGACAAATATGTCTGCGAAAATCGCATTCAAATCGGATCAGTAGTTTTCGTGTGATAGTAGAACAAACATACAGACAGACAGACAGACAGACAGACAGACAGACAGACAGACAGACAGAAAAAATTTAATTACATTTTTGGCTTCTATATCGATTTAGTGACACCCCCCGCTTATTATTTTTTTTTATATCTTTAATGTACAGAATTTTCATTTCTACAGTTTTATTATATGTAGGTACATATAAAGATGAAATGTGATACATTTGTTCAGACGCTGATATAGACAATTAGACATAACGGACCCCTAGACCCACAATAATATTGAACAATATTTTATTAAACAACTTATTTGACAATAAGATTGAACGGCGGGCGCGTTTAATATTAACCTTAGACGGTCAATAATACTGCACAATAGACCGTATGATATTGCACAATAAAATTTATCGTATAGGGGCCCGCTAACACATACGAAAATTGGGCAGTTCTGGAAATATTACATATATTACATACGGGTCGAATTGATAACTTTTTTTGAATTCGGTTGAAAATGAAATAACAAAATATGTAACGCCACCAACAGGGACACGTGCAACACCCGGAAAGTTACAAGTTAAGCCAAACTTTTCCTCGGATAAACAGGTAAGGTAAACACCCGGGGACCGATTCTCAAGCGTTGAATATAGTTTCGATCGCAAGCTACGCTTCCTTACTCGCGTTATACCTCCGCACCAGTTTCATGGAAAGCAGGCCAGTTACGCAGGAATCGTTTTATAGCGCCCAAGCGTGTGCGAAGTATACAATGACAAGAGTTACTTTACTCTCATATTATCTAGTGAGACGGGCGACCGAGAAATGGCGAGAGATCAGTCGCAGGACCGATTTTTACATGCCAATTCGACGCATGGACAATGGACATACTTTCCAAACGTGTTCGAACTCACGAGACAAGAGCCACCACTAAACCACTGGAACACGGAGGCGTTGACTGACCCGCGTGTGCACAATAATTATGTTGTCTCACGTGCGAATGAGAATTGCGATCTCAACGTCATTCGATACCTGAGAATTGCGCCCCTGAACTTTTCAACACACACACACGTGTCGCACCGTGTGTAAGGCCTTATTTACACATAATTAAGCGCGAGTTAATATTTAACTAAGCCGGAGAACTGTCGGATCATTATAGAGCTGTACGAGTATGCTGACATTGTTAACGTGGTTATTATCTCCGGGGGAAAACGATACAGAAAACTACACTAGCAAATGTTAATAATATGTCGGTCTCTCTGTTATCTATTTGCGCTTAAGTTGCTGCCTTTATTTTTATGAAATATATTAATGCTTTGGTCCCCGGAAAATATATTATGTAAAATCCTTTCTAATTTCTGTCATACCCAAAGTGTCTCCTTGTATACCACATACACGTGATATCGCTCTGTCCGTCCGTTTACATACACTACGAAATTAACTGACGTTTTGGTGTCAATGTCAGATAAACCGGAGAAGCTTAGTTAAGCTTGTTATTTTTAAATTTTAACTGCTCCAAATTGTACTGAAACAGTCGTAATTACTATATTATTATAATGAGTTACAATTCTTTTTTATTACTATTTTTAATTATTCGATTAAAGCTGTTGGGAAGCTAAAATTAGTTTCATGGTTTTGCACGCATCCCACGTCGCAGACAATACGTGTTTAGTGTTTAGAATTAGTGTTAGTTTTTATAATATGGGCCAAGATGCCTGATGTAAACAAATAAATAAATAAATAAATTTGCACGCAACCCAAAGGCTAAATAAGAGAGCTTGATCACATAACTTTAACATCATAATATTGTACCTTATTTCAGCAAATAAATGATTTCTATTCTATTCTATTCTATTATATTTGTCCTCGAAACTAATGAATTAAGAGCGTTTACACCTTTCACGCTCAACTGTACTTTTCCAACTTGAAAAAATCATCAACCACTTATCTTTATAAAAATGTTGATAACTTATTTTTATAGGAAATTTCACTTCTATATAGTTATCAGAGAAAAAAATAGGATTTATAAAATCTCGATACCATAACAGAGGTCTTCTTAAATTCCGTTTTAGTATCAGTTTCGAAGCTTTTAATTTACGAAACCAGCGACAGATCTAACTAAAAACTAATAATCACCTATTGACAAGATCCTTAAGCAAATAGTTAGCAGAAAAAATATTTCGTTTAGGTATTTATCTTTCTGTAATTTAAGTTCAAAGAATGAAAAATATCAAAGAAAAATCAAGAAATTAAATCTTTTTTTTACCTACTTATTTAACTTAATTTAATATAATAATAGCTTCAATCATAGAAGAACACTTTAATTTAAAAAATTGTTCTTAAGTATCAACAAATCTTCTGTTATTTTTTTTCTACAAATTTAAAACTACTATAAATCGCTGCGCGCAAATCAATTCCAATAGTCCGTTTGTATGGAAACTTGAAATAAGGTGTAAACGCTCTTAACAGATGCAGTTTCATAGCACCTACCCCTACTAAAAATATATGATCGCAACATATAAATATTCAAGATTCGCTGTCATTATCTTTTCCATATTGAAAGACAAAGACAAGCAGACTTTGTACATTTGCTACGTAAATCACAAATAGTTAAGTAATTAATTCTATTAAAAAAAGTTTTATTGACTGGTCATGCAGCATGGGCGCCATTTTTTTTTAACTCGTTCCATTGTAATCGTTTATAAACATGTACCAATTTCTTTCGTATAAGTTATATTCCAGTAACGAGCAGTTTGACCGCACGCTATAATATGGTCAGCTGTTAGTGCATTATAAACCTTATTGTTAAAGCAATAAGACTTAAACGTGCACTGTGGCAAATAATGTTATTTAAATATAGCTTAGGTTACACGATAAAATAATTGGCTTTCATAAAATTGTAGCCTGTAATGACTTACTAATGCTGCTAATGCCCACCTTTTGAGGTTTTTCGACTATAGTTTATCTTTTTAAAAGCGTTTTTCATAAGCTATGTCCACACTGTGCCTTTTTTTGTTCATCTAGGGCTTGCGTTATAGCGCAGTCGACAGCGCATGTGAGGCATGCCCGCGACGCATGCGCTCTGACCGTATCAAAAACTTACGCATGACAATGTTGGCGTTGCGTTTGTTGACGCATTCAATAATTGAATGCGCCAAAATGAAGGAAGATGACGAAGATTGAAGATGAAAGTGCATAGTGTGGACATAGCTAATGGATAACGTCAACATATTAACCAGGCAAAAAACCCAGACCATTAGATAAATTGATGTAAAAGAACTAAAACGGTAAATAACGGTCGCGCTCAGAGATATTAAATGATGATTAAACTTAAATTTAATGTACAGTTTCACAAAAAATGTATAAGGCTTATGTGAAAATTTTCATAATTACAGTTGTGTAATTGAAATTAGTTTCTGAGTGCGGCATTAAGAGGAGTAGAATACCCGGCGTATTTTCCTATGAATCAATATCTCAGATGGTACAATCTGTACCCCAATTCTTTGTTCCTCGTTCGTTGTTCGATCCAGTGCAAATATACGTTAATAAACACCCTCAAGTATTGTATTGTCTGCGAGGTTTCACATGTCGTCAAACACATTTATTTCCATCCTTTATTACTTCCACGACGAATATTCGGCGAAAGAAAATATTTCTTGTAATGTACGATGCTTTTAGGATCTACTTTATTCTGTTTATGAAGATGACATTATAAGTCCGACTGTGTCAGGAGGGTTATTATTATATTATAAAGACTAGCTTTTCTCTTGTAAGCGATAAGTTAAATTTTGCAGGAGCTGTGCTTTTTTCCAGTGTAAAAGTACTGTATGTCCCAATGGTAAATAAACTCTTCAACTAAATAAAATATCGTCAAAATTGATGATTAAGAAATAAATTAATCCTGAAATAAATGATTCTGATTCTGATTCTGATAAGAAACGTGTTATGCAACCGGCAACCAAGGAATATAGGAAGACAGTTTTAAGTATACTTTATATGTATTAGCAATAATAATTTCGTGGTTTTTATTTTTAACTGAATAAAGAATTTGTAACAAGCTTCTGCAATTTCTATAACTGCATTTTAAGAATTCAAAGAAGAAACGTAGAAAAAGCGAACTACGAAGCATCATTACCTATTGTAAAGACTACAACAAAATTATCTTGTTATCCAGAAACTTGCCTGCTTCTGGAATCCAACAATGGAGAATAGTTTATATTTCATACCCAATTGTATTTTCCAGTGAATTATTATGCAAACTACAATCTGTGGCAGCAAAATTCTCGATTCAAAAGCAAATTATGTAAAGTAGAACGAACAAAAGTACGCTTTACATTCCGAAGACTTATAAGCTATTATGTATCGCCGCAGAGTAAACATAATATTGACTGTACAGAGAAACTTATACAGGCTGTAACAAAATTAGGTGATAATATTTTAGAATGTGTATGACTGTCTCCCTCGTTGTTGTATGTAGAGTTGAGACGCCTCCGTGGTCCAGTGATTTAGAGCGTGGTTCTTGACTCGGAGGTTGTGGGTCGATTCCCGCGTTAGAAACATGTTATTTCCAAGTTTGGTTAGTACTTACAATGCAGGCTGATCACCTGATTGACAAGTAAGATGATCCATGCGTCGGATGGACATGTAAAAAGTAGGTTCTGTGCCTGATCTCTCGCCAGTCGTGTTGGTCTTCCGTCCCACTGGGTTATGAGAGTAAAGGAATAGAGAGTGCACCTGTGTACTGCGCACACACTTGGGCACTATAAAATTACTCCTGCGTAACTGGCCTACTTTCAATGAAACCGGCCATCGTCACCGAAACTGGTGTGGGAGTTATTATGTAGAGTTGACCGTAAGTCTGTCAGACTGTAGCAGTACTTAAAGAATAACTTTTTTAGACTTTTGTATGGGATAATTCATAACGCTTCGGCTCTTGCCTATACAAATCACAAAAAATCTGACCATTTAGTACTGATTGATACATTCACAGTGAACTCTATGTAGGGAACACAATATACACACTCTAGACTCTAAAGGATTATATATTTCTTTTGTTACACCCTGATTAAGAGTTAATTGCACTACTACAAGTATTGTGCTTGTATGCTGCATAATTCATACGTGTGTAGATGGTCGATAATTAATCAAATTATGCATACATGTGCAGATGGTACACAAGGTGTCCCAAAAGTATGTTAAAAATGTTATGATGTGTCCCTTATATTATAGAGTTCAGTGTAAAATTGCAGCACTGAAAAAGTCAATTTTGAGATATACCCCAATAATAAATTTACACATTTTTTTTTAATTATATTGCATATTTTAATCCTTTTCTAATTATTATTTTTCTTCTTTACAGGCGGGCTGTACCATCAAACTTTTAAAACTTGTAAGTAAATTTCTTACCAAAGTTTTTGAGTTACTAATTGTATAACTTTATACCATACTTATTTATTATTTTTCACTACGGCAAGCGCCATAGCAACAAAAGAGACTCAGGGCTGAATTATCGTTCCATATATTCTTGAGATTAAATGACAGGTCCGGATTTTAGCATAATGGGGATGATCCTCTTATCGCCCACAATTTGCTAGGTGACCTCGTCCTAAGTATTTTTGCATTAATTTTATAATCTTTACCAAATAGCCTACGACATCGACGGCGGTGTCGTTAAACAAAATTATATCAACCTACTCCATAAAACTGAATTGTATCAATTTATTTTAGCGTAAGACCATTACATAAGCCACTTTATCTGTCAAACATTAAATTGAAGTTTTATCTTCGTTTTATCTAAGCTACCTTGCTTTCGGATCCAGGCGACGCGCGACCGCGACGCAAGACCGCGACGCGAGACCCAGTCGCGCGACGTGTGGGCGTGGCTTTCATATTATAAAGCAGTGGGTTGCGGTCTCGCCGCTCGCGCTATGCTACTTTTAAACGTCTTTAAGGCCCACTTGCGCCAATGTGGGTTAAACTTAACTCTGAGTTAAACATCATGTCATCTCTATTTCTGACTTGGTGAGTGACAGATATGACATGATGTTTAACTCAGAGTTAACTTTAACCCAGATTGGCGCAAGTGGGCCTAAGTGTCTAAACAAACCATGCCGAAGTTCCGCGGCGGAAGTTTGGCATGATTACATCAGCAATGTCAAACGCATACAATATAACGCGACGGAATTTCGGCATGGTTAGGTGTGTCATCGGTAATTTAAAATACATTGCAGGCGGAATCATGCCGAACTTCCGCTGCGAAACTTCGGCATGGTATGTTTCTACATGTGGCTGTAAGGCCCATTTTAAGGTGACTTTCCGATCCTGAAGGCATGCGACCGTGACATAAAATGCCCCTTTATGTTTATATGTTTTGCTCTACGCCATAAGGCAACGGCGGCATGGGTCTCTAGACCAAATATCGGTAGAAAATGAAACCTAGGTCTAGGCCTAGGTCTAAAAGTGCATTTTGTTTGAATTTTAGTCAGTCCTGATTGCGTGCCGCTAAGATCAGAAAGCTACCTTTAGCCCGATTTTACTGTCGCGCTGACCGCTCGCTGACCGTCGGCGCCGACACCGAAATGTATGAAACATCAGCGCCGGCAGCGCTGACCACTACGCGTTTTTCATGAACGCTTCCTTATAATAAAGGGTTTTTAAACTATTGTTAGGTATTCAAACGTTATTTTGAGGTAACATTTAGACTCGGAGTTGAATAAGATGAAAATACCAAACGTGATTTATATTAAACATTTAAAAGCATTCAGAAAGTTTAAATTTAAACTCGTATATTATCACTCAATTTATAAAAGCCTATTAAAATTTCCAATAGTTTATAGTGTTTTTGTCTGAATAAATTCAGTTGTTGCATATCGGATTCATTCAGCTGGATTTAAGTAAAAGGTTTATTAAAGAATGCTTTAACATTTTAATTTTAACTCAATTGCAAAGCTAAGAAAACTAATGAGTATGCAATTTTTATGTTAATCGTATTGAGGACAGGCTTAGATATCTAGAAAATTGTACTATCGAAGAAATTGATTCATAGGCAGTCGACGGACCTAAGACATTTGGTCGGGTTGTCTATTTAATGGTCGTGATTCATCTGCTGGGTTTGGCATATTAATGCAATCGAGTTACGTAGGTCCGCCATCCTCCTGTGAGTTAACTTCTCTGATAGTACAATAATTGTTTAGTTTTTTCATCACTTACCAGTTTACAGATCCTGATGAAGGCTTCTTGTTTTATAGACAAACTATGTGGAGTTGGGTTTGGCTGTGCAGACGTTATATTTTACACAATACGACGAGAAGATGCCCATAACCCCAATGCACCGAAATTCGTTTATCGCGCGGGAACCTCACATTTTGCCGGGATAAAAATCCTATGACCTTTCCCGGGACTTAAAAAGCTCCATACCAAATTTCAGGAAAATCTGTTCAGCAGTTTGGGCGTGAAGAGGTAAGAGACAAACACACTTACGCATATTATAATCCTTCAAAAAATGGATCAAATTCTCTTGCAATATTTTGCAAACATTTTTGTCGTGTTTCGCTTGAAAAGCTAGTGCAGCTTGAATGGTCGTGAGAGCGCTTTGTTTGCGATTGCGATACTGTTGCCAACTTCGCGGCTATTCACAACTTCAGTGTTATCACCACCCTCGCCCGCATCGCAACTTCTGATGGGGGCGCGTGGAAGACTTTTCATTCCGTATCTAGAGAAATTTTATATTATTTTGTTATAATAATTATACTGTCCATCAGCCTCATATTACGTAGTTACTAATCTTGTTATTCTGTAAAACTAGCCATTGAACAATGACAATAATATTATCTTAAAGCTAAAAATATATTCTTCACAATTATAATATAACAAACAATATTATTCTAATACCTTTAGAAAGGAAATGACCCTTATTTTCATATATTTTTCGTATTTTCTATTATAAAACCCTCGAACAAAAAAAATAACGATTAAAAGATTCTAAGGACCAATTGTGCCAAAACTTTGAGTTAAATATATAACCCGGGGCTTACTAACTCAGTGTTAATGTTTTAAATTTTTAAGTCATACTGTATATTGCACCAGAAGAAAGAATTTATACCAGAGTCATTACATCCCGCCAAATATTATTATTTATCGACTACGTAACCTACAAATCGTAGTTTTGGCATTACTAACCCAAAGTTACCCTCTCAGATCGGTGGGTTAAAAATTTAAAAAAATAACACGAGGTTAACTCCTAACTCGTGGTGGTGCAAGACATGATGAGAATAAAACTCCGAAGTATAATTTAACTCAGAGTTAATCGTGTTAACCCGATCTGGCACAAGTGGACCTAAGAATACAAACATATTAATAAAGATTCGTTAAATGAAAAGAATTGTTTTGAGTTTGAATAAAAGCTAGAACGTATTAGCCCGGCCGCACATTGTACGACATTTCTGATCAGAAACAGTTGAACGTCTGCACTGTCTCTTACATTTTGTACTGAGTAGAGTGAGCTCGAACTCGCCGGAAGGATATTTCGGATAGTGTGCGGGGTGGCAGTCCGGCGGAGTTCAACTGTTTCTAATTAGAATTCGGACAATGTGCGGCCGGGCTTAATAGTGTCTAATTTGGATTTGACAATTCAAAAGAAAATTTTATTTGCACAAATCCGATTTAGTCACAATACTTTTACGGTTTATAAAACGTAAAGACTTTATATTTTTTCGTATAACACTTTCAATGCTATCACGTTGGCTATTACTCAAAGGCTTTTTTGGTCTATGTCAACGTCATTCGATGTGAATTCGAAAAAAAAACTGCCAATCAGAAGCCGCCAGAGTAATTTGTCCCGCCAAAAAAGCGAGGGATTCGAGAATATGTCATTTTTTACTATTTTTTAGTCAAAAAACTTTCTACATACACGTACAGGGACTCGTCTTTACTTGTCTATAATAATAATAGTCTTTGTCAATAGGGAATCGGAGCAGAGGAAGCTACTGGCACATACAGTAAATAATCTGACCAAAATCCAACATGTTGTACACGCCATGTCAAAATATTGACAGATACGTTGTCAAACGTCGAACAGAACTTTTTTACTACTGTCTATGCTGGTGCTGCCTCTAGCGTATAAACATTGCAGTAATTTATTCTATTGTACATACTACAACTTTGTATGTACCTAATCCATCATCTCCAACGTCAAAATAATTAAAAAAAAAAACAAAATTCTTTATTCAAAATAATTTTGAGTTTTTGAATTCCTGTGAAGTAAACTTAAGATTAAGGCGCTCGCCCTCACTGGGAACATTCACGTGTAATGTAACATTATAGATTCGTTTTTCAGCATTACATTACAAAAAATACCTCCCTGACTAACGAACATTCGCGTGTAATGTAGTTCCATCGACTTTGAGCATTCCATAGCTAATTGATTCCATAATGTCAGATTGATGTTACAAGTTGTATCAAGATATTACACATTGTATCATAACAAGGTGCGCATTGTAATGCTCGGCTCCCTCCCTCACTGATGTAATGCTCGACTCTGTAACGTTACATTACAAGCGAATGCTCCCGGTGAGGGAGCACCATTACAAGAATATAAT
This sequence comes from Plebejus argus, assembly GCA_905404155.3. NCBI lineage: Eukaryota > Metazoa > Arthropoda > Insecta > Lepidoptera > Lycaenidae > Plebejus > Plebejus argus. The sequence continues at coordinate 569,622 of FR989939.1, read as the reverse complement.
ATTGTAACATATTGCTTTTAATAATATCATTACGAATAGGCTAAAAAAGTCACCGATGTTGTTGCTCGTGTAAGCCTCTTTAGAAAACCAATAACCATTATTAAAAATCAAATATTCTATTATATTGACGTCGGCGCACTGATGGGATTTAATATAATCTGTTCTCAGACATGTAACATGTTGCTGTAGAAATGTCATTAGGGTTCGATGTACATGGGATACATCATACAGCCTACAAGATACGATAATATCCATGCTAAGTCATATATTTTTTAATAAGATGGCTGCAGTGGCCATGACTAAAGGCCCCGTATACCGCAAAGTACAGGCTTCGGGAGTCTTATTATAGAGATGTTTTACTACTTTATTGAATGACTCACAAACAACTTATCCTAACTTATAAAACATGACTGGTGAGACATTACCGATACTTATGTAGAGTACTCTGTACTCGATTCTCATTATAATTATGTAATAAAATTAGGTTCTTAATTTTTTTCCGAATTTCCCAGAAATAAATGAATCATGGATACTAAGTAAATTACGCGGCTAGGCAAGTAGGCATACTATGCGGCCGGTGCAGAGGCGTGCGCTACCAAAGAAACACCACACAACTACCCCTCCCGCTCGCGGTGTCCATGCGTTGGGTAAATAATTATTTAACTTTAAGCTACATTTACTCAGTGATCAATTGATATTATTTTTTTTATATTATTTTTTTTCAACTAATATAATAGCCAAATATCACGTCCTCGAGTATTGAACATGTCTCACCAGTCACGCAGTATAAACAGATGAGGCACACACTACATTACTAAAGGAGGCCGATCGATCCAATCAGACTGAACACAGGCCGACCTGACCCGATTCGTACACACACACGGGTATGCACAAGACGAGATCGGTACATACTTATAATATTATACTAGTTGACCCGGCAAACGTTGTTTTGCCATTTAAAGTATTTCTACTTCATCAGTTGATACAAAATTTTACCCCCTCTTTTGTCCCCTAAGAGGGGTGGGGGGGGGATTGTGTACACCTGATGTTAAGTTGGAAAATACAGTTAATAATATGAAGTAAGTCCATTAAAGAAAACATTTGATACAAAATTTGACCCCATTTTTGGTCCCCTTAGAGGGGTGGGGTGGGGGGGCGAAGTTTATACACCAGATGTTGAGTTGGAAGAAGACAAAAAAACCGTATGCAAATCGGATCAGTAGTTTTCGTGTTAAAGAAAAAAGTGTGATACAAAATCTGACCCCTCTTTTGTCCCCTTAGAGGGGTGGGGGGAAAAAATTTATAGACCAGATGTTAAGTTGGAACAAGACAAATATATCTGCGAAAACCGCTTTCAAATTGGATCAGTAGTTTTCGTGTGATAGTGGAACAAACATACAGACAGACAGACAGACAAAAAACTAACGACATTTTTGGCTTCTATAGCGATCTAGTGACCCCCCGCTTATTATTTTTTGAATAATATCTTTATTATACAGAATTCACATTTCTACAGTTTTATTATATGTATAGATTGTGATAGGGGCTACCAGCTACCACGCCACGGTAGCCTATACCACATGATACGGTAAAGTGATATAAAAATGGAAAATTGTCAATTTTCGGTAAAGCCTGTGATTGATGTCGCTTATCGTTTCCATTTATCTAATCTGTTATCACAGAATTAGGGTGAGTGAAATATAAGTAGCTCTCAACGTTTTATGAATTCGGAGGCTAATCCTAATGAATACTCTGCATAAATTGGAATTTGGACATTTATAATTTTATCTTTCGCGGTATTTTTTAAAACCATTGTACGGTGGTACGACCGCCGGCATAATATTCTTGTGTTTCTGAAGTGCTTTAACTTTGTTTTTGAATTTTTATTTAGCGGCCTCGTACACTTTTTTGGTGATGTAAAAAATGTTAAACTTGAATCAAATTTGGCTTACTTTAGCACACAATATAAAATAGCAATGGGTCGCACACCAGAAGTGCTGGAAAAAGTGACAATAAACTAAAGAAAAAAGAGAGAAAATGTAGGCAGGCAAAGATTTCTGCCTAGCAGTTTAGAGAGAGGATGATGTTACTTCCTCTTCTACGCTAAGCCGGGCTAACTCTTTCTCCATCTTACTAATTTGCAATCAGGCTACATGTCCTGAGGCGAGTTCAAATTTTTTCCCCATACCAAAAAGTGTACAACAACGCAATGTTTTTCAAAATAAAATAAAACCACGAGAAGCTCTCTCCGCCGTGCTAGTTTCCGACTATCCTGTAACTTTCTGTAAAACGAAAATCTTGTCTGAAACTTCGTCTTGTGAACGCCTATGATGTACACTTAATTAATGCGGTCTTTGAGAGCCCCTCATTGGTTCAGTTAATTGGAGAGTCGAACTCGAGCGCGAGTTGCCTTCGTTAACCTATTCGCTGTTGACACTACTATACGTCGCACATTGACTCATAAGTAGGCTTAAGTATCGAATGGTCCAGATATTTTGATAAAAAAGAAGGTAATAATTAATTTTTAAAAAGTATGTTGGATAGTATTGAAAAAGAAACAATAACTGCTTAAAAAAGGTACGGTCGTGACGCCTTTTCATCAGGGACACTTCCAGTTTATCCAAGTTGTATTGTTAAATTATTATTATTTGTGCCATTTGTAATATTTAAACTATAATTTTTTTTGCAGGTTAATTGCTATTTGAGTACAGGGCGATAAATTATTCAATTAACTTCTCAAAATAAACAGGTGATTGTGTTAATTAAGGAAGTTACTGCTATTGAAAAAAAGCGGCCAAGTGCGAGTTGGACTCGCCCATGCAGGGTTCCGCAGCAGCAATAAGGTTTATTTTTATGAAATTAAAATAATTTTGATTTATTTTTATATTTCAGTCGATTTAATGAAATTTAGATTAAGGTTTACTATTTATGACGTATAAAAAAAACTACTGGCTAGATCTCGTTCAAACCAATTTTCGTTGGTAGTTTTTATAGTAATCTACATCATATATTTTTTTATTGAAATATCATGCCTCTACTTTAGAAATTAGAGGGGGGGGACACACATTTTTCCACTTTGGAAGAGTCTCTCTCGCAAACTATTCAGGTTAGAAAAAAATGATATGAGAAACCTCAATATGATTTTTGGAGACCTATCCATAGATACCCCACACGCATAGGTTAGATGAAAAAAAAAATTTTTTGTTTCAGTTGTACTTTACTATTTATGACGTATAAAAAAAACTACTGGCTAGATCTCGTTCAAACCAATTTTCGTTGGTATTTTTTATAGTAATCTACATCATATATTTTTTTTAGAATTATCATGCCTCTACTTTAGAAATTAGAGGGGGGGGGGGGACACACATTTTTCCACTTTGGAAGAGTCTCTCTCGCAAACTATTCAGGTTAGAAAAAAATGATATGAGAAACCTCAATATGATTTTTGGAGACCTATCCATAGATACCCCACACGCATAGGTTAGATGAAAAAAAATATTTTTTGTTTCAGTTGTACCTATGGGGACCCCTAAAATTTTTAATATTTTTTCCATTTTTGCATCAAAATCTTAATGCGGTTTACAGACTACATCTGCTTACCAAGTTTCAATAGTAGAGCTCTAATAGTTTCGGAGAAAAGTGGCTGTGACATACGGACGGACGGACAGACAGACAGGCAGACAGACAGACAGACAGATAGACAGACAGACAGACAGACAGACAGACATGACGAATCTATAAGGGTTCCTTTTTTGCCATTTTGGCTACGGAACCCTAAAAATGCTTATTTTTAGAAGTATGATCACGCCACAAAGATTCAACAAAGACAAATCTTTGGTAATCTACGTAAAATGTGTTCGCACAAAAAATTATTTAGATTGACTGGCGGAAATTACAAAAAAATATTGTATCACGAAATGATGAGATATTGTAATTTTGTCACCCCAAGCTCTGACACCCTAGAATGGCCTTTGTACAAATGTAAAAATCTGCTGATTAAAAATAAACACTATGATTTACTCGGAAAAGCGAACGATTTCTATTCACAGTGTAAGCCCTGTTTGTTGACTTAAAAATAATTCACAAATCACGCTTGGTTTGGTACAAGCTGTTCCTGAAATACACAAAAAGAACAACGATGCTCGTCTTTCTTTTTGTGTATATTTTAATGCAAAATTATATTAAACTAGCTGTTACTGGCGACTTCGCCCGCGTCAAAGTAAAATATTATATCCTCCTTCTTTTTGGAAGTCGCTTATAAAGTAGCCTAAGTTTCTCCTTACCACATCAGCTATCTACTAAAAAAAGTACCGTCAAAATAGATCCAGCCGTTTCAGAGATTAGCCTGAACAAACAGACAGACAGACATACAGACAAAATTAATAAAAAATGTTGTTTTGGTGTATGTAGTGTACATACATTCATATGCATGTAGTAACAAACGGTTCTTTCAATATTACAAACAGACACTCCAATTTTATATGTATAGATGTATAATATATAAAATAAATAGAAATAAGTATATAAGATTCTTGTGGTTTGCTTCTTATATTTACGCCAAATATTATTATAAATCGTGCAGCCGTGATGATAGCGATTTACTTTTGCGAACGTCGGCGTGGAGGTAGGTTACCAACACGTTTGAAAGTACCTATTAGCTGTTTTATTCAGAATTGTAAAAAAAATATACAAAGATTTAAAAATTCAAGTTTCTATAGAGTCAAACAAGTCAAAATAATAATTATTCATTGGTTGATTTCTGATGGTAAAGTAGCATCACATAAAAAATTATATAAGATGTTACATGAAAACATGTGCTACTTCATAATGGAAAACTTTTGTTTCCTCCCCCTAGCATTATCAGGGCTTATTGTTTTCCGTTATTTTCTTTATCTATTTTTAATTTTTTCTATTTCTTAACTTAATAATATTATCTTTGTTATGTTATTTACAATTACTAATCTGTTACGCAACATAATACATTAAATTTATCGTAAGCACAAGCATTAGTTCAATCCCCTTATACCCTTTTCCCTTCCCCACCCTCTCCTATTCCTTCCCTACCCTCCCCTATTCCCTTCCCTACCCTCCCCTATTACCCTATTTTTCATGCATTTCTTCTGATGCTGCGAGTGTCCATGGGCGACGGAAGTTGCTTTCCATCAGGTGACCCGTTTGCTCGTTTGCCCCCTTATTTTATAAAAAAGCATTGTCGGATTAAAAACATTCCTCCTCATTTCGACTCTATTTTTCCATGTCTGGAAATAATTCCAAGAAAATTGGCTTCGATAGATTGATTGAAGGTTGGCTTTGAGTACAGACGAATAACTGTATTACAGTCCAGATCTATTTCCCTCTAATTTTTCAGCTCCCAAATCCTAGGAATAGTTGGCACGGGTCCAAATGCACTTGGCTACCTTTTTGTAGCTCCCGTTTTAATTTCATTTCAATTCTTTCCGCCATTTTGTTTGTATCATCAAAATGTGAGAGAAATTTCAAAATAATATTATTTTGAAATTTCTCTCACATTTTGATGATATATAATTTTTTATATATCATCATATCATATCATATCATATATTTAAAATAATATTATGATCATAATATTATTTAATATTATGATCATAATATTATTTTAAAACTGACGGTCGTGTTCTGTAGAGAGAAATACATACTTAATAATATAATTAAATGAAAATTTTAACACAAGGCCGAACTCTTTATTAAATTGTATCTTTAGTTCTTAGATAACAGTATGACATTATAATTATTATGTACACACAAAAATTAAATGATAAGTTAACTTTAATTAAGGGTAGATTGCATGTTATTTGCATCAGAGGCATAACTACTTAAAGTTAAGGTTATCGTCAAATATGGCGTCCATTATGGACTTTTACTAGGGATTCGACAGTTCATTTGACTTTTTGTTATGGTTAAAGTTATAGTTAAAGTAGGTTGGTGCAGTTCACTCTAAAATATGAAGATTTTGACACAAACTTCATACATTTTCTGAGTGTCTCTGAGTGTTGTCGTAAGGTGGTGTAATTGTCGCTTAACGCCATGAAAATGGGTTGCAATACGTACACACTTAAAAATATTTAAATTCTAAAGTTGTCTGAGGGGTACTTAGAGTAAGTTAGAGGTACAGCTTAAGAGTATCTTTATGATCACTTATGCTAGTATTTTTCACTAAACATACGCTCATTAGCGAAACAAGGTAGTTGTGGGCGAAGCTACAATAATAAGGCCTCTGCCTCGAACTTCGCGGCAAGATACGTGGGGGTAGGCAACACTGTACTGAGAATTATTATAATACGTTACTTTGCGGAAATCCATAGCTTAAAATTTAGTTTGTTATTATTTTTAGCAGTATTTCGCGGAATATTGCTAAAAATAATAACAAACAACATTTAAAGATTATAATTTTGTAGTTTATTAAAAAATGTTTTATTTCTGAGTGCAGCAATTCCTTTAGATCGTCCTACGTGTTGACCTATAGCTAAAGAATCTAGAACAGTTATTACAACAAGTTATTCAGTATTTAACATTAATCCTAGAATTTGAGATTTATGTAACCTCGTTATATAAGGATAATTTATAGTAATTGAATACGAAATAAGCAGTTTTAATCAAATTATATTAAATGCTTGTGGCAACGAAACTAAAAATTATAAATGCATAGTATTTTATATAACATCGATAAATTACTTTGCGCTAGCTAAGTCTTACATCAAATCTAGCTAGTTTTAAATGTTTTTAATTTGGTTTTAATAATATCTAAAACTAACAACGATGCAAGCGATTAGCGGTTACGGCTGCCGCTTTCCCTGGCCGCACCGCTTGTCGCGAGCTTCACGGCAGAGGCCTTATGGGCGCTCCACATTCTCAAGAGACATTCACGCGAGAATCTCCGGAGATTCTCAGCGAGAACTATAGCGAGAACTTCTTTGGGTACACACTCTCACAAAGTTTCAAATAGTTCTCACTACAGTTCTCGCGCTCGATGACGATGGACGCAGAAGCCGCTGCGACAAGTTTATTGTTATGCACATTCGCATATTATAATTATGCGTATGCTAAAGACAAAAAAGTTACTAAAAAGAAGTAGCGAAAAATTCGTCATATTGACGCCACGCGGTACACAATATACAACCGTTCAAGTCCGCAGCTCGCGCGCTACTGAGAAACATGCGAGTGTGGAGTCAATACACGTTCTCGACTGTTCTCACGTCCTCGCGCTCCTTTGTCTCGCGTCAAAAAACCGACAAAAAGTGGAGAACAGCCGGAGAACAACGCGAGAACTTGAGAAGAATACGCGAATCGCTTCCACATTCACGTTTTTCGCATGTTTCTTGCGATCTCGCGAGATTCTCTTGAGAATGTGGAGCGCCCATTACAATCGCCGCCCTTGTGTAGGTGCCAAGCTGCCCGCATACTAAACAGTATTAATTTGCCTTATGCCTCGATTTTTATTGACAATAGCAATAGTCACTGTTCGTTCCACTTTTCTTTTGAATGCAGTTAAAGGCATTAATATAGCATCTAAAATTTATGCTTTTATAATTTAAATTGTACATTGGTATCATTTATATCAATACTACTTTAGATATATATTTATCAACTGCCTAAATAATCGCTTCTAGGTAGAAAATTCGTCATAGGTACTAGAGGTTGCCTATATGGGAGAGCTTTCTTTGATCTGATGAACTGATAACAATTATAACTAAGTATTGTTTGCCCAATCAACTACATAAACGCAGTAGCTTAGCTTCAGTAGCTAATTTCTACTAGATTTCACCACTTCTAATATTAAAAAAAGTATTTTACGTAATAACAGTTGTATTATAACAAGCAAGTTCCTCAACTGATTGTACAATAGTATTACAATTCTAAAACTATTCAACAAAGATCTAACTCCGAACTTCAATACTGTTACGATCAACTGTCCACAGATAGATTTGTCAGTTCCAAACAATATGTCAACTAACTTCTAGTAATTATTGTTCCCTTGTTTTGATCATGTTGGTGAACACTGAACTCTGGAATTTTGGAATTCTTTCTTCTTTTAATAACAAGTTTGAATCGTAGCAATATAATAAAATAAGGGGGCAAACGAGCATATGGGTTACCTGATGGAAAGCAACTTCCGTCGCCCATGGACACTCGCAGCATCAGAAGAGCTGCAGGTGCGTTGCCGGCCTTTTAAGAGGGAATAGGGTAATAGGGGAAAGTAGGGATGGGAAGGGAAGGGAATAGGGGAGGGTAGGGAAGGGAATAGGGTAGGGTATTGGGCCTCCGGTAAACTCACTCACTCGGCGAAACACAGCGCAAGCGCTGTTTTACGCCGGTTTTCTGTGAGGATGTGGTATTTATCTGGTCGAGCCGGCCCATTCGTACCGAAGCGTGGCTCTCCCACGTCAGATCCCATATACGTGATTTGTTCTAGTATATACTGCGTGACTGGTGAGACATGTTCAATACTCGAGGACGTGATATTTGGCTATTATATTAGTTGGAAAAAAATAATATAAAAAAATAATATCAATTGATCACTGAGTAAATGTAGCTTAAAGTTAAATAATTATTTACCCAACGCATGGACACCGCGAGCGGGAAGGGTAGTTGTGTGGTGTTTCTTTGGTAGCGCACGCCTCTGCACCGGACGCATAGTATGCCTACTTGCCTAGCCGCGTAATTTACTTAGTATCCATGATTCATATTTTATTTTTGGGAAATTCGGAAAAAATTAAGAACCTAATTTTATTACATAATTATAATGAGAATCGAGTACAGAGTACTCTCCATAAGTATCGGTAATGTCTCACCAGTCATGTCTATAGGTTATGAAAAAATAAAGTGACAACATTTTATGGTATGAGAGTCGTATGTAGGTATAAATTGCACTGTGAAAGTAGCAGTGCTAAAAGAGTAACTTTTTTTTACTTTTGTATAGAAAAATTCACGACAATGGTGCGCTTGCCCACATAAATCACAAATAAATTTGCTCTGTCAGCGCTGCTTCTTTCACAGTTGAGTGAACTCAATATAAAAGACAAATACACACTCTTATTAGTATCACCACTTAGTTTGTTACACCTTGCATAATATAAGCCTCCGTGGTCTAGTGGTATAGAGCGCGGCTCTTGACTCGGAGGTCGTGGGTTCGATTCCCGCGTTGGAAACATGTTTTTTCCAAGTTTGGTTAGGACAATGCAGGCTGATCACCTGATTGTCTGACAAGTAAGATGATCCATGCGTCGGATGGGCATGTAAAAAGTCGGTCCTGCGCCTGATCTCTCGCCGGTCGTGTCGGTCTGCCGTCCCACTGGGTTATGAGAGTAAAGGAATAGAGAGTGCTCTTGTGTACTGCGCACACACTTGGGCACTATAAAATTACTCCTGCGTAGCTGGCCTGGTTTCAATGAAACCGGCCACCGTCACCGAAACCGGTGTGGGAGCTATTATTAATATAAGTACTTCTTTAGTTATAAAATATAGAAGTTAGTGCTTGTCATGTAAAGACAGCGCACCTATAATTTCCTTATAGTAAGCGGGAGTGTGCTGTGTGGGCCTTTTTATGACCACAATAGTAAATGTATAACAAAGATTAGTATCATAATTAATCACAACTACTTTATAACTCCATCGGTTACAAAACAGTGTTTGCGTTAAAGATGTTAGCAGAACAATACATTACTATAATAAATAGTTATTCAGTGCTCGATACAATACAAAATTAAACGTAGTTTGTTGAATACAGTTGTACCGTTATGTACCGACTGAATTGTAGGTGATTAAATAAGCAATGTGCGATATTGTAAACTAGATATAGCTCGCAATTCCGTTGGATAAAATTTATTTACTGCGCGGAAATCGTAACATTTTTCGGGATAAGTGAATGAAAATGAAAAAAATGAAAATGAAAAAAAAAAAGGTTTATTTAATAAACAAACTTACAGCTATCATACACCTTTTTTTCTGCCAAAATGTATAACAGTTTGTGGGCAGAATTAGCTCACAATAAAAGTATCCTATATTGTCCTTTCCCGGGATTCAAAGTATTTTCATACCTTTCAACAAAATCGGTTTAGTTTGGGCTCGAAGAGGCAGACAGACATACGCACTTTTGCATATTTAAGAGCCTGTTTCACCACTTACTGATAAGTGCCGGATAGGCCATCCAAAACTTATCTGACAGATGGAGTATGGTGTATCTGTTAGATGAGTTATTGAATAGCCTATCCGGCACTTATCAGGAAGTGGTGAAACAGGTCCTCATGTTATTTTGTTTGAAGTGCATCGTTGTTCGTAGCAGTGCTACGAGAGGTTGTAGCCGAAAGTTCTACGACTCGTAGAGGTGCTACGAAATAGTTTATCTATACATAATAATATAATTCTGAAGAGTTTGTTTGTTTAAACGCGCTAATCTCAGAAATTACTGGTCCGATTTGAAAAATTCTTTCAGTGTTAGATAGCCCATTTATCGAGGAAGGCTATAGGCTATACGTAATCACGCTACGACTAATAGGAGCGAAGCGAATATCAAATTAACGCGGGCGAATCCGCGCGGAACGTCTAGTACCTATATAATATTATGTCCTGTTATGTGTATTGGGCGTGAAGGGGTAACAGACAGACACAGTTTCTTATTATTGTTATTATTAATTCCAGTATAGACAGATGTTGACCGAATCTTAGTCTTACCCGATAAGCAAGGCTAACAAAATCAACCCAGCCGTTTCGGAGGAGTTCGGTAACAACAACGCGACACCACAATCTCTGAAGTTTTGTAACACCGATGTGATAAAATATGTTTTTTTTCATAAAATTAGGGAGCAAATGAGCAAACGAATCTCCTGATGGAAAGCAACTACCGTCGCTCATGACATCAAAAGAGTTGAAAGTGCGTTGCTAGTATTTTTAAAGGGAATATTAAATTCTTGTTGATAATGATTTCATCACTAACTTATTGAGTAAGTTTCGCTTTGTGCTGGATCGGTTATCGAATATTCTAGGTATCTGAGTCACCTGGGGCGGTGCGAGGTATAATGGACGAGGCAGGGAATAATACATACCCTGATCTCCGAACAGACTGTATACACGTCATAATCTATAGGTAGTATGCTATGCCGGAGCTATGACTGTTGACTTATTCTATTATGTTATGCTAAAATGAGTACATATAGGTCTCAGACCAAATAAAAACTCAAGACAGAGCGCTGCGAACAACAAAGTGAAGTTGATGGAAAGTACGCCAGCTGTGTATGTACACGCTTACGCCCACATACGCAAAACGAAAGTACGCCAGTTTTCGTCGTATATATCGCGACTCGTGATTTTATAAAATAATCTGTAAACACTTTAAAATGCCAAGCTGTGTCGTGAAAGGGTGTAAATACTTATTATATTATATTTATTTCATTGATTTTAGGGTAAGTAATTTGAATAACATTGCAAGTTGCAACACTAGCCCATACAGTGCGCGGCGCGCACACATGCTTAAAAAACCTGCTTCACTCGCGTTGTTCGCAGCGCTCTGTCTTGAGTTTTTATTTGGTCTAAGATATAGGTATGGAGCATGAATGATATAATATGTTAATTACTAAAACTCTGTTACGCCAAGTCACTTTTCCACCGTACATTTTTCCGAGATAATCAATATCCTATGTCCTTTTCTGGGAGTCAAAGTATCTCCGTACCTAGCAAAATCGGCTTAGCAGTTTGGGCGTGAAGAAGCAATAGACAGACAGATGGAAGTCAAAGTCTTTGTTTGGATCCCGTTTTTACCCTTTAGGAACGAAACCCCCAAAAAAATAAAGTGCAGCCCGTAACGCGATGATATAAAAACAAAATATTTGGTTTCAACTTTCACTAATGTTTCATTTTAATCGCGCGTGCAGGCATTTTTAAGTACAAAAGTCGTACTAGAAACATTTTGAAACTTAAACTATGAATAATAAATTAAAGAAATTGCACTTTTATAGTTCCCAAGCAGTTTCCGAGGCGTGGCTGCGTTTTATTAAGCCTCTTACTGATAAAAAGTGCACAGACGTTAAAGTTATAAGTGTGTTCACTAGATCTAGAATAAAAGTTATAGCCCCTACTGAAGCAACTTTTCTTACGCATCGAACAAGAACAAAACACAGGACATTCTAGAAGTAAATAGTCATATTTATCATTGTCATATTCAATATGCACAGTGTAGAGTACAAAAACTCTTTTTTAACTTTATTAGTTTAAACTACACATTATGACGGTGCGTAGTGAAGCGGCCTCATATTCCAAACGCATTGGAGTGCGCAGGTCAAAAAATGTATTGAAAAAGCAACCCGCCCCGATATGCCGGACATAATGTGCGCGTACCGGAAAGAAGCACTTTGTTACAAATTACAGCTGTCATTTTTTCCGCCCCAACTTGTAATTGTGTTGTAAACTGACAAAGTTATGTTTTTCAAGTCGCCGGCTGTTCAATAACAATAACAAGCTTGCTTGTTCTACCCGATTATCCGAGAAGGAGGGTGCATTCACGTTCTTATACAAACTCTCAGCGTTGGTATAGATGGATCCATACAGGAGATTACGAATGTTTGAATAATTGTAATGGTTTATTCAAACATTCGTTCAATACAGACATTCGAAACAGGCGATTACAAATGTCTGAATAAAGAATAATCAACATTTTATATTTTACTATTACTGGCCCTTAATACGTACGCAAAGTTTCGAATTAATTAGACAACTGGAGATAGGTAAAAATCATAATCATAGGTAAAAATCATCAATCACACAAGCCACAGCCCAAGCTTATGATTAAACATGTTCGTCCCTAATTGCTTGACTCATCGACGTCGATTACACATGCTGTAGATAAAAACCAAAATATACCGACTGCAAACACTTTTGTATTTCCAGAGTATAAAAAAGAGAAATGAGTGAAAAACATTTTCAATTTCCATTCTGATTTACAGCTGATGTTGTACGTGCTTGTGTAGCTAACTCCGACATTTCATTAAATGTCTGTTCCCTTTGAGCTCTATATTTTTTATAATATAAAATAATGAGGCTGAAGATTAAAGCGGTCACCTCATGGAAAGCAACTACCGTCGCCCATGGATACTCGCGACATTAGAAAAAAAGTAAAAAGTATCATATTATTATTTCCTTTCCCGGGACTCAAAGTATAGCGATTTGGTCGTGAAATGGTAGCTGGCAGACGCCCTTTCGCATTTATAATATTAGTATGAATAATGAATATGGATGGCAAGAGCTTGTTATAAATTATCATTTATCGTGGTTTGACACGTTATAAAGTGTTGACAAAATCGTTTTATCGCGATAAAATAACATAAAGTTAGTGATTACATTAACTTGACATTAACTACATTGTGGAGAGTGGTAAGTGGCAACAATAAAAAAACTTGAGAGGTGTCAAGGGATACCCGGATGGAACCAAATTGCGTTCTATAAGAGAGAGAGAGAGAGAGATACATACAGAAAAACACGCGCACGCCGCATGGCTTACCATAATTCTGTCTACTCTGATACCACTATAGCAAAATTAAGTGTCGTTACAACTTTTGGCCTTGATTTTTTTCATCTAGCCCCCACTCGCAACGCGCGATAAGGAACTTCGTTCCAATATTATAGTTCCATGGCTCGCGAAGTTTTCTTTTTCATCAAACAAATCAACGTACAGCTTAATACATACAAAATCGCTTATGTCATGATCACACCCACCGAGTAGAGTGGCGACATAGTGCTCTCGGCCAAGCACTCGCCACTTGAGCCATGGAACTATAATATGATATTTATTGTTACCACTTGTTGTTTTAGGTGAGATAGGTACTAAGAGTCTTGGGAAAGTACATAGGATATTTTTATCCCGGAAAAATTTACGATAAACCAATTTTGACGCAACGGGACCGTGGGAGAGCCATGCTTCGGTACGAATGGGCCGGCTCGACCGGAGAAATACCACGGGCTCACAGAAAACCAGCGTGAAACAGCGCTTGCGCTGAGTTTCGCCGAGTGAGTGAGTCTACCGGAGGCCCAATAACCTACCCTTTTCCTTTCCCTACCCTCCCTTATTTCCTTCCCTACCCTCCCCTATTCCCTTCCCTACCCTCCACTACCCTATTACACCCTTATCCTCGTTAAAGGCCGGAAACGCACCTGCAGATCTTCTGATGCTGCGAGTGTCCATGGGCGACGGAAGTTGCTTTCCATCAGGTGACCCGTTTGCTCGTTTGCCCCCTTTTTTGGGAGTTGCGGACGTCATCTAATATAATAATAATGTTATGTAAGAATATAGCTATAGGTGCTGCTGCAGTTATAGGATAATAAATTGCATGATCTCTACAATAATAATTTTTCCCTTCACATCTTTTATTAAATTTCATATAACATAAATATTTATAATAACTTTGCATTAAAATTTCGTCAGCTCAATACAGCTAAGTGGTACACTATCCCAAACCCGAAATAATTTTGTTTAAAACACAGTAACATAGTTCGGCTGTGTCGAAACTTTCGCGGGATTATAGCTCGTATCACCGGGGCTCGAGGTGGTTTTTAGCATGTCAGTGAAATAACGAGGCACGCAATTATTTGGAGAGGCAACAAACAGTTGTAAATTGTGTATGAAAATGATGAGTGCGAGTAACACTTGTTGACTGTCCCATTTTCACGGATACATCAGGTAGCAAGCAATAATTATATGCCTGTAATGCTTACCAACATTATGAATTCAAAAAAGTGTTTGTCAGACTGTCTATTACCTCTTTAAGCTGCACCGATACTTTGAGGGATGGGAAAATATAGGATAGTTTTTGTTGCAGATTGTGGAGATCCTTGAATTTCGGGTTCAATGGAATACGTTAATTGATGAAATCTCACCTTTTTTTTTTAGATTCGCAGGGGAAACCATTTATGGGTGCCCCGGGTTGGGGATGTGCCTCCGTTAAGCTGAAGCACCCCGGGGGTATGTGGGACTCCCGGCGAGAAGCGCCGGGCTTACCCACTAAAACCACCTGCGGTTTGCCTTCAGCCGTATACGGAGGGATGTCCTGGATCTGTCTAACACAGGACTCCCTCCACGACCGGCCGCGCTACCTCAAAAGGGACCGGACTTTCACCACAGTTAGAGAACGCTTAGGCAAACTGAAGCGTTCCCCTCGGCACCGGGACTAGCTAAGCCGGGCAGGTTCCCATCCTGACCCGGAGCCCCGTGGGACGGTGGGACGGAAGTTATTAGAGGTTCGCATAGCGACGCCTCCGCACTCCCGTCCTACGCCGGCAGAGCGGAACGGAGGATGGGTCATCCTCTCTGTTCCGCTCCGCGGCCTCATTCTATAAAAGGACGGTTTCAGAAAAAGATACCGCCATATTAAGACAACCGAGTCCCTAGGAAGGACATAATATGTCCTTCCAGAGGACTCGAGTAGCGTATAAACTAATTTTGGCGCGGAATTGTGGGTATCATCTAGACCGTTCTTTCGACCTTTTAACTAATTAATATGCTTAGGAAAATATTTAGCGTCAGGCCTAAGCACACACGTTAACACAAAACAAACTCTATGTGCGGCGAAATTGAGTTTATTTTTGGACTAACTTGTCCCTGTTAGATCGACTTGAGATAATGAAAATTTTAATGAATATCCTCACCGTTGTTATCTTTATTAATAATATAACTTGGAGTCTCCTCTCAGTACTATATTTAATTATTGTTAAATTGAATAAACGTGCTACAAGGATATCTACTCTACTATAAGATAAATGTAAGTAATATAAAATATGTAACTTGTGCTTTCAGCCATATTCAGATACATTAATTATATCTTTGAATGAAGTGACTCATATAATAATGATCAAACTTCACTTGGTAAATTTGTTTGATCATTTATTATTAATGATGCATGATTAAACTTCAATTTTATATTATAGAGTTTGACATAAATAATGTAGGGGGCATTATGTCAAAATCTACATTAATTAATTACAGTTAAATAAAAGTAATAAGTACATAATATTATATTCTTATCTGAGTGCAGCAGTTTGTCACTTATTAGTTTTGACAGGGAGTCAATGACCGCTACCGCCATATTTCGCAGAGTACAGTATAGTTAAATGCCGAGCTTTGTGGCTCGCGTCGTCACACCTTGACTGACTGATGACAATACATCTACATATAAAAGCACAAATCAATAGGCATGATAGTTTTTCCGTAAAGGGTACCACAAAAGTGCTCAGGTTGTGGGATATATTATCATATACTTTGACTATAGTTGATGTCCCTAACTCCATTGCGCGCAAAGTTTATTGCTCAATAACCGTACATATTATATTTACGGTATCAAAAGTATTATATTTCCCGAGACTCAAAATATCTCCATACTCGCCAAAATCGGTCCAGTGCAGCGGCTTAAGGGCCCGGGCTACCCTCGAAATTTTCATACATTCTTAATACCAAAATCATTTTCTCATACGAAAATATTTAACATGTTTGAGTTATTTTTCAGCTTAAGATAGTAATTACCTAGGGTCCTGAACAAATTTTTTTTACAAAATATTTAAATACTAAAAAAAATATTTTTGTGTATATTAGTTTTGTTCTTGTGATTATACGCTTCTTCCTCGGAATGGCTTGGAAAAGCAAATTTTTTGCGTGCACTATATCATCTTCGGAAAAAGCACTTTTACATATTTGTATTAGACTTTCATTATTCATGACATCTATTTTGTTTTGCACAAAGGATAACACCTCATTAATTACAATGTTGCAATTGCTGCATTTCACTATGTTGTTCTCCATATCTCACGTTGAACCAAAGTTTAGTTTTTATTTAAGAATAATAATAAAATAAAAATTAAAGGGGGGTTCCCATACAAAAAACACAAATTTCGGCCAAATTTTGCTCTATAATGGTACGGAACCCTTCGTGCGCGAGTCCGACTCGCACTTGGCCGATTATTTTTACACCGGTTGAATTTTGTTCACACTCGGACGAGAGTGTATTTTTTAACATTTTGCGGAATTCGGTCTTTTAATTTACAAAAACCCTCAAATAATTAAGTATTAGGCTTTATTTAGGTTAAGCCCGGTGTGCTTTTAGAATAAAAAGAATGTGTAAATGTAAAGCTTCAAAATGGGTGCCATTTAACAAAAATAAAACAGTAGAAACTTGAGAACATTTTGTTCTATTTAAACTTTGTCTGCGTTACTAAAATTTAACAAATATTTGTTTTGATAATAATCAACGTAGTTCGTTGATTATTATCGATATTGTTATTTATTAAAATAAAGAAAATAATTGACCAACAGCACCTTCTACGAAGGCTTGTTTTTTTCCAAAGAATTTCTACCCAGTACAGATCCTAACATGATTAGGACTTTCCAATAAATCAACAACTTCTGTTCTGATCCTGTTCGTCTGTTCTGATGCTGTTCGGTGCACTATGAAAAAATATTAACTTTATAGTGACAGCTATTTGGATAAAGAATATAATATTTTTCTCACCTCCGGGCGGAAAGCGTCAACTTTCGTCCCGCCTGTGCAAAGCGAAGTTGCTGCTTTCCGCCTCCGTCGAGGAGAAAAATAGTATGTATAGGTCTACCAGAATCTGATGGCAAAAATCGAGAAATTAAATTGACTCTAGCAATACCGGGGTAATTGGAATAAAACATTTTGATCCTTATTTTTATAAATAGCGGATAATTCTGTGTGTTAAACATGCAAATATAATAAAAATTAATCCAATGATCAAGGATGTTTTTTAAAAATCTGCTGTCAAAAATTGCCATCAGATTCTGGTAGACCCATACGCACCATGGCCAGTAAGAAAGCCTCAGATCGCAAGTTTGTTGACCTCGACTTACTTAATAATACTTCCCTAGGCGCGTAATGTACTATCAGGGAAGTTGATTCCTAGGCAGATGGCGGACCAAAGTAATTTGGTCGCGTTAAGTCAAACCCATCCGACCGATCACAGCTTACATTGAATATTGACATGATCCAACCAAATGACGTTGGTCTGTCAACAGCTGCCTAGGAATCAATTTCCTCGATGATACCATTTTAAACGTAAATAAAAAGCGGCCAAGTGCGAGTTGGACTCGCCCATGGAGGGTTCCGCAGCAGCAATAAGGTTTATTTTTATGAAATTAAAATATTTTTGATTTATTTTTATATTTCAGTCGATTTAATGAAATTTAGATTAAGGTTTACTATTTATGACGTATAAAAAAAACTACTGGCTAGATCTCGTTCAAACCAATTTTCGTTGGTAGTTTTTATAGTAATCTACATCATATATTTTTTTTTGAATTATCATGCCTCTACTTTAGAAATTAGAGGGGGACACACATTTTTCCACTTTGGAAGAGTCTCTCTCGCAAACTATTCAGGTTAGAAAAAAATGATATGAGAAACTTCAATATGATTTTTGGAGACCTATCCATAGATACCCCACACGCATAGGTTAGATGAAAAAAAATATTTTTTGTTTCAGTTGTACTTTACTATTTATGACGTATAAAAAAAACTACTGGCTAGATCTCGTTCAAACCAATTTTCGTTGGTAGTTTTTATAGTAATCTACATCATATATTTTTTTTTAGAATTATCATGCCTCTACTTTAGAAATTAGAGGGGGGGGGACACACATTTTTCCACTTTGGAAGAGTCTCTCTCGCAAACTATTCAGGTTAGAAAAAAATGATATGAGAAACCTCTATATGATTTTTGGAGACCTATCCATAGACACCCCACACGCATAGGTTAGATGAAAAAAAAATTTTTTGTTTCAGTTGTACTTTACTATTTATCTATACATATAATAAAATCGTAGGAAAGTCAATTCTGTACATTGAATATTTTTGAAAAATAATACTTGGGACGTGATCTACAATCGATATGGAAGCCAAAAATATAGTTTTTAGAATTTTTGTCTGTTTGTCTGTGTGTCTGTTTGTCTGTTTGTCTGTTTGTCTGTATGTATGTCCGGGATAAACTCAGAAAGTACTAAATGGATTTACTTCAAATTTTGCACGAATATTATATAGAGGTCGGGTCAACACATAGGCTATATATTATGACAATATCACCTAGGGCGGGGGGAGGGGCTCAAGTTTCAATATTTTTAGTTTTTTGCTCATATCGCTAAAACGGTGCGTTGTAGAGAAAAAATGTCCGGTACGTATGAAAGCCCATAAAATTTTCTACAAATTTCTCCTTCACATTTTGTATCTATCTTCACTCCTTGCCATGCTATGAGCTTTTCTATACAAATTTCGAGTGTCGTTTGATTAACTTGCTGGGAGCTTTGGCATCGGTCTTTTCTTGGGGGGGGGGGGGCTTCGCGCGCCCAAACTCCCCCCCCCAACTTCCCCAAATTTTGCTTCAAACAAAGCGGTGTTGCGGCGTTATACATCTTTTTTAAGAACACAGTTAAAAACTAAACTACACATACGGTTTTCCAGTGTCGTTTGTATTAGGGGGGCTGCGCCCCCCAACCCCCCCCCCCTTATTCCTCATGAAACTTTTGTTCATAATTAAAAGGTATCGTGGAGTTTGTATTGCATCTTAATTATCCTTTGTAGGAACAAACTAACAAACTAAGTCATCTATACATATTGTAATAAAATCGTAAGAAAGTCAATTCTGTACATTGAATATGTTTGAAAAATAATACTTGGGACGTGATCTACTATACTAACGCGGACGAAGTCGCGGGCAACAGCTAGTGACGTATAAAAAAACTACTGGCTAGATCTCGTTCAAACCAATTTTCCTTGGTAGTTTTTATAGTAATCTACATCATATATTTTTTTTAGAATTATCATGCCTCTACTTTAGAAATTAGAGGGGGGGGGACACACATTTTTCCACTTTGGAAGAGTCTCTCTCGCAAACTATTCAGGTTAGAAAAAAATGATATGAGAAACCTCAATATGATTTTTAGAGACCTATCCATAGATACCCCACACGCATAGGTTAGATGAAAAAAAAATTTTTTTGTTTCAGTTGTACCTATGGGGACCCCTAAAATTTTTAATATTTTTTCCATTTTTGCATCAAAATCTTAATGCGGTTTACAGACTACATCTGCTTACCAAGTTTCAATAGTATATCTCTAATAGTTTCGGAGAAAAGTGGCTGTGACATACGGACGGACGGACAGACAGACAGACAGACAGACAGACAGACAGACAGACAGACAGACATGACGAATCTATAAGGGTTCCTTTTTTGCCATTTTGGCTACGGAACCCTAAAAACTGCATTATATTTCCACGGCCTTAGTTCAGTCTCATTTGAATGCGCGGAATGCACGGGCGTTTTAATTCTTGATGTACTTACGAGTACAATTGAAGGGTCCCGAATGGAACTTGTAAAAACATTTCTTGGAACTCTCAATGAACAAGAGATAATGGAATAGCAAATAATTCTGCGTAATAATCAACTATTTTTATATGATTCTTGGTACCTTGTTATTTCTAGGATTTTCGTTTTCTATATTCGTTTATTATAGACGGGATTCCTAGATTTTTCCAGAATGGAAACTATCCTATCTCCTCTCTCGGCACTTATATCTGGATACCAAATACCGCCTCGGCTTCACAAACATATTATTGTGGTTTAAAATGTACTGTTTTCTTCTTGTATTATAATTTGTCTAATAATATTTCATGCTTTGGACAAAACAATTACGACCGTGTATATTTTAAAATAAACTGTAAAGGTTAGGTACGTTAGGTTAGGTCGCGACAAACAAAACGAAATGAAAATGGCAAATTAGAGCAATGGCCACGGGCAACGATTTCAGGAACTGGCAAATACATATTGTTCCGTTTTGCTATACTAGTTTGATCTATCTATCCCTGTTAACACACTATGGGCCTATGTTAAAACTTAAAACTTCTTGATAAAGTGCCGGATGGGCTATTCACCACTCAACTTGACAGATAGAGTATGGAGAATCTGTCAAAAGAGTATGAAGAATCTGTCAAAAAAGTTGTGGATAGCCTATCCGGCACATTTTCAGGAAGTGGTGATACAGACCCTTTTCCTAAACAGTTGCGGGTAAAATCGCACCTAATCAATCGAAAATAAAAATGTAGGATAGGTATCGAAAAAGAAAGGAAAAAAATCAGTTTACGCTATAAGTATAACAGTAAAACTTGGTTATAAGTAAAAGTTATAAAATATAATAAACTGAAATCCAAACCGTAGTTATTCTGACCGAATTCCCATTCCCATTATTGTATAATGTATACTGTATAATTCTGCTTATCATATTGTGCATAATTCAATCGCAAAACTATATTATTTTGGTATCACAAAATAATAATATGCATCGAGTGAACCTAGTTATTGTTACAAAACTAGTGACCGAAATTTCAGTTTCGACCAGTTTCACCAAAAAGTCTAGTTTCGGTTTCAGCCACGAAACTCAAAACTTTCAGCCCCGCCAAACTCGAATTCGTAAATTTTTGTCCATCGCTTGTAAACTTCACTAACAACCCATCCTAGCTTGTTATAATTTATTACTATGATTCGAAATTTTGTTATAATAAAAATCCACAAATTTCAATAAATAATAATTAATTATTGTTATTTAAACTTTTAATAATAAACGTCTATTTAGGTATAAGACAAACATTACACTGTTTAATACACATTACTAACAAGACATACAATTATAAATTTTTTTCGGTTTCGGTTTTGGCGGAACAAACCGGAGAACTGAAAGTTCGGTTTCGGCTAAAAAAATCAGTTTCGGTCGGACACTACGAAGTGCACAATGGAATATGCAAAACATATTCCAAAGCCAAACAAAATCCAATTTGTTTTATTATCGGGCGTAATGTACCAGATTGAATGGAAAGTTTTATTTAGCTAATAATGTCACTGAATCCTTATCAGTTGTCTGTTATGAACTGATGTTCTCTTCATGTTGGTTACGGTGGAGAGCCATGATTGACAATCATGGCTCTCCACCGTAACCAAATAAAATTGTGATCATGAAGCTATATGCACAATCAAAGCCGGCCATGGGGAATCATGGACGAATATAGTAAATAATAACTCCCACATCGGTTTCAGTGTGGAAAACCAGGCCAGATAGGCAGGAGTAATTTTATAGTGCCCAAGTGTGTGCGCAGTACACAAGAGCACTCTCTCTTCCTTTACTTTCATAACCCACTGGGACGGACGACTGACGCGACTGGCAAGAAATCAGGCGCAAGACCAACTTTTGGCATGCCCATCCTACGCATGGATCATCTTACTTGTCAGACAATCAGGTGATCAGTCTACATTGTCCTAAACAAACTTGGAAATAACATAGTTTCCAACGTGGGAATCGAACCCACGACCTCGGAAGTCAAGAGCCACGCTCTAAACCACTCCGACTTAAAATAACTGTGTGGTAATACGTCAACTCTACGATTATCATGAATCCTACTAATATTATAAAACTGTGAAAAATGAAACAGCGCTTGCGCTGTGTTTCTCCGAGTGAGTGAGTTTACCGGAGGCCCAATCCCCTACCCTTTTCCCTTGCCTACCCTCCCTTATTTCCTTCCCTACCCTCCCCTATTCCCTTCTTTCCCTCCCCTACCCTATTACCCTATTCCCTCGTAAAAGGCCGGCAACGCACCTGCAGCTCTTCTGTTGCTGCGAGTGTCCATGGGCGACGGAAGTTGCTTTCCATTAGGTGACCCGTTTGCTCGTTTGCCCCCTTTATTCATAAAAAAATACAAAGTAGGAGGGGCATATCGTACCCACCAATGTAGCACTTTAAGATTTATTATACCAAACAAGATGATGCCCACAACTCCGTCGTACCAAAATTAGTTTATCGCGCGGGAACTGTACATTTGCTGAAACAAAAACCATCCCATGTCCATTTTCAAGACTCAAAGTATCTACATACTAAATTTCAGGAAAATCGGTTCAGCGTTTTAACCGTAAAGAGGTAACAGACAGACAAAAGTACTGTAAACAAACAACAAGAAAACTGTAAAGCCGGCACAAGTTTTCCGAATGTGATTTCCGAATTCGTTTGCGCTAGTTTCACGGAATTCCGATTATGTAATACGAATGCGGATAACGTATGTATGCGGCCAGCCTTAATTAAAATACTGAAAAACGACACAAATCTCTTTCTGAGGCTTTTCGGGTAAAAATAGACTTTTTTACGGTCAAATGCACGGTTACTGCGTTATATATCGCCAACAAAGTTGCAACGTTGTTTCGGGCTAGTTTCATCGAGATAGACACCGAAATGGAGTTGAATATTTTTTTGTTTCCAGTTTTAAAAATTTTATGTATTCAGTAGGTTGAATTTATAAAAAGTTTTCGTATTTTTACGACGAAAACTGACCCGGCAATGTTGTTTTGACATATCCGTGTTGCCGGTTGTGCAAAGTTGATCATGTAAGGGTATAAGGGTGAAAAATTATAATTTTTTGTATAATTTATTTTTGTTATATCAAAAAAAAAACTTATAACATTTTCCTAGACTCACGAAAAATAAAATGTTAGCCGATTTCCAGGGCCGCAAAGGAAAAATCTCATCAGACAATATACTGTAGCATACATAAGGAGTTTATTTTAACTTGCTGAGTGGCCGACTATCGGAAAACGATTGAAATGTGTGGCCAGTCGTAAAAAGTCGGTTAATATTGTTCCTGCAGAGAAACCGTCCACCTGAGCACAAACGTATAAAGTTTTCACAATAAAAACCACGTAATTTATCTCCTCAAAATAATATTGCAATTTACTTTTTATTAGTTTATACTATACACACTAATATAAAGAAAGACGTTGTGCATAAAAGTCGTTTATTTCGTAGAAAGGGAATGCCTTTTTCCGATACTAAAAAGTTTTCCATAAAAAATTTCGCCAAAATTGGTTTAGCGAAATAAGCGCGAAAAGGTAATAGACAGGCAGACATATATATAATAATATTATCAATATGAAT
Organism: Plebejus argus; assembly: GCA_905404155.3. NCBI lineage: Eukaryota > Metazoa > Arthropoda > Insecta > Lepidoptera > Lycaenidae > Plebejus > Plebejus argus. The sequence continues at coordinate 545,634 of FR989939.1, read as the reverse complement.
TTAAATGTCTGCAGCCTATGCCACTTCGAAACTTTTTTAGTTTTATCTGCAAGTCTATGTGTCAGTTTTTCGCATCGTAGCTCCTATACCGTTTGGCAATTTTTTAAGTAACTCCTTTTGATTTAAAGCATAGCTATAACCTTCATCATCAGCTCAATGTTAGTTCTAATATTGTTGAAATACTTTCTGCGAAAGACTTTCAAGCGCTTTTCTTCAGAAAATCAAATGCAGAAAATCATCTTTAATATCAGATCTGAAGTAATTGGAATGCCTCAAATAGATATTCTTGGAACGACTATTATGATATCAAAAGGTCAATATCATAAAGACCACGATCCACACAATTTTCTAAAAGGGTATTCCACACCTTTGCAATAAGGGGGCGACTAAAGCAAAATTCAATTTGTACTTGCTAATAATAAGCAATGAATCGTTTCATATTTTAAACAAAGATGCTACATTATATTTGCGCGGGGTCTGTACTAGTGAAAACACGATATCTTAAAAATTTCTCGATAAAAAATATCACAAAAGTGCATCTGAATTTTACGAATATTTCATTTCTGTTCAAAACAGTGCATTCAACTGAGTTAAAGATACCAAGAGACTATTAAAATTTTGTATATTTATCGAGTTATTAAGAAACTAACTTGGCGCTGATTCCGCGTCGTTCCTTTTCACCCGTCGTATGAAAGACGGGCGTAAGCTTACGCCTAAATAATTAGACAATATTTTTAAAATCCTTTAGTACAGTCCCTCCCTTGCTCATATACGTAACTGTGAAGAGAAAAGAACTAAATAATATGTTTTATTTTTTGCTTTATTCTCCCTCTTAAGATTTCTTTTCAATTTCAAATGCGATCTGTTAGGGGGATTCAATTGATTGTCTTAGATGAAGATGAATGAGAATTAATTTTATACTATCTCTATTTATAAGTAGTATTATCGATAATATATATGTCTGAAGACCGTCGTATACACAGGAGTATTTCTATATACTCCTGTGTATACGACGGTCTTCAGACAGAACATCTATACTAATATTATTAATGGAAATTGTGTCTGTCTGTCTATTTGTTACCTCTTCACGCCCCAAACGCTGACCCGACTTTGGTGAAATTTCGTTTGGAGTTGAATGTAGCTTATTTAATTTCCGTTAGTAGTAAACAGTCAGCTATGACCCAGAGCGTTGAAATGCGTGTATGCAATTTCCTTAGATCTTACACCGATGCTCGGCTGAGAATTTTTTTTGAGAGTTTCCCTCGATTACTCATAGATTTCATCATCAGCTCACCACTTTCGTAATCGTGATACAAAATTAAGATTATATCCTATACAACAAAACAAGAATTTTGAAAATCGGTCCACAAACAGCGAAATAATCTTTAAAAACATCTGCTTCGATGCAAAATATCACGAAAAGTACCAATAATTGGGTCATAATGTGATGATCCATTGTATAATTATGGTTGTGATGATGATGATTAATCAAATTGATGTGTTAGCTTATGCTTTCAGTTGTTAAAACAACACCGAAATCCCCGAACCTGCATCTACAAGGATTCAAAAATTCCGTTCGGTACCTTCGGATCCAGGGTATAACCTGGTGCGAAGTCTTACTTTTTGGTAGTATTTACCTCGAATGCTTCAGAAAAAATTGAAAGCACTATATGTTTCCATACAAATTTCAAAGAGTCCCCTCGATTCCTCATGGATCCCATCATCAGATCACAACTTTTGTGAACATGATACCAAATTCGGATTCAACCCTGTATCACAACAAAAGAACCATGAAAATCGGTCCACAAACGGCGAAGTTATGGTTAAACATACAAAAAAAAATATACAGACGAACATATAACCTCCTCCTTTTTGGAAGTCGATTAAAAAATAACTAGATGATACCCGCAACTCTATGATATAATATATTATTATATGGACGCTTCACACCACGTCAGTCTGGCCCTGTGGTAAGTACCTGATGGACTTGTGTTACAGGTACCAGACAACGGAAATATATTTAATACTTTTATACTATACATATATTTTAGATTTTTATTATATTATACACATATTTAATACACATCCATGATCCAGGAACTTTGAAAACTTTTTGTTCCGTCGGCGGGATTCGAACCCGCTACCCCCGGCTTGAGCTACCAACAGCCCACCAACTGAGCCACAGAGGCCGTCATAATCTAAACTCTGTAGCGCAAAAAAATAATAATATTTCGATGCTTTTAAAACGAAATATTCTTCCATATTATTTTCATGTTAATTTATTTTTGTGCCGGTCATGTTCTTAATCACAGATTGTATGAACATACAATACAGTCATTGCGGGGTCATCAATTCTGTATTTTGCTCCATCAGACATAAAGTATCGATAAATCGTAATTCGTTCTTTATTCGATTTAAAAGCATATTTACGACGGCCATAAAAATGCATCAAGAATAATATTTTTATTATATTCATCTCGTGGAAAATGGAGGTCGTAGAGTGACACTTAGCGGACGTGTGAAGTGCTAGCGCGAGGAAAAATGCTTAACCCAATTAGTGAAAACACTATTGGAATTGTTCTACTTGATGCCTACCTAGTTTGGTTAGTTAGCAAAATACGTACGGTAAAACATGCCAACTTTGCCACATAGGATAACTTTGCCCTAAGATCCATTGGCAAATCTTTGATGTACAGAGGTATTTTAATATTATGGCAGCATTTGTTTAATTTGGCAGAAAATAGGTTATATGACTGATAATGTTGACAATACTCCGTAGTGCTAACTTTATTCAGTAACTTGTTGCAATTTCTGAAAAACGGACAACGGTACGTATTTTTGCGGGCAAATTGTGGTGCAGATTTATGAGTGAATAGTGCGTGGTGGCGAATTCTTTTACTGGACTTTGTTGCCACCTGCGCAAAGTTCATATTTGCGTGAAAAATCAAGGTGGGTAATGTTGGCTACAAGTCCAGGTAACTTTACCCGGCATGAAAATCAATCATAAATTGAATTAAATGAACAGTAGTAATGTTTTTGACATTCCTACATCTGCGCATGTAGCCTTGTAGTGCACAGGGCAAAAAAATACTTACACTTCTATACATTTTTTTTACAAGAATTTAAATTATTCGAAAAAAGCTGGCAAAGTTGGCATGTTTCGCACATACATACAAACAGACATACTTTCGCATATTTCATAATATACTATTAGTATAGATATGGACATGGATATATATTCTACACTCACTGGGAATCGACAAAATACAGACTGCAGGACATCTTCGTAATAATGCTAAGTACTCACATGCGGTTTTGCTCGATAGTTTTACTCCAAATCGAGTAATAATAATCACTGTGTGGACCGCAAAACTGACAGCTCGAAGGCTCGCATCGAGCCGCTCGAAGGATTGATGGAACCGGATCGAGCCAGATTGATGGAATGAAATAAATCGATTTAGAATAAAACTAGCGAACAATGCTGAATGTGTGGACGAAAGCCCGAGCCGCGGGTTTTGCTCGACGTTATTGCTCGATTGAGAAAAACCGTATGTACTTAGCATAATAATAGACACTTGTTCAAATTCAAGTTCAAAATCATTCTTGTCGAGATTTCTCGCTCCTGTAATATAATTATTGTACTGTTTCCACGTGTACACGATACCAATTTGAGTCATAATAATGTTCAATCAGAGCTTTTGATGTCCCGGTCTCCCGGTCATTCAAACGGAAAATTTAATTTCACTGAACACAATATTTTTTAGACAAATAATTAAAACTATCAATTTGAGTGCCTCTACCCAGTGCTCATATCTTTTTTGGCGTATTTCATATCCATGCCAGCGGGCCTAAAATTGTTGCTTTGTGGAATCATGAGATGAATATGATTATTTTTTTTAAATCGCAAAATGCAACTCTGCTTACAATTCATTTCTGTATTTTTGTACTGATTTGACATTTTTGTCAGTTTTGACAATTCATTTGCTGAATTGATTGAGAGGAATTGCTTAAATGTGACCATTTTAGCCCCGCGGATATTTAAGGATAACATGTGCAAGGGTATATCTATACAGGGTGTAACAAAAACAAGTAAAAGTAGCAGCGCTTAAAGACCAAATTTTTTTTTCACTTTTGTATGGGGAAACTCGTACGCTCGGGCCCTTGCCCATACAAAAATAAAAATATTTTTCGTCTTTCAGCGCTGCTACTTTCACAGTGAACTCTCTACAAGGAACACGTACACACCCTTAAGTATTATCACTTATTTTTGTTACACACTGTATATTCTGTTACCTCTTAAATTAATAGTTTGAATATTTGATATCGCGTGAAAAGACATCGACTAGTTTTTGTTTTTGAAAAATGTACGATTTTCGTAATATTTTCAGTCTAGTGCTTCAACAATGTAAAGACGTAGTAAAAGCTAATTAATGTAGAAAGAGCAGATTTTCATTGAAATCAAAGTAATGGACGTTTAAGGGGAGGTAGTACAAGAAACGGACGATTTTCAAGATTGAAACGGGACAGGAGACATAAAAATATAGTAATTTAAATTCTGAAAAAAATATATATGTTAGTTAAGGATCTAACACATTGGAATTCATTTTCCATTACACAATATCATGAACTTCACTCGATAGAAAAAAATCCCAAAGTACTACCTCCCCTTATGAGCGAGTGATCCGTTCGATTCGCTCCAAAATTATTTATTGTCTGTGGTTCCAAATTGGACTCGTTTCTCACAACTTGGCAAATTAACTACGATTCGAAAAAATAATGGAACGCCATTATTAAAAACTTTTTGTGAGTGATACCGAAGTGAAAAACGATATTATTTGAATTTCGAACGCTTTGTTTCTTGAATCTTTTGAAATTCTGTTAATTGAATCGAAACGTAAACTACTCGGTGTTTTTTAATTTCCGTAAACAGAACTAAGTGGTTCCGAGTGCAGATCATTTATAATAAAACATAAATTTAATAATAAATTCTTTACAATTAATGCCCTTGTAAAAGTATTTTCTTTTGTTTTGCTGTAGGTAAACATTATTTAATAATTAATATAAACATTAAGATACAGTCATTTGCGCTTTTAAAAGGAAAATTATACTACGTGCACTTATTTTAATTGTGAATTGCGAGAGCAATAACAAATAACGTTTTTTTCTTGTTACAGGTAACTAGAACCAGAATCATGAGGAGAAGCTATAATTGACGATGAAATAGAAATAATTAGTTAGCGGAACATACGAATTTACATAAAGATGCTTTAACTATATCACCATGGAGTCTACTGAAGACGAGTTCTACAGCATATGCCTGAACCTGACGAGCGAGGAGATAGCCAGCTTAGGAGGCTGCAACTACAGCGCAGAGTTTGAAAACGGAGAGCTACTGGAGAAAGTAGTGTCCAGGGTGGTACCAATCTTCTTCGGCTTCATTGGAATAGTTGGTCTCGTCGGCAATGCTCTGGTCGTCCTCGTGGTCGCAGCCAACCCCGGCATGCGATCGACGACCAACCTCCTCATAATAAATCTGGCGGTAGCTGATCTTCTGTTTGTGATATTCTGCGTACCCTTCACCGCTACAGACTATGTCATGCCGAGATGGCCATTCGGAGATTGGTGGTGTAAAGTGGTGCAGTACTTCATAGTGGTGACGGCGCACGCATCAGTGTATACCCTAGTGCTGATGTCCCTGGACAGGTTCATGGCGGTGGTCCACCCCATAGCGTCCATGTCGATACGAACAGAAAAGAACGCGCTGCTGGCGATAGCGTGCATATGGGTGGTGATTCTCACGACGGCGATCCCGGTGGGGATATGCCACGGGGAGAGAGAGTACTCCTACTTCCACAGGAACCATTCTTCTTGCGTTTTTCTGGAGGAGCAAGGGTACAGCAAGCTTGGCTTCCAGATGTCTTTCTTTCTGTCGTCGTATGTGATACCGTTGACTCTCATAAGCGTGTTGTATATGGGTATGCTTACGAGGCTTTGGAAGAGCGCGCCGGGGGGCAGGGTGTCGGCGGAGAGCAGGAGAGGAAGGAAGAAGGTGACGAGGATGGTGGTAGTAGTGGTGGTGGTGTTCGCGGTCTGCTGGTGTCCCATACAGGTCAGTAAGCTCATGAAGTTTTCATAATTTAGAGGTTAAAAATTATGTAAATTATTTTGCATTGTGGTAGGTCAGCATAAATTAGCTGTATTAGGGCCTGTTTCACCACCTACTGATAAGTGTTAGGTAGTCCATCCATAACTTATCTGACAGATATATTATGGAGTATTTGTAGGTGAAACACCCCTTGATGTTTTTAAATTTTTTAAAGACAGTTGTATTTTTTTGTAGTCGAGTTGTAGTTATGTGAAACAAAGTAATAAACAACAAGCGAAGTATAGTGCTTTTTAACAAGAATTTATCATGTATTGCGTTATCACGTTGAAATAAAAAAAACTTTTATTTGATGTTATTTCATATGAATTGATTTAGGTCAGAAATTATACCACAAAGAGCACGTTTAATTTAGATATATTTCAAACACGAACTATGTCAACGAGTAGTGTTGTAGTGTACACTACACGTAACACGACTACACAGTACACAGTCGGGGAAATACGTACACAGTCAATTCTCATTACTATTTTAATTAAATGAACAACTTGTGATAGAAATACAAATTGTGTAACTAACAAATACTTTTTTAGGTATACTAGCTGACCCGGAAAATGTTGTTTTGCCGCGTTCATATATAAGGGATCATAATATATCATTTTGAATTTTATTATCAATTCTGATTCTTAATATTTAAAGGCATTTAAAAAAGGTATTGGCTTATTCTCACACTCATATCCGATAAGCACATTACATATTTTCTCAAATCCTTCTAGCCGTTGGATTGGTTGAAAACCCTTAAATCAATCCTATTAATATTGTAAAGACCAAAATTTGCAATAGTCTGAAATTATTCTATGTCCTTTCGCAGCATTTAAGATAATATTGTCCTTATGCCTTTCATAATGATCGGCTGAATAGTTTTCGATTGAAAGTATGACAAACAAACATACAATAATTATGCACATTTATGATTTTAAAGTACATAGCATTTTGAACTATCTCACTTTGACACATAAAGTTAATATACCTAGGTATATTAACTTTATGCTTTGACAAAAGGATTCAGTTATACATAACCCGACAAAAGTATATTCCCTGTGATAAAATCGTTCAAATGAACTGTTTCTCATATAAAATGATTTATATCCAGCGGAAAAGCTCGATGTAACAGGGTTTTGTTTGTGTGAAGTGAAGCGCTAGGCATGCTCGGAACTCGGCTCTGATTCAACGCCGGGGAAAATTAATTTTCTTTCACTCTCATCACAATCCGAGATGAAATATTAAAGAGAGAAGAGAGATCTCGTGTTTTAAGGGGGGGGGGGGGGTTGGTGTCATCGAAATACCATACTATACACACCTGTATTGTTTTGTACCTAACAAAAGAATACCTAATGGTGTATTTACTTTATGCTGTGTACGTGTCACTTGTGTAAAGTTCGGTCCATAGTTACTATTTATTTTGTATGTAAAAATTCATGACGTTGTTGGGCCATTTTTCATAGAAACTTAAAAGTCAAAGGCACGTCATATTTATATATGCAATTACGTACATAGAAACCCTCAAGTATTAGCTGAGTCACTTAGTTTTGTTTTATCTAGTAGAATGTGCTATGGTGAAGAGAATTTTATTCATTTTATTTCATTCATAATATTACTTTACTAACAATTAAAATACATGAATTTTTAGTAGTTCAATTTTGAGCACTATTGGCACAACCGGCTTATTTGTCCCAGTTATTGTTCCATGGTATTTCGATGGCAACAGATTTTTCTCGTCTCATTTATTTGCTTACTCTCGGAGACTAATTTCGGATGAGACGTTTGAGGATCACGTGACAATCGATATCCATTATCTCACCAAGGTTGACTCAGTAATACATCCTAGCTAGACAGTATCTGTGATAAGTTACGGATATCTATTACACCTTAATAAAGATATTATCACAATGTTGTTTCGATAATATAATCTTTGCTAAAAATACGTCTTTCCATCAGTCAGTCGTCGAAATCGCTAAAATGAAGGTAAAAGATGTGGAGAATGGATATTTAGTTTCTATAAGGCCACAGGATGGTTTTAGTTGCTGGTAATATCTACAAATACAGCGCCATTAACGAAATTCAGCGCAAATAAATTGCAAGCAATATCAATGATAAAGGTGTTCAATATTCATAAGTAACTTGAAATTACTGCAGCAGATTTACAAGTTTCTGTTCCACAAAATTTTCGCTCCAATGACTCAGCTTAAAATTCAGATGCAAAACAAAACTTTATGAAACGCAAACTGCAACCAATCAGGGGCATTACTCATCTTATATTCGCAATTTCCACGCGAGCTGACAAGTTGCTGACATTGAAAGTTCTGGCGAGCTGCCAACGGTGCGCCTGATAAAAAGTCAGCGCCTGGTTGAGGGCGTTTGTCCATTGCTTTATAATTGCACAAAAAAATGCCATATTGTGAACAGGCTATGGTTGCTCTACGCCATTAAGCAGCTTCAAAATCAATCGCTAAACCGATGTCGGTAGAAAATGTTCCTAAAACCTAGGTCAGAGTTTCTCAAACTTAAGGTAACACGAAGCCTTGTTAAAATTTCCAGGTATCAGCGAACCCCTTACTAACTAACCAACCCCTAAGGGTTCACCTTGAGAAACCCTAATCTAGGTCATAAAGTGATATTTTAATTGAGTTTTTGTGGATGACGTCCCGGTGACGGAAGCAGTGGACAGTTAGCCAAAAATTCAGCGCCTGTTTGAGACTTTAATTAAAGACTGTGGACGATGAAGGTAATTTTAAATGTGAAAGGGTCCTAAATTCATTATCATTTCCCCGCTTTATTTATTACACTCAGGTAGCGCTTTTGCATTGCATTTATATTAAATAACTTTCATAGAAGTCAGTTCTTGAGCATAGTGAATAATGTTGGAATTTTGTTCCGAAAAATTACATCTATTTATAACAGATAGTAAACGATCGCAAAATTTCTTGTTATTGTCCTTATCAACCAATTATTAATTTATAATAATATTTAAAAGTCTTTGTTTACTAAACCCAAAACCATAATAGATTATTAAAATAACATGAATATTGTATTTGTACTTTTCTTTAACAACCGCCTCAACTGAGAATCACTGACTCCGATATCACATTAAAATAGTTTTGAAGTCAGAGATCAACCAACCTGTGCCACCTGATTTTAAATTTAATTTTTGTACAAAATTCATAGCCTGTAAACAAGATGTAAGTGTTTGGGATATCAATAAACGTATTTTTATTATTGATTGTCAATTTTCAATTCACAATCAAAAAAATATATTATTTTCATTCAAAATCGGTATAGTACTCCTTTTTGAGGTCAAGTCTACAATACGGGTTCAGGATTAAGCGAGAAGAACAATTACATTTTTTTTAATTCATATTATTAGCAATTCTTTCTGACGATGTATATTTAGTGAGCAATTAGGAGAGGAGTAGGAAATAATTGAAGGCGGCAGATGACAGGCGCCGCGCCAGGCCGGCACTCGCAGACTCTTTGATAATCACAAAGTAATTTACTCTCTTTGTTTAGGATTAAGAAATCTAGAACAGGATTAAACGAAATGATTAATTTGGTACATAATACAAATTAATTATAACAAGGATTCGGCTAGCGGGAATAATAATTATTCAGCGTAAATATTTGATAAACTCCGTAATTAATAATTAAATTTTAATTAATTACGATTGTACAGAACAGATACGTATATCGTGATTATAATTTTGCATTAACGGCGAAATAATTATTAATCGTTGAACTGGTTTACATTTAGAATCGTTTAGTTTTGATTTATTAAATACCTTGCAATTGTAACAATAATTATTGAAGTTTTAGTGTTTGATATTAATTCAATTATTACAGTTTCGACTACCACAAGAAGCAGTGTGATGTTATAAAATTATAAAATAACAATCAGAAGTCACAAAAAATTTACAATTAGTAAATAAATAAAAATTGAATAAACGTCAACGTTGTCCATGGTGTACCACAAGGTACTATTTTATTTCCACATTTTTTCCTGTGAGTCTAAACTGGTATCCGTAACATAAACTTTGCAATAAAAGCTGAATTTAGCTACTGATATTAATATAATGTGTTTGCCATCACAGATAATACTCCTGGTGAAGGCGCTGGACGCGTACAACATCACGTACTTCACGGTGACGGCGCAGATCGTGTCGCACGTGCTGGCGTACATGAACAGCTGCGTCAACCCCGTGCTGTACGCCTTCCTGTCGGAGAACTTCCGAGTGGCGTTCCGGAAGGTGAGACCATTATTACAACTAATAGTAATAAATGTTATCTTCAGGCTGTGCTGTCTTACGCTCCCGTGATGCAGTGGTCTAGACCGTAGCTCTTGACTCGGGGGTCGTGGGTTCGATTCCTGCGTTAAGAACGTGTTACTTCCAAGTATGGTTAGAACAGTGCGAGCTTATCACTTGATTGTCTAACAAGTAGACGATCCATGTGTCAGATATAAAAAGTCGGTCCTTACCAGTCGTGTCGGTCGTTTGCCTCACTGGGTTATGAGAGTAAAATAATAGAGAGTGCTCTCGTGTAGTGCGCATACACTTAGACACTGAAATTACTCCTGGATTACTAGCCTGGTTTCGATGACACAAGCGACCGTCACCAAAACTGGTGTAGGAGTACTATAATCTTGAAGCTTAGGGTAAGACCATTATAATTGACAATCATAATGGTCTAACAAAGGTCATTGTCATTGTACGTAACGATAAAATTGCAAATCTCGATCATAAAAGAGATATGTATAATTATTATAAGGCGGACTTGCGTAGATCTGGGTTAAAGTTAACTCTGAGTTAAACATCATGTAATTTCTATCATTCTTTAAAGTGAGCGACAGATATGACATGTCTAACTCAGAGTTAACTTTAACTCAGATCTGCGCAAGTGGTCATTAGAGAATATGTAAGAGATGCTTATGTAAACTTTGTTTGATTTAAACAATCTTGTATAGTAAAGATTTAGTAATTCCTACTAAGAAGACTAAAGATTCGGCCTAACCTGCATCAGTAACGCGGGACGCGGGACGGGAGCGTCTGCAACGCGAAACTGGGTGTGCACACCTGCGCAACTACGGTGCAAAACCATAGATTATTCCCGCTTCACCGACGCGAGTGTCCCGCGTTGCAGACGCTCGCTCCCGCTTGGCACTCGCTTTGGTCGAGTAGGTTTGGCCGAAGCCTAGTAAACGTCATCTCGACGACGGTTATATTCTGACAGGTAAGTTCTACACGTAACGATATAACTTTAAATCTCGGTCATAAAAGAGATTTAACAATAAAATACGTTTGTGAAAACGTGAGCGGATTTGAAAGATCTAGTATGAATAGTAAAGATTTAGTACTGCGACCAAACTTTACAATCTGCAGCGGTCGTAAGAATATAGAGCTAGTAAATCGGAAAGTAAAAGAAATGGTCGAATTTGTTTTATTTTACATCCATTTCTTCTCATCCATTGATGAGCTCATCCAAGCGAAAACCCAAATAATATATAAAACTAGATATTTTCGATACAAAATTACAAATCGTTGATTCATTAATTTATACGGAATGATTAATAATAGCAGCTGATCTGTTTCTTTGAAAGATACTCATTAATATTTAAAAAAATAACCAAAGTCAAGTTAGAAAGTGGAATTTAAAAGCGTTTAAGATGGCGAGTGCTATCGGACGCTTCCGGGGAGTCCTCAAAAAAGAACAAGATCCGGTCGGCGGATATTACCTGTTGGCGCTTGGATACGGCCGAGGCTAATATGAAAGTGAAAACCTTTTATAAAACTTCTGCTTTGCTAAAATCTTGTGTACCTTTAATCTTTTTGTAGACCGGTATATTCTTACCTATGTTGTTACCTTTTTTTTTTTTTTTTTTTTCCCGGAGGGGGAAATGCATTACGCATACCACCCAGGCGCAGGGGGCGACCCGAGCGGTGATGTGGGACTCCCGTAGCTAATGAGACCACGGTATACCCACTAAACCCCCCCCCCATCTTCCGCCACGCCGCCTTTTGACGGGGCCACGGGAACGATACACACATCCGCGACCCCGCCAGCGGTCCGAAGACTCCACGATGGGCGCACAACACGTGCGCCCTCCTCCTCGGCCCCCACCAGGGCTGTAGCAGACGCCCCCCGAGTCTGCTACTTGGAGGCCATGTGGCAGATCAGTCTGTGGCTCTGCCACCGACCACACCTCGGCCGCAGAGGATAGGGCAAGCGGCGCACCGCAATACCTACTTGCCTCTTCCTCTGCGGCCCCACCTCGGTGCGCATCCGCAGCGGACTCCTCCAGTCCGCTGGGAGCGCCCTCCTCGGGCCAGGCGGCGACACCGGCCGGCCCTGGTTGCCTCTTCGCTTCACCGCGGTTGTCCAAGCCGCGGTTACTAGAGCCCCACCGCCACGACAAGGCGAGCAACCATCGGGGGGACCTATGTTGTTACCTAGGTGTATGTTTCGTATTAACTTACAAAATAAATGCGAATAATTTATAGTGCTTTTTAATATTATAATTGATTCTGAAATGAACGTCTAGAGAGATTAATGCAGTCCAGTTCGGGCCAATTGGTGAAAAATTGTAAACGTCCGACATTACCTAGTAAATTTTTATTTTTTTTATTTTATTTATTTATTTAAATCAGGCTACGTAGGCCCATACAATATATACTTTAACGTCTAACATACATAATATTAATAATAATCTTAATAAAATGGAGTCCTCATTACTATATACATCATAGACACTGGGCAAAGCTACCCATTATCGGAAAAAAATGGGTAAAATATGTAAGTACATAAAATAACCCTGTTTTTATCTCAACGATAATATACAAATCCGGCTAGTTTAACTCATGCAAAATTTGGATTCAAAACTTTGTGCGGTCGATATTCGCCATTACTCTACAAGGAAGGACATTTTACCTTCCTAAAGTAAACCAACCGTGACGGATTCTATTAATCCTATAAGCATACCTGCTAACCTCATCTCACAGTCTCGGAGCTTGTGATAAGGGTCTTAGTTAAATTAAATGACCTGGAAGACGATAACGACATTCAAAAGGGTAAATTAGGGATTAAAGGCACCAACACTTTTATTGACTTAAAGTTGCCGTCTAAGGATTCGCAAGAAAGTTTAATTCAGTTTGCGAGGTTGGCTAGTTTAGGTTGCACATATTTTGCGGTGACGATTACCTACATTGATATTTCAAAGAATATGAGACTTTTTTATAAAGAGTATACGAATTGTGTACTTTTTGAAAGTGTACGGAAGCGCAATATCCATGAATGTCAAATACGATGTAGTAGGTAAAAGAGTTTTAAATTTTCGGTCAGTTATGTAGCAAAGACATGGATAAAATATGATGTGCACGATGATTGCGTATTTATCAGCACGCACGCGCCGAAATTTTAAAAATCGTTGTATGATAACTGTATTTTAAAAAGATAAAACCGACTTCAAAATGGTACGTAATTGAGAATTAAAACTCCCTATCTCCAAAACTACTAAACCGATTTTGATGAAACTTGCACTGTTCCCTAAGTTGAACAATACCTAGTACAACAAAAAAGAATTACTGAAATCGGACTTGTAGTTCCGGAGATATGCGAACACAAACATAAAAACATACATACATACATACACTTTTGAAATTTGGCACATTTGTTCAGACGCAGATATAGACTAACATATTATACAAAAACTGGGCAGTTCTGGAAATATTACATACATACGCGTCGAATAATAATTAGTACCTCCTTTTTTGAAGTCGGTTAAAAAATGATGTAAAGCCTCGCACATTCGTCCGCACCGTACGCGCCGCATTTCTTGTACTATCATACTATGCGGTGCGTTTGACGCGTACGGTGTGGACTGTGGACGAATGTGCGATCAGCTTAACAGGCCAGAAAGTTTTATCCTGTTAAGTTAAAAGGAAAAAAAAATTGACAAAGAATTCACGTCACACCAATCTTTTATAAGACACAATCCCTTAAAATTGTACAATATCACAAATAAAACATTTACGATCGCAGCGTATTGTGTCAAATAGAATATTTCCAGGAAGATTCAATTTCCTGTTGGCCCGCGTATCGAATTTTTTCGTATCCAAAGTAGCTAAAGAATACGCAAATATAACAAAATAAGAACACAATTTTATTTTTAAACCAATATAGCAAAGTAAACTCAGCACGCCGATTCGCATGTACATACAATATTAGTTTTACATATTTGAAGACAGGGAAATGACGTGAGTAACTAACATTTTACAACAACAATTATACAGCATGACTGGTGCCGTGAGACATTACTGATACTTATGGAGAGTACTCGGTTATAGTCGATTCTCATTATAATTATGTAAGGCCCACTAGCGCCAATCTGGGTTAAAGTTAACTCTGAGTTAAACATCATGTCATCTCTATCACTGACTTGGTGAGTGACAGATATGACATGATGTTTAACTCAGAGTTAACTTTAACCCAGATTGGCGCAAGTGGGCCTAATAAAATTAGGTACTTAATTTTTGAACAAATTTGCCTTTAAATAAATGAATCATGGACACTTAGTAAATTACTATGCGGCCGGCGCGGCGACGTGCGCCCCGCGCTCCGCGCTACCCCTCCCGCGCGCGGTGACCGTGCGGTGGGTAAATAATTATTTAACTTTAAGCTACATTTACTCAGTGATCAATTAATTTTTTTTTCAACTACTATAATAGCCTAATATCACGTCCTCGAGTATTGAACATGTCTCACCAGTCACCAGTCATGCTGTATTATACATTAAGAGCAATTCAAAAATTTTCCCTTAAATAATTTTTACAAACCATGTAACTTACCTACTCCTTCATCTAGCTAATATATCTAGCTATATTTGTTTAAATTATACTTACGATAGGCTTAAGAATAGAATTTAACTACTTTTTACATTGATGCTAGAAATAATTTATATAGCAAAACAATGCCTGCCGGGTCAGCTAATTTATGTAATATTTTACCCGGTAAAGACTTTATAAAATTTATCCAAAAAAACGTCAGTTTTCAACTTAAGAGTTACCCGCTTTATCCATTCATGTCCTCATCAGCTGTACCCCGACCGAACAAAGGTGAGATACACGTAAAAATTTATGATTTAATAAAAAACTTCAAAGTGGGAATCCTTTGTAGACGCGGTTCGTTTCAACAGTCTGCGTGTTGAAATAGAAATTGTATAATAAAAGTAATTTGGGTCTCGAACGAAAGTCTGACGGGTGAATGGTAATTTTGTTACGGCATCATCATCAGCACAGTGTACGGAGGAGATGAAAAATCGGATTCTTTTTATTTTCTTTAATTTTGAATAGGCATTAATATATTAAATTTATGAATGCAAAGTAGAACATACGCGTGTCAATTCGCAATGGTTTTGATGCTACGAGGCTAGAACTTCACAATCTAAATATAACTCCAATTGTAAACGGATATATTACCGGTGATTTTTTGTGCGTATAGAATGCTTGTATACCTTTATGTCGATATTTTCGATTGCATCTTTTGTTTGGTTTTGGATTAAAAAAAAAATAGCTAAAAAAGTAAAGAAACTATCACTATGACTTTTTTAGAGTTGTTTTTTTTAACGCCTCCGTGGTCCAGTGGTTTAGAGCGCGGCTCTGGACTCGGAGGTCGTGGGTTTGATTCCCGCGTCAGAAACATGTTATTTCCAAGTTTGGTTAGGGCAATGCAGCATGATCACCTGATTGTCTGACAAGTAAGATGATCCATGTGTCGGATGGGCATGTAAGGTCGGTGCTGCGCCTGAACTCTCGCCAGTCGTGTCGGTCGTCCGTCCCACTGGGTTATGAGAGTAAAGAAATAGAGAGTGCTATTGTGTACTGCGCACACACCTGGGCACTATAAAATTACTCCTGCGTAACTGGCCTGATTTCAATGAAATCGGCCACCGTCACCGAAACCGGTGTGGGAATTATTATCCTGAGTAAACTAATATAGAAATCGTTCACCGCATATTCGGGAGTAGAGTTATCATAATATTGGTTAATTAATTACATAATAATATAACGTGTACTTAATCAATGTTAAGTTTTAATTACTGCCGCTAGATGTACGATTATGGATGGAGATAGGGATAGGCTTGATGTCGTAAAATATTATACTGATTACTATACTAACACTACTAACATACTTATATAAGCTAATTGTTATGGTCACAAATCTATGGACAAAATTAGTTTAAAATAAAGCTTTATTTATTTATTTTATTTATATTGATAACTAGCTGTCCCGGCAAACGTTGTCTTGCCATTTAAAGTATTTCTGCTTCATCAGTTGATATAAAATCTTACCCCCTCTTTGATCCTCTTAGAGGGGTAGGAGAGGGGATTTTTATACACCAGATGTTGAGTTAGAAGAAGAACATTATATCTGCGAAAACCGTATGCAAATCGGATCAGTAGCTTTCGTGTTAAAGAAAAAAGTGTTTGCTTGCATTAAATAGAAGTAGCCTTTGAAATAAATAAAGAGTCGAAAATATTGAAAACAACAGGGTGTGTACAAAACTAACTGTCGAAATACACTAGGCCGAAGTTACGCCGGCGTAAATTCCGCCGCAAATGTCAAACGCATACAAAATACGCGACGGAATAGTGTGTCATGCTCATGCCACGCATTCCGTCCGTATTTTGTATGCGTTTGAAACATGGCGTAAACGCGGCGGATTTTACGCCGGCGTAATTTCAGCCTATTGTGTTTCGACACTATAATACTTTAGGGTGTGTTCCTTGTACAGAGTTCATTATAGTGAAAATAATTCGGTCTTTCAGTAACAGCGCTGGAAAACCGAATTTTTTGTGATCTGTACGAGCAAGCGCCCCAGCGTCACGAGTTTCTCCATCCAAAGTGAAAAAAAATTCTTCTTCTTTCGCTTCTTTCAGCGCTGGTACTTTTACAGTGAACTCTATACACGGGATTCATTCACACCCTAAAGTAATAATGGAAAAGTACAATGCTTAAAATACAAAGGCAAGAAAATTCTGATATTCCGAGTGTCAATGGGCTAAGTTACTTTTTTCATAAAAAAACTGAAGGCCGTCACAGACTTAGCTTTAACCCCTTGACTGTCAGCTGTCAAAATTGGCATTTTATATATTAATATGTTTATAGCTAGGCATATTAATATATATTTTCTATACAATTTTCGCGTGACCACACACTCAGCTATAATATATATTTCTGGTCTCAGTGTGTTTAGTACGGTATATTAATATATATTATAGCTAAGTCTGTGACGGCCTTTATACAAAAATTTTTCATGTTAAATTTTGTTTCATTTAATATAAAAATATATACAATTCACAAAGGACTCTAACAATTAATCATAGTATATTATGTACCTTACTCCTAAGTATATTTGTCATTACCACCTTAACATTACAGAACATTACTTAAACCATTCACAGTACATTTCCAGCCAATTATGGCGGTTTGATGTGGGTCAATTCTGAGCGTTTGAAGTGACACCGATAACTGTCATCTTATACCCTTTACCGAAAGATGGAAATATATAGAACCCAAATATCAATAATTATCATACGCCTTTTTGTCGTCCCTTTAGAATCGTTAACGAGCTGGTTCCTATGATAATAATTACCCATTTTTAAGCTGTTGCAAATCTTTTGTCGCGGACTATAAGCGCGGCGACCGAATCAAGAAATTCCATAATGATTAAAACAAAGCTTTTGCCAAACCTACACGTCAGTAACATGGGACGCGAGAGGGACGCTGGACGGGAGCGTCTGCAACGCGAAACTGGTGTGCACACCTGCGCGACTACGGTGCCAAGCCGTAGATTATTCCCGCTCTGCCAACGCGATCGTCCCGCGTTGCAGACGCTCCCGCTTTGTATTCGCTTTGGTCGCGTAGGTTTGGCCGAAGCTTAGCACGGGCGGGTACTAGCATTTGAGCATTTTATTATTCAAATTCAAATTCAAATTCAAATTCATTTATTTCATACCATATTACATAATCTGATTAGTTTCTACTTTGGGTCCTACACTAGGCGTAGCCTGTCTTGCAGGTCCCCAATATTTATTACATAATATTATTATGGTTACATGAATTAATTCACAAAGGAGTTACAAAACAAATGAAAGCTTACGTGCGCCGTATCAGTGTTGTGTGTGTGTGTGTGTGTGCGTGCGTGCGTGTGTGTGTGTGTGTGTGTGTGTGTGTGTGTGTGTGTGCGTGTGTGTGCGTGTGTGTGTGTGTGTATGTGTGTGTGTGTGTGTGTGTGTGTGTGTGTGTGTGTGTGTGTGTGTGTGTTTGTGTAGGCGTGGGTGAATGTGTATTGATTCTAGTTAATGAATTTTCAAAATTTGTTCAATTTCCCGGTAATCTAATGCTAGAAGCCACTTTGTGATAATGTTTTATAATTATGATTTATTTATTGCTTGCTTATATACATCTAAGCGGAAAAATAACTGTCTCACTTAAGAAATATTTATATACATAATAACATATTAGAATTATAACCTTTAGAAGTGGTATTCCATTATCCATATAATCGTTAGCGCGAAAATGTGTCACCCTCGAAAGGAGTGAGGTCACTCATCTGAGAGCAGTGTGCCTTAGGATGCGGTGACAGTCGGACGTGTTTAATGCATTGATTACGTAAAATATGCATTGAAAGCGTAAAATGAGCGAAAGAGAAAGTAGTATATGCTATTACTGTAAGACAAAAAAGGACAATATTTTCTCGATACACATATTTTTGCATGCAAAAACATTGCTACAGTTTTGAAGGTGTATGCTATATCCAAGTATTGACATCGTTGCATAATAATTATTTTAATTTAAGCGAGCTAAGCATACGTTGAGAAAAGAACCACCTGAACTAGCAGAAATAATGTCATTATAATATACGTCGTTTCTTACAAACTCAAAATATTTTTTTCTGATTTTTTATATCTCGTTTGGTAGGTTAAGAACTGCCGTTTTGTTACGAGTTAAATAAAAAACCCAATATCACGTATAACATCCCATACAAAGGCTTGCTCCAACCCCCTATTAGCAAATACTCAACACATTTTCAATTGTGTCAGTAATTTTTCATCTGTGCGGCGGAAACTCGGCTACCGTGAAATCGTTTGAGGATTAATACGCGGCTTTTGATCTGTGGTTTTTCATTTTTACATCTGAATTAATACATCTAATCACCTTTCCACTTTGAATATTATTTTGTAAGTAACAAAGTTATTGTCGAACGAAGAGCATTGATATTATTGCTTTACAGTGAGAAAAACCATAATATTCCCGATTTTTTTTTAATATTTTCATAATCTAGAAAAAAAGTACTTTATTGTATAACGATAATACCGTCCTAAATTATTTTCGACATTATTTTTTATTTTACGATTATTCGATCTGGCCCTTTAGCTAAGACCTTTTCTTTATAGTTTATTTTTTTAGAATCGCCGATCAAAATGAGTAGAATTGAAATTAGCGTTCGATAAAATGACGTTGACATTCGACTCATCTTATATCAATTCCATACATTTTGAGCAGCGACTCTATAAAGAAGCGACATAGGCGCTTGTTCTCATGATTATGTTTAATATATCTAGAATATAGCTACAATAGTAATTGTTTATTGAAATATACTTTGTTCTACCTCCAGTAGTTTTTCTCGCGAAATAACAACATCAATAATTCTATTTTTTATTGAAGGAAGTTTCAGTTTTTTTATATAGTTCCTAAAGGGTCAAAGATAAAATATTATGTCTGTATACTCAAGAGTTATACAATATATTTTAACGTTGTTACTTACTGTAACATCAACTTTTCCACGTCAACATGCAACTTTTCCACGTCGACAGGCAATATCTCGCCCCACTGGCGCTGCAGTCGGCCTGACACGTCAGTCTAGCCATTCGCGGTGGAACAAAATATATTCAAGCAGACTTGACGTTTAAAATGTATATTATGCGATTTAATTAAAAGTAACGATGTTTTTGAAGAATATTGGAGTTTTTTTTTTGTTTTCGGTGTAAAACCGGCTGTTATTAATCTCAAGACGCTATGATTTATTATAATATTCAACAGAACGCGTTTTTCTTTACCTTTACCTAACATGTGGCGGTTGTGGGATTTAAATCCTAGCAGCCATGGTGCGTATGAACGTATTGAGTGATGCCCTAAAATCCATTCACAATGCCGAGAAGAGAGGAAAGATGCTAGTGCTTATCAGGCCTTGCTCCAAAGTTATTGTCAAATCCCTCACAGTGAAGATGAAGCACGGCTACATTGGAGAGTTTGAGATCGTCGACGACCACAGAGCTGGCAAAATAGTTGTGAACCTCTCAGGAAGACTAAACAAATGTGGTGTTATCTCACCCAGGTTCGATGTGCCCATCAATGATATTGGAAGATGGACCAACCTTCTTCCATCTCGACAGTTTGGATACCTAGTTATCAGTTCTCACCACAAGTGGCGGCATCATGGACCACGAAGAAGCCAGAAGGAAACATCTTGGAGGCAAGATCCTAGGCTTCTTTTTCTAATCCTTTTTCTAATCCTTTTGCGAGTTTCTTACGCCGGTTCTTCTCGCCGGGGTAGTTCCCGATCCGGTGGTAGGCACCAGTAGTATCAACGTTCTGAAAGCATTTTTTTAAAATCTATTCAGAAATAAAACAGTTTTTATTTTTATTTTAATCTTAACTCAATATAAATGAAAAAGTAAAAAAAAACACTATAAAATTTATGCATGCTGCATTAAATCTTCAAAATATTTGCATTTAAAAAATGTAAGTCCGAAGCAATAAAACCCAGGCACGCCAGCTGACAAGACGATAAAAGGGATAATAATATGTTTTATTCCTCGGAAATCCCTAATTTCAGTTTTATTGGTGGGAATATTTTATCTCGATAGAACAATCTAAATCGGCAGCGCCGGCCGATATCTCGATAGTGAAATATCCACTGACTTTATTGCTTTAGGAAAAGGTTTTATTCTTGAAACTTGTTCGGGTGAAATACTGACACATAAAAAAGATTCACACTTGAAATTCAAATTGTCGTTTACGCGCCTTATTTATTTGTAACCATTTGTTTGGTTTTTAACACAGAATTTCTAAAAAGTTCTCTAAATTTTTCTAAAATTAAAAAAGAAATTCTGAAATTAAATTTTTATTATTCTGAAATATTTTTTTATATTATCTATAATTTTAACGGTATTACGGTTATTACGATAAACGGTATTAGTATTTACGGTGTACTTCCATTATTTATTTTTATAATATTATATTTTCAATAAGTCATCTATAAAAATAACAATATTTTTAGGGTTCCGTAGCCAAAATGGCAAAAAAGGAACCATTATAGATTCGTCATGTCTGTCTGTCTGTCTGTCCGTATGTCACAGCCACTTTTCTCCGAAACTATTAGAGCTATACTATTGAAACTTGGTAAGTAGATGTAGTCTGTGAACCGCATTAAGATTTTGATGCAAAAATGGAAAAAATATTAAAAATTTTAGGGATCCCCATAGGTACAACTGAAACAAAAAAAAATTTTTTCATCTAACCTATGCGTGTGGGGTATCTATGGATAAGAATCTAAAAGTTTTATTTGGAGGTCTCTCCAAATAAAACTTCTAGATCACTAAACACACAGAGTATATTCCAATAACGTGTAAATACACTTCGCACACGGATTTATACATACATTACAGGAAAAACAGTTTTTATCTTAGATAGCGTCCTGACTATCAGCCCCCCTAGACAAGTGGCAAAACGCTAACGCTCGCTAACTCTAACGTTACTGTATGCGATTTGACATAAGACATCGCTTCGCTAGCGAATACTGATGTCATATCCCATACATTTGGAAACGTTAGCGTTAGCGTTAGCGTTAGCGTTTTGCCACTTGTCTACAGGCACTGTACAGCGAAGAGCCAGAAGAGCGAGGGAAAGCCGGCTGTCACTTATGACAGTCCGTCTTCTCCTCCTTCTTTCTTTGTCGTGCATAGCACGCCACAATAATAACTAGAAGACGCCTGCAACTCCGTTATAACGCCAAAATTCGTTCATCAAGCCGTACATTTTTCGGGGATAAAAGTGTACTATGTCCTTTCCTGGGACTCCTAGTATCTCCATGCAAAACAGTAAAATCGGTTTAGGGGTTTGAGTGTGAAGAGGAAACAGACAGACACATCTCGCATTTATAATATAAGTTTGAATTGTCTACATAAAAAACTATTATAGTATTATGTATGACTAAATTAAAGTTCATATCACAAATTATTCTCTTCTCTCTCTGAATAGCGTCCACTTAACCCTGAGGCGTATATCATCGTAACTGGCCATTCAAGACACTCTCACTGGACGTGAAGGAATTATTCTAGCGACTTGAATTTATTTTTTGCGGAATTCTTTTGAAGACCTATTTCAGTAAAGCTATAATATTTAGGCTAACAGATTGTGAAACATACTTAAAATCAATCCTGCAAACGTTGTTTTGTAATACGTTATTTCGAGTATGAAAAACATGAATATTGGCAGATGCTCAGATCGAAAATCACACAAAATGGTCATATATCCTCGTTTCGAGGGCACAGCTTTAACCATCTCCCCTAGCATTGAGATACTTGGCGTCAACATATCGAGCGAAGTCCAGTTCCGATGTCATCTAGAGGGTAAGGCCAAGTTAGTCTCGAAGAAGCTTGGTGTTCTTAACAGAGCGAGACAGTACTTCAGTCCGGACCAACGCCTACAACTCTACAAGGCGCAGGTTCGGCCTCACATGGAATATTGTTCTCATCTCTGGGCAGGGGCGCCAAAATACCAACTGCTCCCTCTGGATCGTATCCAACGAAGGGCCGATCGAATTGTTGACTGCCATAGTGTTTCGAACAGCTTGGACCCCTTGGAATTACGCCGAGATGTAGCTTCACTCTGCATCCTCTATCGGCTGTATTACGGGGAGTGCTCTGAGGAATTGTTCGGAATCATACCACCTGCAACTTTTCGCCATCGTCCCACGCGAAAAACATACCATTCTCATCACCTTGATGAGTGGCAGTCTTCCACAGTGCGATTTTCGCGTAACTTTCTGCCGCGCACTGTAAAACTCTGGAACGAACTGTCACCAGCAGTATTTCCGGACATATATGACCTGCAAACCTTCAAGAAAAGAGCGTATTCCCTCTTAAAAGGCCGGCAACGCACCTGCAGCTCTTCGGATGTTGCGAGTGTCCATGGGCGACGGTAGTTGCTTACCATCAGGTGACCCGTTTGCTCGTTTGCCCCCTTATTTAATAAAAAAAAATTCATCAAAACCAGTTCAGCTGTTACGAAGAAGTTTGGTTACTGGTGGAACTTACGACAATTTAATTTCTTATTGGATCGATCGTATGGTTCTTGGTGGAAATTGATGTAGAACAGTAATAATTAATAAGACATAATCTTCCGCACATGCAATGCACCGTCTTTTTTGCTTATTATTAGATTACGACAGTAAAATATGCACCATCAATGAAAATTCCAAAACATTCAAACGCCTAAAAAGTGACATTATAATATTATTATTATGCATTTAATTTTGGATAAGCAAAATATATGCAAATGCATATAATCTGATATCTACTTATTAAATACGAGTGTCGGTAGCCGTAAAAAATTTCGACATAAAAAAATCAAGTCATAAAATCTGAAATCTAATAAAATATCTAAAGGACAGGAAAAAAATCTTGCGCCGGCAACGCCACACTTGATATTATGGGAATATTGCAGAAAAAAAACATGATGAAGAAAATATTTTCCGTAGACAGGAAAACCGGGAAATGCGCCCCAAGTTTTTGTTTTCATTCGATTATGAGTTTCATATTATCTATAGAGGTTCATCGCAAACGAGCTACCGACGACAACTACTGATCGCTCTAGCTATATTACCTTAAGGTGACGCCGCGTCTGTGTTGGATATGTTTTAGATTGCTTGTTTTGTGAGTTGTTTTATGAGAGGCCGGGCCGGCCTCTCATAGAAAACAAGGAATGGAACAGCAAGAAATGGAAAGGGCGTAAGCGACAAAATGGTTTTTGTGGCGTAACTTAAAAACCATAAATATATTTCATATAAGCTATAGACTAATTAAAGTGGATGCTTGAACCAATCTATGTACAAATTTTGGAAGCTTAAATCACTCTCCTCTGTTGGCAAAATTAGAATCCCTTTTTTTACAGAGGTATTTTTGATTGATTATTCTGTGTTATAAATTTGACCAATCGTGTTCAATTCAAAAACAAAGACATGATGAATACTGACAATGAACTTTAATTTCTTAGCTTTATTCATTTCTGAGAAAAATCGATATCGCTACAGCCAAATTATCAAAGCGTCGCCTTAAGTCGATGGACAATTTAAGAGTTTGTTAAAAAATTACGCAACTACGCCCGTTTGCGCCACTAATATACATCGGTGGTTCCACTAAATAACTGTTCGGCTGACGTAACAAACTTGCAATCCAGATTGATGGCGACACGATAATCCCCCGAGCTATGCGCAACCACGCCGCTCTATTATCTGCTTAAACTTGGACAATGAGACTACAAATTAATAAACTTTATACTGGAAACAATATAATTTCTGAGATACAAAACTTAATTTTAGCTGCAGCGCTAAGGAACACGAGAAACTAAATTGCAAGATTGTCTTTTAAAACTTCAAGTTATTTTCATAAAGCACTTAAATTTTATATTTTTTTCTACAGGTAATGTACTGTCCGCCCCCGTACTCCGAAGCGATGGGCCGGCCGCAGCCGACCAAGACCACTCGCGCTGGCAACGGCAACTCCTGTCATGACATCGTGTGAGACTCCTCCCGCCGCACGCACGCCGAGCAGGCCACGGCCGTGTAGTGCGGTACACACATTGGGTACACAATATCACGGCAATAGCAACAGCTGTCATGACATCGTGTGATCATGATTCACGAGAGACATTTCGCAGGTCCTAATTCTCTACTGCAGCCACGCTTGTAAGTACCAGACCCGTCAGGAAATCATTCTTGTAAAGTGATTCAATACTAACCACACCTACAGCAACATCCTACCAAAAAATTAAGTTTTTCGATAAGCATGTTACGAAATAACGAAAAAAATATAATATATTGTACATTTTAAAATACTGTGCTCAGCTTGTATTAGCATCGTTATTTCAATAATGAACACCTGTCGTGGAACCTAGCGTCATTATTCATTATCGATTCTTGTTTTGTGCATTTGTGAATTGTGACTCTTGCCAGGATAATAATTATTATGTCATGACAATTTGTAACGTTGATCGTGTATGGTAATGTGCTCCAATTTCCTTTTTTCGTTTTCCATTCCAAACTAGATTCTTTTGTAAGTTAGGCTTTAATTATTTTGTAACGTTGAAAATATATTTTTTACATCTGTTTCATTACTAACGATACTTACCTGAAAAAGTTAAAGTATTTACTGTTTAAGAATAAAACACCTTAATTAATTATTGTAATGATATATTGTTATGTTAATTTATAAGTATTAAATGTAAAAATGTATACAATAATTTTTATTAAACCTGATGTATGTGAACTTACATCTAATAAGTTAAATAAAAGCTTTTAAAAGTAGACAATTTCAAGAAAAAATTAATTTAATTTCCGAACAAAAATATTAAGAGCAGTGTAATTATAGTACTAGTTTATTTTTTTAAGGAATGTAAGTTCTGAATTACTTAAAATAATAATTAAAATATCATAAGAAATGTTTTTATTAATATTATATAAATGGTAAAACTGTATAGTGCATAATCATTTATAGTGTTTTCTTAAGTTTAGTTATAAAATAACTTTTAGGTAGACTATATTTTACGTAGATTAAGTGTATTAAGAAAAATGTGCTATAACAATCTCTTATACAAATTTTTAAGAATATTACGTCTTTGAAAGAAAGAAATAATTTGTATATACCTTGTATAACAGAGGAATAGGTACTTTTATGATAAATTGTAAATATAGTATCACTTAGTAGAAATAGGCATATGGAAATATATTACTTTATTACATATTAAGAGCCCAAATGTGTAAAAAAGTGAATATTACTGTATTTTGTGTAAAATTTATTGCTTATAGCACATCGAACATAAAAGTTGTTATAGATATCTTGCTTTAATAGAACTTGTAGATTTTTATGTGGATAGAAATAATGTTATAAAAATATGTCGATAGGTATGTTTATATAAGTAAAACTTAAAGTTATATCTGAACTATAATCTATGTCAAAAAAATATTATTTGATGTTTATTATTTTCAAATATTAAAATAAATGTTTTCAATAAGCACTGTTTAATTTTATAAACACCCACCCTTGAATCTTACACCTTTCTATTAAGAGAAAATATTTTTTTAGGTTCAGAAACAAATAAGAGGAAAGTTCATCATAATGCTCATTTTTTTTAAATATCTGTCGATGAATGAAACCAGCTGATGCAGGTAGCAGGCACCGAAATAACCACATTAAATTGAGTCTACAAAGGGGCTGAGCATGACCATGGTAAAATAGTAACTGTTTATGGCTGCCATACACGCTACGGTCTATCGGAGAGGTCCACCTGAGCAAGTATGCCTGCGCAGGTATACAGGACCGTAGCACGTGTATGGCTTACATATAACATTATCAGAAATAAAATGCAGCTGTCAACTCATACTCAGATTGACCGGTACGCACCCTGCTTACAGACCAACAATGATTTAAATGAACGTGGGCGGGGGCGCTGCCGGTAAAAGAGAACTGTCAAAAGCATGTCAACAATGGGGTTTTTGTATGATGGTGGCGTTAGTTCCTTTTTTGCCATGTTGATTTAAATTTTAAAGCCTTGTTGGTCTTATCCGACAACAATGTGATATTTTACAGTAAATATTGCAGTTGATTATAATAATATAATTCCTTCACGAAAGCGCATCTATGGATGCTTCACACCATGTCGGCCCCGTGGTAAGTACTTGAAAGACTTGTGTTACGGGTACGGGATACCAGACAACGGAACAGTCGGCGGGATTTGAACCTGTGACCCCTAGCAGCTCAACGGCTATACACTCAACCACTGAGCCACAGAAGACGTAATTGGTATTTAATTTTTTGCATAGCATGCTGGCAACGCCTGTTGCATAACTTGCATTTCTGTCGTAAGATTCGTAATCGTCCTGGGGGTTCGTAAACGCTTGTTAGAGTTTCTATAGGCCATTTAGCCAAAACACCAACCAAAATGTACAACATTTTGATCAGCGATTCTATAGAAAATTCTTCTTTATAAAAAAGCGATAAAGAAAAGGCTCATCTCCCAGGTTCTTTTTCCTTCACGAAAGCGCATCTACATTTAGAGCCAGTCCACATGGCGCGTTGTTAAAAATTTTTACGCATAGCCGGCCACACAGGCGCTGCGCCATCGCAGCGTTATTACGAAGCAGTCTTAGGGTCAATTCAGACCGCAACGCGACGCGTAAATGCATTAATTCTAAATTTATATGAATTTGACAGCTTTGCAAGACGTCTCACACAATTAAAATGTGTCAAATCCATACATATTTACGCCGCGCCATGACTCGCCTCGCCTCGCCGCGTTGCGGTCTGAATTGACCCTTAACCCTCCTTCCGCTTCGTCTCGGGGGTTAATGTCCGTCATGTGTGCGTTGCGACGACGACGACGCAACGCGCCTTGGTGTATGTAAAGCAACTCAACGGCAGCGCTGCGTCGACGCAATGCTAACGCAACACGCCGTGTGGACTGGCTCTCATAAATGCAAATTACAAACGCTAACGAAAATTGCAGCTTATCTTTCACAAATACGTAGGTAATTTCAAATACATCTTCACATTGTCCCGCATCCCGGGTACGGGATAATAGATTAGGCGTAAAGATTACAAAGTCCTCTAATAGATGTCGCTATGCGACAACATTATAAAACTTTGCAAAATAAATTAAAAGCTGACTCAAAATTAGAAGTTGCAAAACAACTTAATAAGTTTCAAGTTTTAGCTTTTAAGCTCCACTTAAAGTTAATTTTAAATTACCCCCAAGTTTACTGTCAAGATTACGAGAGGATTTGACAAGAGCACTCTCGTCGTTGACTCGTTGTAATGTCTTTGTTATATTTTAAACACAATATGTTACTAATTTCTGTGCTTTGAATTAATTATGTAAAGGGAAAAACAAGAATTTTGTATGCCTAAAAAATTTCCAATATCTGATACCTAATTATATAATGACAAAAACAGGAGTATTAAGTTTCATATTAAAATAGAAAAACATAATATGGTAAATAAGGTACAAATTATTATTTGATTGAAGATAAACATTCTAAAGAAAAACTCAATACTTAAGACGATAAGAAAATAACAAAAGTTATTTTCTTATTAAACTAGATTTTATTATTTTAATAATAAACTTGTTTTTGATGAAGAACAGCAAATTTTTTGTCTGTATAAATATTTTCATGAGTGCCTAACTCATTTTGAATTAGTATTGAGAATGTAAAAATTAGTAAAAATATATCACAAAATATACTTTATAGACTCGATTTATAACTCAAACCTTATTCATATTCAAATATTCCATTTCAAAAGGCAGATAGCGCCAATTTTGTGACTGACCATAACATTTATGTTTACACATGCTTATGATTCTAACGGGATCCCCCAGGGTACGGGTATATCACCAAAAAACTTTATAGGCGAACTTATCGAAGAAATAAAACGATCGTAAATAAGTCATAAAAAGCGGATGTGGAACATTGTAATATTGTTTTATTTAAGAGTTTTTACTCATGATACTTGAAATACTCATAAAGTTACCTTCTGAGGTGTGAATTTCTTTCCCTTTCAACATTGAAAAGTACATAAAACTTTTATTATCATAAAAAGTGTATGGTGTGATTTAAATATTTTGCTAAAACTACAGCAAATTTATAGAGGTACTGGACCGTAAAGGTGTTAGTTTAGCTATATTACAATTACTATTATACGAAACAATATTATGTTACAATTATTATTAGTAAGATGGCCTGTTACATAAGATTTTGGTATAAGTAAAACATCCAAAGCAAAAGAAGTCTTCTAGTCTTCATAAGTTGGAACTCACAGTTACTTCAGTTTACACTAACATGAAATCTCCAAGTACCTGCTAAACGTTCAAATTCCACCGCCGTACAGCAACATAATATTGTATGCAGACAGCGGTGATCAATTACTACTAACAAGCGACTCCTGGCGCGCTACATATCGCTGCAGATAATACCCGCAAGACGTATCGCTCTCATCTATATATATGTAAAGGGAATACAAATCTTCGCTAACAACGTCGCTTGCAATATAGTAGTGCTGAATAAAGTTATTATGGTGACTAAAACATGCAACGCGTAGTTGGGCTACATCAACAGGCTACGCGTAGCTGTGCTACGCTAACGTACTACGCATACAATATTATATTGTGCTATTGTATCAGCAAGCTATGTGCTACACCAGATGGCTACGCGTAGTAATACTACATCAACAGGCTACTTGTAGCTGTGCTACACCGACAAGCTACGCGTAGCTGTGCTACATCAACAGGCTACTTGTAGCTGTGCTTCACCGACAAGCTACGCGTAGCTGTGCTACAACAACAGGCTACGCGTAGCTGTGCTACAACAACAGGCTACGCGTAGCTGTGCTACACTAACAGGCTACGCGCGATAGCTGTTCGACACCAACAGGCTACGCGTAGCTGTGCTACATCAAATGGCTACGCGTAGCTGTGTCACACCAACAGGCTACGCGTAGCTGTGCTACACCAACAGACTACGCGTAGCTGTTCGACACCAAATGGCTACGCGTAGCTGTGCCACACCAACAGGCTACGCGTAGCTGTTCGACACCAAATGGCTACGCGTAGCTGTGCTACACCAACAGACTACGCGTAGCTGTGCTACACCAAATGGCTACGCGTAGCTGTGCCACACCAACAGACTACGCGTAGTCTGTTGGTGTAGCACAGCTACGCGTAGCCTGTTGGTGTGACACAGCTACGCGTAGCCATTTGGTGTAGCACAGTTACGCGTAGTCTGTTGGTGTAGCACGGCTACGCGTAGCTGTGCTACACCAACAGACTACGCGTAGCTGTGCTACACCAAATGGCTACGCGTAGCTGTGCTACACCAACAGACTACGCGTAACTGTGCTACACCAAATGGCTACGCGTAGCTGTGTCACACCAACAGGCTACGCGTAGCTGTGCTACACCAACAGACTACGCGTAGCTGTGCTACACCAACAGACTACGCGTAGCTGTGCCACACCAAATGGCTACGCGTAGCTGTGCTACACCAACAGACTACGCGTAGCCTGTTGGTGTCGAACAGCTATCGCGCGTAGCCTGTTAGTGTAGCACAGCTACGCGTAGCCTGTTGTTGTAGCACAGCTACGCGTAGCCTGTTGTTGTAGCACAGCTACGCGTAGCTTGTCGGTGAAGCACAGCTACAAGTAGCCTGTTGATGTAGCACAGCTACGCGTAGCTTGTCGGTGAAGCACAGCTACAAGTAGCCTGTTGATGTAGTATTACTACGCATAGCCATCTGGTGTAGCACACAGCTTGCTGATACAGTAGCACAATGTAATATTGTATGCGTAGTACGTTGGCGTAGCACAGCTACGCGTAGCCTGTTGATATAGTGTTCTATATCAACAGGCTACGCGTATATAGTGTTCTATATCAACAGGCTACGCGTAGCTGTGCTACGCCAACGTACTACGCATACAATATTACATTGTGCTACTGTATCAGCAAGCTGTGTGCTACACCAGATGGCTATGCGTAGTAATACTACATCAACAGGCTACTTGTAGCTGTGCTACTATAGAACACTATATCAACAGGCTACGCGTAGCTGTGCTACGCCAACGTACTACGCATACAATATTACATTGTGCTACTGTATCAGCAAGCTGTGTGCTACACCAGATGGCTATGCGTAGTAATACTACATCAACAGGCTACTTGTAGCTGTGCTTCACCGACAAGCTACGCGTAGCTGTGCTACATCAACAGGCTACTTGTAGCTGTGCTTCACCGACAAGCTACGCGTAGCTGTGCTACAACAACAGGCTACGCGTAGCTGTGCTACAACAACAGGCTACGCGTAGCTGTGCTACACTAACAGGCTACGCGCGATAGCTGTTCGACACCAACAGGCTACGCGTAGCTGTGCTACATCAAATGGCTACGCGTAGCTGTGTCACACCAACAGGCTACGCGTAGCTGTGCTACACCAACAGACTACGCGTAGCTGTTCGACACCAAATGGCTACGCGTAGCTGTGCCACACCAACAGGCTACGCGTAGCTGTTCGACACCAAATGACTACGCGTAGCTGTGCTACACCAACAGACTACGCGTAGCTGTGCTACACCAAATGGCTACGCGTAGCTGTGCCACACCAACAGACTACGCGTAGCTGTGCCACACCAAATGGCTACGCGTAGCTGTGCTACACCAACAGACTACGCGTAGCTGTGCTACACCAAATGGCTACGCGTAGCTGTGCTACACCAACAGACTACGCGTAACTGTGCTACACCAAATGGCTACGCGTAGCTGTGTCACACCAACAGGCTACGCGTAGCTGTGCTACACCAACAGACTACGCGTAGCTGTGCTACACCAAATGGCTATGCGTAGCTGTGCTACACCAACAGGCTACGCGTAGCTGTTAGACACCAAATGGCTACGCGTAGCTGTGCTACACCAAATGGCTACGCGTAGCTGTGCCACACCAATAGACTATGCGTAGCTGTGCCACACCAACAGACTACGCGTAGCTGTGCTACACCAGATTGCTACGCGTAGCAATACTACATCAACAGGCTACGCGTCATGCTCCTGGTATCTCAACCAAGAAAATTAGCAGTAGTGTTATTATTATGATGCATATTAAACTGAAAATTCTTAAAACCTCCTTACTTAAAACTGACTATTTCAATACAAACAATATCAATATATTACCCATGTTCGCGGAGGCTGGAGCAATTTACAAGATGAAAAATAACTAGATGTTCGGAGCGAAACAGCTGCGCTAGTCTGCACAACCTTTTACGAGATAGAGATATCGTTTTACTGTCCAAAATGTCCAGATGCCGAATTACTTTCGATTGGGTTTGGAATAGAATCGACAAATCGAATTATTATTATCATTCATTTTTCCTTATTTTTAACTAGATGTAATCCGTTTAATCGTTAAGGTAAAAAATCAAAAAGAGAGGCTATAATTAATTATTGCATATTAATTATTTACCGTAGTCTACACACTACGGTACCACGGGAAAGCCAAAATTAGAGTCTTTAACATAATATTTTAAACAGTAACTATAGGTTCATCTATATATATATATATATAAAACTCAAAGGTGACTGACTGACATGGTAATCTATCAACGCACAGCCTAAACATGAACCTTACATCTTTTTTGTATCACAGTTTCAATAATACTACATAATAATTACGTGTTATTAACTGTACAACAATTGCAGTGGCTGTATACCGTATGACATATTAAAGGAATTCATGCAAAAATTCAACTTCCACATTCATATCCGCTCAGTCGGAACTATAACGAAATGGATTTTTATCCAAAAATTGAATTTTCGGCCAGGTTTTAAACGTGACATGACAAAAATCCGGGCAATATTAAATGCACAAGGCCCATACACGTGCTACAAAGAGCTGACCTTGTGTCTTGGCATACTGACAGAAAGATGCAAGTCAAGAACCATATTATAGTAATGTAAACATATAATTATAGTATTACACTATAATTATATGTTTGAGACTTACATCAAGTATCTATTTTCATCTAAAATATTACTGAACATAATTCAAAGTATGTAATTTTTTAAACTGGTAATTGGTCTACTACAAATATCCACCAGTGTTATGCCAGTGAAACTACAAAAACCTTTGATATTATCTCAAGGAGCCCGAGAGACATGCTGTATTGAGAAGTTAATCAAATAAAAGGTAAGATGAGTAGGAAGAGTAAAAATAACAAGTCAAATTTTATTTCAGCTATAAATAAAAAAATAAAACGTAAAAGTATATTTTAAAAGCTTATTACGGCAATACCGTAGATGCTTTTCAAACAGCTTTTTTGAGACAAAAGTGTGCCAAGTCTTTCAAATGCATTACACCGTCCGCGATGTCTTGAGGCGTTTCATAACATCAAACGCTCGGCGAAACCGCGACAAAGTAAAAAATACTGTCTTCATTTGAAAGATTTTGACTAGATGACCTATTTCCTGCTAAGATGTAGCTTGAATTTATTTAATGTTTGATAATATGTCACGGACTAAAAATGTTTTGATACTTTTCAAAGTTCAAATCGTGAGACGACTCACAAAACTATGTTTGAGTCTCTCACACAGGATCATAGGACAACCGAAAGGTAGCATTGCGATGTACGCAGCAAGACCGCGACCGACGAAGTATAAGACTAGAGTATACAACATGACTGGTGAGACAATACCGATACTTATGGAGAGTATTCAGTACTCGATTCTCATTATAATTATGTAATAAAATTAGGTACTTAATTTTTTTCGAATTTCCCAAAAATAAATGAATCATGGATACTAAGTAAATTACGCGGCTAGGCAAGTAGGCATACTATGCGGCCGGTGCAGAGGCGTGCGCTACCAAAGAAACACCACACAACTACACAACACCTCCCGCTCGCGAGGTCCATGCTTGCGTAAATAATTATTTAACTTTAAGCTACATTTACTCAGTGATCAATAGATAATATTTTTTTATATTATTTTTTTCCAACTAATATAATAGCCAAATATCACGTCCTCGAGTATTGAACATGTCTAACCAGTCACGCAGTAGACTAATAATGAAACGTCTAGCTTACAAAGTAGCATTTTATATTTTGAACTTTAGGATCAATTTAGACCGCAACGCGACAAGGCGAGGCGAGGCGCGGTGCGGCATAAATTTGTATGGATTTCACAGATTTCAATTGCCTAACACGTCTTGTGAATCTATCAAATACATATTATAAATTTAGAAATGCATCTGCTGAGCATCTACGCGTCGCGTCTCGGTCTGAATCAACTCGGTCGGTCGCGTGCTGCGAAGATCAGAATGCTAGATAAAAAGTTAGTACACAATTTTTTATATATTTTGTCAGCAATAGTTATTCTTCCTATTCACTTTCTCTTATTCTGTCTGCCACAATAATACTAACTTTATTTATTCGATCCAGCAAGGACCTCTAATATAATATTTCCCGCTAAGAGTAAAACTGTGTAGGTCCTTGAGAGTAGTTTCCAACAATATGACGCCAGTCGCGATACTTCTGTGCGACCCCATCGTGCGAATTTGAAAACTTTGTAGCCATATTTACTTCTAAAGCCAAAGCATGTCGATACAAAAGTTTATGGCAAATGCTAGACGCGTAAAGTTTAATAATATTATCTATGGACGCTTCACACCACGTCAGTCTGGCCCCATGCTAAGTACCTGAAGGACTTGTGTTACAGGTACCAGACAACGGAAATATATTTAATACTTTTATACTATACATATATTTAAGATTTTTATTATATGATAAATATATTTAATACACATCCATGACCCAGGAACTTTGAAAACTTTTTGTTCCGTCGGCGGGATTCGAACCCGCGACCTCCGGCTTAAGCTACCAACGTGCTATCCACTGAGCCACAGAGGTCGTCAAAGTTTGGATCGTAATCCAGTTTCACCATATTTAACGAGAGTGTAACATTTGCCATTGAGCTTTTGATATAATTAGAGATCGCCCAATGGTCGA
The DNA here is from genome assembly GCA_905404155.3 of Plebejus argus. NCBI lineage: Eukaryota > Metazoa > Arthropoda > Insecta > Lepidoptera > Lycaenidae > Plebejus > Plebejus argus. The sequence continues at coordinate 510,603 of FR989939.1, read as the reverse complement.
AATTCGACCTTAGTTTCAACTATATTAGGACTACTATCTTTAAATAATATAATGTATAGTATTAAAGTATATTTTTAAGTAATTATATAATATTTCCGTTGTCTGGTAACCTGTAACACAAGTCCTTCGGTACTTGTATGTATCTACAGGCACGGGGCCAGACTGACGTGGTGTGAGGCATCCGTAGATAATAAGCAAGACAATTCCACAATTTTCTGACCAATATTGAAATAGAACATTTTTTTTACTTGATGACGTCCACAACTCCGGTGCGCCAAAATTTGTTTATCTCATGGGAACCGTACATTTTTCTGTGATAAAAATATTCTATGTCTTTCCAGGGACTCAAGGTATGTCCATACTCAGCAAAATTGGTTCAGCAGTTTGAGCGTGAAGAGATAACAGACAGACACAGTGTTACATATTTTATAATATTAGTATGGATATATTCTAACACAAAAATAATATTATAATATGAAACATTTTACGTCAAAAAATTGCTTTCCATATTTTGCCATCATGAAATGATCTGCGCTAGTTTTCAATAAGCAATAAAGGTATTTTAAAGTTAATATTTGAATGTAGGTCATAGCATCTCCTATAATTTATGAAGGTTCGTGTATCTCGCGTGTGAAAGGCTTTCCACCCCATCTGCGCCGTACAAAACATTTGACTACAATGAGGACCTGGCCCTTAAGTCAAGACGTTTTCTTTATAGCTTCTTTACAGAATTGCCGATCAAAATGTATAGAATTTACACGAGTTGAACGTGTACTTCGTATTATCGAACGCTGACTTCAATTTTACATATTTTGATCGGCGATTCTATAAGGAAGCGATAAAGAAAACGTATTGGCTAAAGGTCCTGGACTATAATGAAGACCTTTTCTTTAGTGGATATGCTTAAATATCCACTAAAGATAACAACTTTTTAAACTCCTCGGCCTTATCGGTGCCATCATAAAAAGGATGAGTCGTTGGATTTCTTTTCTGTGTTTCTTTAATTAATTTTTTCATTAAGATAATATATATATAGCAAACCCATAGGACCGTTTCCTCATAGAATAATATTATATTCTATTGTGTCTCGTTTTTCCACGATCGACGGGTTAAGATTTTTATTATTATACGAGCTTTTCCCCCCGCGGCTTCGCTCGCGTTAAGAAGTACCTATTATTAGGTATATACAAACTTTCATCCCCTATTTTAACCCTTGGGGTTGGAATTTATCAAAATCCTTTCTTAGCGGTTGCTCATAATATCTACCTGCATGCCAAATTTCAACCCGATCCGTCCAGTGGTTTGGGCTGTGCGTTGATAGATCACCATGTCAGTCAGTCACCTTTGAGTTTTATATATATAGATAGATGATACACTATATTATTTAATACACCTCCATGACCCAGGAACATTGAAAGTTTTTTGTTCCGTCGTCGGCGGGATTCGAACCCGCGATCCCCGGCTTGAGCTACCAACGCGCTCACCACTGAGCCACAGAGGTCGTAATATTTCATGTAAGAGATAATAAGACTAAATAACTATACTAACTTGTTTCAAAGAGGTACTAATACATTGAGACACCGTTAATACACGCAGTCTAAATGTTATGGTTATTCTAGAAAACAATATTGTTGAACACTCGTTAAAACTTGTCTTATAACTTTCAGCATATCTAGCGATTCAAGTCTTGGAGCCTTTAATTTACTTAGAAACTCTTTATGTCTTTGTTTTGTTCTTACATGACGGCACTTTTGTACAAGTTTTTGGAAAATATGGAGACTAATATTATGTTGCTAGGGACTTTCCTTAGAAAACCTACTGGTTTTTCTTTCTATTTCGTTGGACTTCAGTTTTGCTATGATTTTACAATATTTTACAATGCCTTTCATCTACTCGACATGACAAAGTTAAATTCTAAGCATCTTATTTTTTTTTGGCTTCTTAGAAACTTTTAAAACCATGACTCATTGTGTGGATAATTTAAATTCTGTATTATGATATTGAATGCACTGTAACTTCTTGGTGGATTTTTCAACTTTCACAGTAATAAATAATTATACACTTTTCATGCACACTTCAACATCAATATTTTCTACTTTAATGTACTGACTACTGAGTTGTGGCAGTTATTATGCAACCCACTACTGAAAAGTATAAAATCATTTTAAAATAAAAATTCTATGTCGACTTATAGCCTTATATTGTTAAAGATTTATAAAACAACAGGTTGAAATAGCAGCTATTTCTAGAAAACATTATACTTATACATTTCGGTCAAAAGGAATGAAATGTTATCGCCACATTTTAGCAACATATTGGACGACATATTATTATAACACTATCATGGAGCCACAATGTTTCCTTGCGGTGCGATGCGAAGCCACGTCGATTTTACATACGAGTATTATAAAGAACTTTTTTATGGTGCATCATCAGACGTTGACTGATAAAACAATAAATCTATAGTGAGAAGATGAATGACGATTTGAAAAAGTCTTATATTATATTGTGTCGTTGCGCGTAGTCTTAACGCAGCAGTTGCAACGCGATATTCAGTTTCAAAGCTAGCCAAAACGCACCGCACTACTCAGTGAGTAGCAACTTGCTGGTGTTGGAGAATGACGCGCTGTGCTGCAGTGTGACTGCAGTGCCTGTAGACAAGTGGCGAAACGCTAACGCTAACGCTCAACTTGATGACTTATGTCAAATCGATATGACTTATGTCAAATCGCATACATTTTGTAACGTTAGAGTTAGCGTTAGCGTTAGCGTTTCGCCACTTGTCTACAGGCACAGCTGTGCTGTTACCATAATAGGGACGTTTTTTCATGTTACTTACCTTATTCTTCCACTCACGTCTTGAATTATTGTGTCGCAACCATAAAGTTAATATACCTAGCGGAATAGAGCAACAAGTGTAAATGTATACGTACACATATTTTTCACACAGATGAAAACCAATTTCGGTTTCGTTTGACAGCTCGAGATTGTTGCTCTATTCCGCTAGGTACATTAACTTTATGGTTATTCCATACGAACACCGCACCGTACCAGACCAGTGTGGCTGTAATTGTATACTGTATATTGTATGTCGACCATAAAACACATTATGACCCTTGTCAGCTCGGCCGGTGGTTCGTGTAACGGAAGGGTTGCAGTGGTCATTTACCATCGGAAACCTCTCGCATATGTTATATTCATAAAAACAATGAAGTCAAGAATAAAATATATTCAAATATCTTGTGTTTTTTTATTGATTAAATAAATAAGGTTACAAATTATTGCAGGCACTTGCAGCGAAGGAGTAGAAGAGTCACAAACTTTTATGTTAAATGACATAATATTATTATATTACGACGTATGTTGTGAGTAGTGCCGTTTTTTTTTTTAATGCCATTTATAATATTTTGTACAAAAAGTAGGATAACGCTTCAGGCTTAAACCATAAAGTTAATATACCTATTCCGCTAGGTATATTAACTTTATGGCTTAAACACAAAAACAAACGTTTCAATTATCTCTTCATTTCACTTCAATTTGGGAGCTCTCACACGAAGACCCCACGTAGGCACGTACGCCTCTGGCAATGAACGTGGGAGTATTAATTTTTTTAATTCCAAATTGCGCCGCCATAAAATCATGAAATTTTCACACGTTTTAATATTTTCAAATTTTTCAAACATCGATACCGCATGAACCCAAAAGTCAAAACGTTCTAATTTTAAAATTTCCATCCATTTTCTTTTCACACATTTGTTTTTAAATTATTTTTGTTACAGAACATTCTGCTTTAGGGTCGGTTCACATTTTATAGGACGACGCAATGTGATGCGATTTAGTCTGAATGGCTCAGAATGGCTCATTGAAAAATTCATCCCATCAAAAACATCCTGTAAAAAAAACCAAGTCTCGCAACTCAGTTTTTCTACCGTAAAAAGTTGTGAGATCCATGTGATACCAAGTCGGTGAATTTATTCAGTCCCTACTTAAGGGACCTTCAGTCTCAAGTTATTACGTAAGTTCTTATCATATCAATATTAAAAATCTTTCACGTTTTAAATAAATAGATCGACTTGGACATCGCATGAAAACACAATGTATGATACTGTATACTAAACAATCTAATCATGCGATGTCCAAGTTGTCACATGGATCTCACAACTTTTTACGGTAGAAAAACTGAGTTGCGAGACTTGGTTTTTTTTACAGGATGTTTTTGATGGGATCTCACATCTTTTTGTAGAGTCCTACACGAAGCCGCAGGCAAAAGCTAGGGAGTTGGTGTATTTAGAAAACTGAACAGAAATTATGCAATGTTTAGGTTTTCCAGCGATTAAGACACTAAACACTATCTATCTACCGATGATATACCGGAGATATCGATGGTACGGGTACAATGACTCATAAACCGCAAATATAACTTTGTAATCCTATACATTTATATGGGATTACAAAGTTATTTACGAAGTTAGTAAAACTAGAGAACTGGACAGAAATTTTGAAATGTTTGAATTTTCCCTTGATTTAGATACTAGACACTACTTATATTCTAAATTACAAGGTTCTATATCTGCTAGAAGTGCCTTAGACTTTTGGTGATCGGTCAGTCAGTGAGTGAGTGAGTGAGTGACAAAATTATGAAAGTTCAACAAGTTACAGTTCTTAAACTACTGGTTCAAATTAAATGAAATTTTAAATATACCATGTTTATACAATGCTTACTTAGCAACTGAAAATTCAGGCTTGTTGTTTTTTCCACAACGAAGTTATAGGGGGGTCGAAAAGAGCCTGAATTGGTTCGAGAAAAGGATGGTACGGCCGTGCCGCTTTTTTGCTCGACTTGGCGGGGGCACTGCCGTGCCCCCAGATCGCACGTCTCGTCACGTTTCAATGTTACTTGACCCTTAGCATAATAATAATACTAGAATAATTTAACCAACGCCCTAAATGAAGTGGTATTTTCAAAATCGCTGTTCCAAAATTGAACTTTATTCCTACCAATAAAATAACATTGACACTTTAACGCTCCAAGCAGGATCCACTTTAAAATGCGACGTTTCAAGCTGTAATTTCGTATTAGCTACGAATAAAGCTGGACCGGGTTTAGCAGCTTAAAACATGGAAGCGCTGCCAGAATATTTCCTGATCTCCGGCCGGTATTAAAAATTCCAGCGCACCCGCAATGCCATATGAAATCATATTTTTAAGTTTTCCCTTTGAAATGTAATTTCGTGTTGCCCCATTTTGGGGAAACGAGTTCTAGGAAACATTTAAGATCGCTATTAAAATGTTAATAACTCATAGAAATGTAGATTCCGCAGTGAATTTATGTATTTACACCCGCGACTTCATTCGCTACTAATTTAAAATAAATGATAGTTTATTGTAGTCTGTCAAAAAAGTGAAGAAATTAAAAAGTGGCAACATCGTAGTGTCATATCCCTTTCAAATCAATTTAAGACTTTTACTAATAACAACTTTTTAATTTCTTTACTTTTTTGACAGACTACAATAAACTAACATTTATTTTAAGTTAGTAGCGAATGAAGTCGCTTTATGGCCGTTCCCTATATTCAATCTATCTCTAGTTTGACATACAACCGATCGCAGCTGACATAGAATTGACATAAAATATATGGAGCTAATGTCTAATGTGAGCTATTCCTATCTCAAGTAAGAGATAGATCAAATATTGGGAACGGCCGTTAGTCGTTAACTTTTTATTAGTAAGAGGGCTAGTACATAAAAAGATAGCCGCGAGTTTACGCACAAAAAATATAATCTTAGGAATCGTACATTTTTCCACGGGTAGAAAAATTCTCCGTAGCCAACTCTACGATTGTGCCTTTCATCACGATCGGTACAGCTGTATTTTCAGAGCCGAACAAGATAAATAAACATTTTTTTCTTTTGTTAAATTAGTATTTTGCATACAATATAGCTGCTCACTTTAATAGCTCGACATTTAATATTATTGCTCTTCCCGCACCTAGATTTTTATTTCTTGGCAAATCCTAACACAGCTGCATCTCAATAAAGCATGGTTATTACGCTGTCATTTCAAAAAGATAAAACAAGAGCGGAAAAACAGAGTCTTCAATATCGATGTCAAAGAGAATATAATCACTACGTTTTAATCAATATATTACCCATGTCGATTTCATTTGTTTTAAATGTTTGATTTTGTTTTTACTGCAAACAGTGTTGTTAGAGTATAATTTCCGCACTCAGAGACGAATATTAATTATTACTTAAAATGTAATCAGAATAATAATATGAGAATTTGACATAATTCAAGACGTGAGTGGAAGAATAAGGTAAGTAACATGAAAAACTTCCCATTTTTTTGCTTAAATGGAGGCTTTAGGGCCGGAAAAGTTATTTGAAATAGAAAAACTATGGAATATATGTGTAGCCAGATATATTAGCTAGGTTATGAAGTAGATAAGTTACAAGTTTTATTGAAATAATTAGGGAAAAAATGAGTAATTGTCCGTATGTTACGAAATGTTACTTGTTCGATTCTTCCACTCACGTCTTCAATAATATTATATTATCTGTCAGATTCTTCGATGATTATTCAGAATTCTGTGTATGTATGAATGTGTGACCCATCTCACTACTGCTACAGAACTTTGCGGCACGATACTGTAAAGAATATTCAAAATATCAGGGTGTTTTCAATGTTGTTCACGTAAGAATGGTCTCTGGGGAAATGTGAGATGCTACAGATCGCGAACGTGCTATTATAAGACGAATTGTAAACTTTAGGGTCAAACGTGAGGTGATGCGATGCGTTTTTAAAGGAGCCATTCAAAACTGAATTTTATTTATTACTCTACAAGATACACATTGAATAGACTTGCAGCTAGCGGTATTAGGCTGCCTTCTGTATTTTTTTCCACTATATTAATCACTATCTAGTATGAATATTAAGAGCAAGAATTTGTTCCTGGAAATCTTTGTTAGATCCGACTATGGCGAAGCGAAAATAATAAGTAATTTTAATGTACGAACTATAAAGTTTTTACTAACCGTAAAATGTAACTAACTAGATAATGAAAGTTAATTATTTTTCAAAGCAGTAACTCTAATCTAGTAGCGCCAACCGCATTAGTGCAGTTAACTGACGAAGAAAACGCAGTTGATAAATTATTTATAATATTATCTCTATAGTCTAATACATATTATGAAAAAGTCCTACGGGGTCATTACCCCGTAGGACTTTTTCATATTATGTATAATCCATTGATTAAAATTAGACAGCATAAAATTTTTAAAAATATCTTTGGTACAAAAACTTATAGTTACAGTGGTTATAAAAAATAGGATTATGCTCAAAATACCGATCTATAGACGGCCTAAAATTGTGTTAACAAAAAAGTATGAGGTTAGGAGAAAAAACGACAAACTAAAGCACTATATAACTAGTAAAACTCTTAGGACCCGCATCGAAATCAGAAGAATGACAGCACTACAGCACTACAGCAGTGTAACTGGATGGTTTTATTCAGAAAGCACCAATATTGTACAATATTCTCGAGAACTATTACCGATCACACATAAATCATCCCAAACAAAGAAATTTTAAAGGGTTACCCCTCGGAAACAATACCTTTTGGGCGTAAATCAAAATTATCCCTCAACAAATTGATCGATTTGGCCTTCGGGGCCCTTATCCTTGCTATATATTACTCAATTTCTCGCGACAAACTCATCTGAATATACTTAAACGAGTATTGGTGCGGTAAAGGGATAGATCATAGCCATTATTGGCCGTTTAGATGATGATATTATGTTGCTTATATAGTGAATATGTCATGGACTAAGCCACTGGACCACGGAGGCATTAGTCGTTACTCAGTAGGTGTAACAAGTGAGTTTTTATTTTTTTACTACTCCAGAGATAGTATAAGTACATGTAAGTATGTGTGAGTGGACACAATTTAGGGTCAATTATTCAGACCGCAATGCGTCGCGTAGATGCATTTCTAAATTTGTATGGATTTGACAGATTTGCAAGACGTATTTAGAACGCGCGCACGAATTTACGCGTCGCGTTACGGTGTTAAGTGACCCTAAGCGGCGCTTATTCGATAGTACTTAAGTTGATTATCATAATATACCAAGAAGCTCTCAAATAGTTCTTGGAACTTGCGTAGAGTATTATCATTTATCACGTAATATTACGTAAGAAGAATCCTCTTACGCTCATTAATAATTCAATTATGCAGATATATTATGATGTGGCTTCGTAAAATATCTCGCCGGGAATATGGCACGCTTACACACTTATGTCTAACTTAATAAAATCAACGCCTCGATTTCACAGGAAAATGCGCGTGGTCGGCCGTGTTCAGATGCGCAAGTTACTCGCCAGTAGTGTTTTAATAGCTTGTGCTGGCGAGATAAAAAAGTAAAATAAAAATTTTAGGGTGGATTGTACCAGAGGCGTAGTTAAAGTTATCTTCAAAATTGGCGTCCATAATGTACTTTTAAGGCTGTCACAGACTTAGCTATAATATATATTAATATGTTTATAGCTAGGCATATTAATATATATTTTCTGTACAATTTTCGCGTGACCACACACTCAGCTATAATTATATATTTCTGATCTCAGTGTGTTTAGTACGGTATATATTATATTATATTATAGCTAAGTCTGTGACGGCCTTAACTAGGGATTTGACAGTTCATTTGACTTTTTGTTATGGTTAAAGTTAAAGTTATAGTTAAAGTAGGTTGGTGCAACTCACTCTTACTTTTTAATCTCCTTTGAAATTAGAAAGATAATTATTATTATGCTAGGAACTATTCTGCTTCTTGGAAAAATATTAAGTGGCCGGTGTTAAATATTTTATTACTTATAAAAATATTAATTTATTTATTACAGTTTACGTTTAAAATATGTATGAAAAGCGTAAATTTATGTTTAAAATCCTGTGCCACATATTCGAACATAATAATTAGCATAATATTATTACGATTCACTAGCAATTAATCATACTTGCTTCGCATATCTGTCAAGTTACTGGCATTGTTTATGTCTGCAACATTATCGTACCCTATTTATATCATAGCAGTAGAAAATGATTTAATTATTTTATGCCAGCAGCTTTAACGCCAACATAATTACAGATTTTTGTTTATGATTATTTTGTAATAAGAACTGAACACTGAAAGATAGTACTTACTCTACCTCTAGCTCTGATTTGGCTAATAGTAATTACTGAAACGACCTCAAATGTTTGTTACTACAATTACGTAGACAATTACGTTTATAAAAATGTTAGACGAAAAATATACTGCTATAATAAAAATTCATTTTCTTGTGCAAAAAATTGTAGAAATTTTAATAAGCAGGGCATTAAGTACTCGCTATAAATCTCCAGGAGCATCGAACTCAAGATTTTCATCTGACATCTCATTATATTGACCTAATAGAATTAATAGGTTCGTGTTACCTTATTTCTTCCTCTATCATGGAAACTCGAGCCACGGTAATCTAGAATAAGAATAAGTTTATTTCGACAATCACACAACACAATATTAAAAGACAATTTAACGTAAACATACTGGACACAATATTACAATATTACATTGTGTGATGCCAAACCTGGACCCAGCTCAGCATTAGCAGCAATTATGTTTGCTGCACTGATATTCTGCTGGGACCAAAGGTGTGACATCACAACAAAAATTTAAATACAGTTCGATTCGATACAATTCGATAAATTACTGATACCTACGCCCTATTTATTAGAGTATATTTATAAATTACGTGTTTCCCAAGGAAATAATTATTATTATCACGTGTAAAGTTATTTACATGAAGACAATTATTTATTGTGATCTCTTACACGATCTTACATAAAAAAGACACGAAACGATTTAAATAAAGGCTGTATTATGTCGCTCGTCATTAATCACATTTTCATATTTGCGCCCCTAATATCCCATCAATCCCAAGAGGTACCCGGCTGTCGCATAACAACTGAAAATCTATTGTCTGCGATTCCCACGATCGAGGTATTACTACTTCAATAGCAGAAGCTAGTATTAGTGTTGGTAAAAATAGCATTAGCAATAATAATTAATTGTTAAATGCCCATTAGCAATAATTAAATTAATCGTACTTGCTAAAAAATACGACTGCTAATATCGTGCTTAGCAATAGTCTGCGAGCATGATAAAAATCACGTCCGCGCTGTTTCGCACCGCGGTGCTAACAGTTAATGAATTGCTATTTTTCACTCGATGCGAAATAATACTCAACGCGAGCGATGCGATACGAACCGATAATTCGCGAGGCGCAGGACGAGGGCGTCTGCAACGAGAAACTAGTGTGTACACCTGCGCGATTACAGTGCGAAACCGTATAAGATTCTAGGAGAACGTCCCGCGTTGCAGACGCTCCCGCTTTGCAGTCGCTTTCGTCGCATATGTTTGGCCGAAGCTTTAAAACTAGCTTCTGATTTGTAAATGAAGCATTATACCTCTATACTATTGTGGTTCAAAAAATAATTGATAAATTTAGCAACCCTGTGAACAAAAAAGGGATGCCATCATTTTAAATTCCTTTACAAGGTTTCCGGAGAGTTATGAAGCCGCAGCAGAAATCAAACGCCTTAAGCCGATTACCTCAGAAGCTGAAGGTTCTATTGACAATAGCGGTTTGTCTTGCCGTAAACATTTTAAAGTATTAAATACTACGCCAAAGTAATATTTATAGCGCCTTTTTATAAAACTTTCGAATGAATTTAATGTATTTCGAATAAATAAATCATTCTCCTTTGATATAAGCATCAACAGCTGTTCTAAAACGATATTTTTATCTATATATCTCATGATTTTAACAGTTGTAGTTGGAACAAAAATTATGTACCGTCGAGAAATAGATTCATAGGCAAATGGCAGACCTCCGCCATTTGCCTATGTATATATTTCTCGACGGTACATAATTTTTGTCCCAACTGTTCAAATCATGAGATATTTAGATAAAGCAAGAAAATAATATTGTGTTCATCGCATCCGTAAGTTGCAACTTATGAAAACGTTCGATAATTATATAATCGAACGTTTTCATAAGTCGCGGCTGAAGGATGCGGCTTGTTTCTATCTTATATCTTATATCTTATATATCTATATATATATAAAATTACAAGTCCTGACTTATTGACTGACTGACTGATTCATCATCGCAGAGCAAAAACTGTTAAAGTTACAGCCACGAAATTTGGTGAGCAGGGTTGCTTTATTAAGTAGACACCCACTAAGGAAGGAATTTTGGAAATTTTGACCCAAAGGGGGTGAAATAGGGGTTGAAAGTTTGTATGAAAGTCCGTCATTTCTTAATTTAGAAACATGAAACTTTATTTTTGGGCTACTGAATAAAAAGAAATAAATACGTATTTAAGCGTTTTTGGAAATTCTACCCCCAAGAGGGTGAAATTGGGGTTGAAAGTGTGAATGAAAGACCGTCATTTTTTGGGTTAGAAACATGAAACTATGTTTTTGGGCTATTGAATAAAAATGAATAAATACGTGTTTAAGCGTTTTTGGAAATTCTACCCCCAAGAGGGTGAAATTGGGGTTGAAAGTGTGAATGAAAGTCCGTCATTTCTTAAGTTAGAAACATGAAACTTTATTATTTGGTTACTAATTAAAATTAAATGAACGTATATTTACGCGTTTTTGGAAATTCTACCCCCAAGGGGGTGAAATTGGGGTTGACAGTTTGTATGAAACTTTGTCAATTTCAAACCGATCGGTCTGAGACTTTGCATGCATTTAAAGCTACTAAGACGTAGGCATCTGCTAAAAAATTATTTAAAAAATTCCACCCCTAAGGCGGTAAAATAGGGGATGAAATTTTGCATGAAACTTTTGTCAAATTTAAACTGATCGGGCTGAGACTGTGTATGCATAAAGATACTATGACGTAGGCATCCCCTCCGAAAGGAATTTAATAAATTCCATCCCTAAGGGGATGAAATAGGGGATGAAAGTTTTTAGAAATTTTCTTAGACTTTCGACTGATTGAACTGAAATTATTAAAGATTGTAACCTAAGCTAAACATACAATTTTCGAGTGTCATTTGATTAATATGTGCCTACTTGGCTGCGGGTCCCGTTTTTACCCTTTGAGTAAGGGACCTTAAAAGGAGAAAATTATCCATCTCCGTTATTATATTATGCTAACGCGGACGAAGTCGCGGGCAACAGCTAGTTTATATTATATATAAAACTCAAAGGTGACTGACTGACATGGTGATCTATCAACGCACAGCCCAAACCACTGGATCGATCGGGTTGAAATTTGGCATGCAGGTAGATGTTATGACGTAGACATCCACTAAGAAAGGATTTTGATAAATCCCGATCCCAAGGGGTTCAAATAGGGGATGAAAGTTTGTATAAAATAATACTCCGCGGGCAAAAGCTCGTCTGATATAAATACAAAATACACTTAACTGACTGTGCATAATATTGTCTGACATAAGTCCCGCGAATTAAGACGCGACCATAAGGCAGGTTATCCCGCCGCGTAAGTTTTTATGGACATTGGACACTGATGCGACGTGGCGTCAGGCGTGGTACGCGCAAGTCGTATTTCTTGATGATATTGAGTCCCTGTAAAATTTTAATAGTAATCGAACTGTCAAATAATTATTTTTGATTGAGTCCCTGTAAGTCCTATAAAACTCAAATTTTCAAATCCACGTTGTTTCTGATTTCTTTTTATCGCGTAAAATTATCTGTAGGTATTGTGTTTCTAACCAAAAAAGTCACTAATTATTAAAAGATTTATCTATGCATGTATATATTTTTCAGTTTTGACGCTTTCTTTAATAATTACTTATTCTAGAAACGTGAATTTGGGACAACCTGCCCTTAGTGGTCGGACATCTGAACAAAAACTGGCTCGCTGGATGTTTTTGCATCCGTGGACGTCCGCGAATGAACCGTGCACATTGTTAAGCCGCATCCATCAGTCGCGACGATGCGTCCGATAATTAATTTGTTTCTAGCTTAAGTTATGTCAATTAAAATAGTTTGTTTTTTAACCAGAAGTTGTAAAAGTTTTAATTAAAACGGTATGCAACAGTTTCTTAACTATTTCCTCGTAGTTTAATTAATACATAACACTGTTCAACGCAGTGACGCTTTATAATAATAATAACTCCCACACCGGTTTCGGTGATGGTGGCCGGCTTCATTTTATAGTGCCCAAGTGTGTGCGCAGTACACAAGAGCACTCTCTATTCCTTTACTCTCATAACCCAGTGGGACGGACCGACACGACTGGCGAGAGATCAGACGCAGAACTGACTTTTTACATGCCCATCCGACGCATGGATCATCTTACTTATTAGACAATCAGGTGATCAAACTTATTAATCGGGACTTAACGCGACTTATTCTAGTAGTAATGCTACTACGAGTAGATACTTTTTCTCGACGTGCTGGCCTTGTTGCAACGGCCGTGGTCACGAGGGGACTCGTAGTAGCACTACTAGAATAAGTCGCATTAAGGACGCTATTACAAATATCAGCGATTTTCCGGTACCATTTTAAAGAATTAGGAGTCATACTGCGAGGATATTTTGGTTTCAAATGAAAGATAATATATTCATCTCCACGACTGTACCATAAAAATTCTATAGCCGCATACAAAATTTTCACATAAAATACGTTTTAACCATCACAATAATCGCAAAATATGAAAAAATGGGGTCTGATTAGGTACCTTAATATCTAAATACACTGAACTGAGGAAAATAAATATACAAAAAAAATGTTGCTTATTTAGTCCTCTATAAAGTCCGCTAAAAATTTTATATAAAAATAAACAACTTTTCCAGTTATAAGAAAATTTCTCAAATTTTTTCATACATTTTCGCCATATCAAGAACGCGGCGAGCATCGTAACCGCCACTGTACAAGGCACGCTAATATGAATCTTATTTTAATGTCATTAACGTCGATATTCGTACTGACAGACATCCGACCTGCCAATTCTCCGGTTGGAGCATCCTTAAGTCCCGATTAATAAGTTTTAATCAGGTGATCAGCCTGCATTGTCCTAACCAAACTTGGAAATAACATGTTTTCAACGCGGGAATCGAACCCACGATCTCCGAGTCAAGAGCCACGCTCTAAACCACTGGACCACCGAGGCGTTGACGTTTTTTTAATAGGTCTATTAACTAAGTGCAATGTTTGATGGTCAAAATGGCCGTGACAAAGTTTTAATGCAGGAATAGTTGTTCTCATTAAAAGCTAATGAGGTCTTCGATAGTTAATTGAAACACTTCTAGAGTTACTCGGAATTCTCTCTCAGAGAGCACAAGAGTTATAAAGTACTAGATGATGCCTGCAGCTCCGTTACGCAAGAAATTGGTTTATCGCGCGGGAACCGTACATTTTCCGAGATAAAAAGTATCCTATGTCCTTTTCGGGGATTCAACGTATTCACCGTACCAAGTTTCAGCAAAATCTGTTCAGCGGTTTGGGCGTGAAGAGGTAACAGACAGAAAAACTTTAGAATCTATACTAATATTACAAAGCGGAAGAGTTTGTTTGTTTGTTTGAACGCGCTAATCTCAGGAACTACTGGTTCGATTTGAAAAATTCTTTCAGTGTTAGATAGCCTATTTAGAAGGATTTTATAGAGCTCGAGGAAGGTTATAGGCTATATTTTATCACGCTAAGACTAATAGGAACGAAGATATAGAGGAAAATGTAGAAAAAATGGGGAAAATCATTAGAAATTGCATTTAATCTTAAAACTACTGGAACAATTTTTATGTTTTTTGTCACAAACTTTTTTTTGTCACAAAATTGACCACGTGAAGGGACATATTTAGGCTATTTTTTGCGGACAAATGTACGGTTTCCGTGAAATTCCTAAATAACGCGGGCTAAGCCGCGCGGAACATCTAGTTTATAATATTAGTATGGATTGTATCTGTTGTTTCATTAGTGTGTAATGACTACAAGACCGAACGATGTTTAGCTGACGATGACCGAGGGCAACATGTTTTTCAAAGTGTATATTTATAAATGTACAGCACAAGCAACTTCGTAATAATAATTACGGTTCAGTAACAATAAAAGTAGAAAATGTTTTTGATAATTCGTTCTGCAGTTTAATATAAACGACTTCGGCCTGACCTTAACGATTACTTGGCCTCACACATATAAGGATTAATTGTCACCTGCACCTAACGACTCTCGCGAGATCCGGCTCGAAGGACCAGCGGCCATTATTCGGACAATGAAAACGTTAACACCACTTAATAGCCAATAATAGCGCTACCTCACGCCCCCACACCACCGACCCACGCGACGTATCGGCAAAAATGGCTTCAGTAATGGCCTTTTTGTTTCAATTACGACGATTTTAGTGTCACGCGCGGAGCAGCTTTCAGGTTATTTTCGACCAGAGGTAACAGAGTGCATTGAGTCTCGTATAATCGCACAATTAGCGATGGTACTAGCGCGGCGTTATAATGGTTAGTTTTTTTATAGAACTGGGTAACAAAGGGTGTACCTATAAACTATGTCAAGCTTTTGGTGAATCGAGGCACAAAACATCATGTTTTGTGTGTCGATTCGCCGTTAAAACTTGTATACTAGCGTATAAATAATGCATTTAAGAGTGCATTTAAACCAAAGATGCGTTGCAAGGTATTCTTGAAAACCAAT
Organism: Plebejus argus; assembly: GCA_905404155.3. Taxonomy (NCBI): domain Eukaryota; kingdom Metazoa; phylum Arthropoda; class Insecta; order Lepidoptera; family Lycaenidae; genus Plebejus; species Plebejus argus. The sequence continues at coordinate 494,889 of FR989939.1, read as the reverse complement.
ATAATCGTGTGGCGATACCCACAATTCATTACATTATTTGTATTTTTGACCATTATTTGCATGACCTTTGCCGAGGTTTCTGAAGCGATTCTATAGCTATACATAACAGCTATCTAATATTATTTCTTTAAAAAACACATTTCTCGTAACGCATCTCTGTTAGAAACACCGCCTGAATCTGATGCGAAACGATTCTTTCGAGTGATTGTTTTCGTTTTTTCGAGCCTTATTATACCTCTAGAACAAACTAGGAAAATTATGTTATATGATTGTAGAGCCATAGGCAAAATGGGAAAAGTTATTTTCTTATTGTTAAACTTATTTGGTATGTTATGTTTTGAGTTAAATTTAACGAAAATCTGTTATAATTTAAACTCTAATTTGTTGTTTTGTATGCGTTTAAGACCTGAAGACTGATTTAGTAGACATTAGAGTAAACACTCCAGGCGTAGTTTACAGTAGTAAATAAACACAAATGCGCACGGAGTGCTGTATTTTGAGTATTTACCACACCAGCTCTATTAATTACATGTTTTATGTAGAATATAAGCGTTAGACGTTAGTAAGAAGCATGTTGATTGTTGGGAAAATGTAAAGTCAAAAATTATTGTTATTTTTACGCAAATATTATTCATAGTTTCAGGACAGTTCAAGTCGCAATGACATGAGGGGTCGCAGTATGCGACGACGATTGCAGATACGCGGCGACGCGATGCATTTTTAAATGACCGTTCAAAACTGGAACTCATTCAAATTTGGAAAAGGCAATCAAAAACCGCGGGCAGCAATTCTGTTTAATTTAATATCTTTTTATTTTAATATCTTTATAATAATATATTTTTGTGTAATAAATAAAGTCCAGTTTTGAACGGTCATTTAAAAATGCATCGCATCGCCGCGTTGCATAGCGAGCTGATCCTGGTAATCGCTTGTATTTGTTACTCATATTGTGGGATGCCATAAAAGATATGCCGTCAGAAAAACTTCAGTATAGTGGTAATTTAATTTGTCCGAGATCCGTTTCCCCGCAGCAAACAATTATATTAAATAAAGTGGAACTACTTTCGACGTGTGTTGTGTTCCATCCGAAGTCCAACAACAGGGATCTAGGGGATGTTACGGGGTAGGAGGTGTAGGTGGGGGGTGCAGGTGTACTGGTAAGTTTTTCTCGGAAACAAACTACACAACAGCACAACTTTTTAATTGGTGATGTCAACGTATGTCTCGTTAGAGATGTAGTTTTTTCTGAAACAATACAGTTATAATTTTATTATCACCAGTCCATGTACCATATTTTTTAGCTATATAAATTTTTTAAGTATCCGGCGTGTTATGCCACGAAATGAAAACCCTCATTATTTTGGTCGCATGATGTCAAGTCACTGTTAAAATAGTCCAGCTGGGCTTGACAAAACTCATTTGAAATACGTAGGTTTGCTACTTGCTATGAATCAATTTATTGATTGTACTATCAGAGAAGTTGATTTTTTTTTATATTAAATAAGGGGGCAAACGAGCAAACGGGTCACTTGATGGTAAGCAACTACCGTCGCCCATGAACACTCGCAACATCAGGAGAGCTGCAGGTGCGTTGCCGGCCTTTTAAGAGGGAATACGCTCTTTTCTTGAAGGTTTGCAGGTCGTATAGGTCCGGAAATACTGCTAGTGACAGCTCGTTCCAGAGTTTTACAGTGCGCGGCAGAAAGTTACGCGAGAAACGCACTGTGGTCGAAGACTGCCACTCATCAAGGATGGTATGTTTTTCGCGTGGTACGATGGCGAAAAGTTGCAGGTGGTATGATTCCGAACAATTCCTCAGAGCACTCCCCGTGATACAACCGATAGAGGATGCAGAGTGAAGCTACATCTCGGCGTAATTCCAAGGGGTCCAAGCTGTTTGAAACACTATAGCAATCAACAATTCGAGCGGCACTGTAGGCCTACCACGAAACGGTTTTGAGACTCAAACATTCGGACGAGAATGCCGAGTCCTGCTCTAACAACGTCATTTCACGTTTGTTATAGTAGGATGCGGCATTCTCGTTCGATTGTTTGAGTCTCAAAACGGTTTCGTGGTACGGGCCCTGATTCATTGGCAGATGAATGATGATATACGTAGTTTGGTCGCGTTATATTAAACCCAGACGACAGATCACAATTATTAACATTGAATTGACATGATCCGACCAAATGAAGTTGGTCGGTCAACGGCCTAGGAATCAATTTCCTCGATGGTACATATCCGTTTCGTCTGTGTATAATAAATACATCGTGCAGAATATATTGATGTAAATACAAAATTGGTGCGTGCAGCGCCCACTGTTTCCGTTTGAGCATTATGTTTACACTTTATACTGCGTGACTGGTGAGACATGTTCAGTACTTGAGGACGTGATATTTGGCTATTATATTAGTTGGAAAAAAATAATATAAAAAAATAATATCAATTGATCACTGAGTAAATGTAGCTTAAAGTTAAATAATTATTTACCCAACGCATGGACACCGCGAGCGGGAGGGGTAGTTGTGTGGTGTTTCTTTGATAGCGCACGCCTCTGCACCGGCCGCATAGTATGCCTACTTGCCTAGCCGCGTAATTTACTTAGTATCCATGATTCATTAATTTTTGGGAAATTCGAAAAAAATTAAGAACCTAATTTTATTACATATTTATAATGAGAATCGAGTACTGAATACTCTCCTTAAATATCGGTATTGACTCACCAGTCATGCTGTATAGTACATACTTTTTAACACAATTAAAATAAAATGCTACTTAATACTACTAGGTTATAGGTATCACCACTGAAATAAATCAAGATAGAACGGCGACGCGCGTGTGTTGCTAAGGAATCGCGCGTGTCAATTTTTGCTTTGCTTTTAGCTAGAACAAATAACTTACCCGTTGAAAGAAATACCTTCTTTTGACCGATTTACTTTCGTAATTCTGTTTTTACAACTAGACACTGCACAATAAGGCATTTTTGCACAACCGCTCCGGTGTAATCAAGTCGAGACGTGCGCGCTGACTGAATGAACGTTCAACGAATCTTGCACACTTGTGCAAGATTGAAACACGCGTACTCCACCCGCTTAGCCGTTCTATCTTGATTTATTTCTGTGGGTATCACAGTTTAGTTCTGCGCCACACAAAGTAGCGGCGACAGGGGTCGCTAGACCAGAGGTTCCCAAACTTTTATGTATCACGCCTCCCTAATGAACATGCTTAGTGCTTACGCCTCCCTTCGGCCCTTATGTTTGATTTTTTGGGTTAGTCGCCGTCTTCAGGAAGAATCAATGTGACGGATGAGCTTGCATGTTTTTGACAAGATATCCAATTCGCGTACGTCGCGGGAATGCGCGGGCGTCTGAACTCTGGAGTAAAACCGCCACCGGCGCCCGCGCCCCCCTCATCATGTCTTCGCGCCTCCCTAGTGGGGCGCGCCCCCTAGTTTGAAAATCAATGCGCTAGACAAATGTCGGTAGAAAATAAAACCTACAGCCTAGGTCATATGCTGCCATTTTATTTAAAAAAATATATGAAAAAGGGGGCAAACGAGCAAACGGGTCACCTGATGGAAAGCAACTTCCGTCGCCCATGGACACTCGCAGCATCAGAAGAGCTGCAGGTGCGTTGCCGGCCTTTTACGAGGGTAATAGGGTAGGGGAGGGTAGGGAATGGAATAGGGGAGGGTAGGGAAGGAAATAAGGGAGGGTAGGGAAGGGAAAAGGGTTGGGATTGGGCCTCCGGTAAACTCATACACTCAGCGAAACACAGCGCAAGCGCTGTTTCATGCCGGTTTTCTGTGAGCCCGTGGTATTTCTCCGGTCGAGCCGGCCCATTCGTGCCAAAGCATGAGCCATGCTTTGGCACGAATGGGAATCCCATGGTAAATTTTTGTCAATCTTTCTATTCTTTCAAATTTCTATTGAAGTCACGGGGCTACATTGGAAAGAAAGAATAGAAAGATTCGCCAACATTGATTTATATTATGTTGATTAATTAAAGCGACAAAGATTTAACACGACAATGTTGAAGAGAAAACAAACAGATATCATCTATAATAGGCATGATGACAGTAAGTAAATTTCATTGAAATAATTTGTGTGTCTAAAGTATCTAAATGCTTGATTATAAAACACTGGTTCTTTTTTTATTTTACATCAAGATTAATATTTTATTGATAAAATAAAATCACTAAATATGACAATCCGCCATGAAATGTTGAACGCCAATCAGAGCGCGTGACGTCACGTTAGAGCACTTTTGACATTGACGTTTGAGTTATTTCTCTTTTACCACAGACATTTTTTTTTAAATCGTCCCGGTCGGGACAGGCAAAGGGATTACCACAGACAATAATTACTGTCGAATGATTCCTATACAGCTGTCACTTGTCAGCTGTACTCTAGAGTGACGTCACAAGTGACGCCATGACACCTTGAAGTGTTTTGGTGCAAATTTTAAATTTATGATTTAAAAACTAATTTTTATATACTAAACCATAATTTTTAGCAGAAATATTATGTTTGTTGTAATCAATATATATTTCCGAGTATTATAGAACAGTTTCTCAAAATTTGTCATCATGCCTATTACAGTAGAGTTAAACACTCGTTAAGGCGTATTATTGTTGTAACGACATTTTGGATACAAATTTAAGTAATATTAATTGTTACAAGTTGCGAGTGATTTACATTTCATTGTGTAGCTGTGAGGAGGATTAATGGTGACAGTTCTGAAACAATGTCACAAAACATATTATTTATAACCTCTCTGTACCGTGTTAATCGAAAAACAATTTTGTAGTATTGTTATTAGCTCCCTACATTTGCGATGTACTGTCAGAGTAAATTATCCTTAGCCCGGCCGCACATTGTACGACATTTCTGATCATAAGCAGTTGAACGTCCGCGCTGTCTATTACATTTTGTACTGAGCCGTGTGAGCTCGAACTCGCCGGGAGGATATTTTGGATAATGTGCGGGGTGGCGGTCCGGCGGAATTCAACTGTTTCCGATCAGAATTCGGACAATGTGCGGCCGGGCTTAGACGAATGGCGACCTACGTTATTTTTGTCTGGTAATAACAAGTCACCAGTCTGACACCAGAAATCGAGACAGATGGAATAGTCTGGAGGAGGCCTTCACCTCTGAATAGGTGGTTTTTGTAAGTTAATAATATTATAAGGTTAATATCCTCATAACTTTTTTTTTTATATATTTTTTCATTAAAATCTACATAATATTATTACATGTTGAATCTCGCCAAACTAATTGTTTGACGGCGAGATGCGCTCATCAATTACTTTTACAGAAATATGCTAAAATACTTAATACACTATACGTAAACAAGATTATCTTAACTTTAAATTTCAGAACAAGAAAGAAAAAAAAGTTTTAACTAATATTCTAACACTAAATTATACTACTCATAACAAACAACTTAAATTATTAGGTAATTTAAATTACTACAGTCTTTAACTTTTTCTTAATTAAAGTTTGAAAAAATATTGTCATACTAACTCATTGAACTTAGGATAATATCAAACTAACAATGTCACATATTATGTACTTTTAATTTACAAGAAATACAAGGCTTTTTTATTTTTATTTTTTATTTTATTAATAACAAGTCAATATTAAAAAAGTATCTAAGATTTTTATCTAATTTGCCGGTCATGACAGTTGCTTCCCACCGGCTCTTGGTCTATTAAGTTTTAGTCACTGCGGTATGTGGTAAAGAAATTCAAATTTCCACATAATAATATTTATATAACGATGGTTAATAACGAAGCAATCAACTTGTAAATTAACTTCTATTGACTTGTGTTTGTGTAAACAGGGAAGTGATAGCAAAGTTGTCCCTGGCATTATGTAAACATACAATCGTTATTCAATTAAAAGTTTTCCTGTTGATAAATAAAATCAATTGATTCAGGAAAATACGTACTGAACCTAAATATAAATAATAATCTACTGTGATAAATTGGAAAATTATTATTTTCTAGCAATGTTAATTCACACTAATATTAAAATGCGGAAGTGCGTCTGTCTGTCTTTCTTTCTGTTACCTCTTCACGCCCAGACCGCTGAACGGATTTTGCTGAAATTTTGTATAGCGATACTTTGAGTCTTATGAAAGGACAATAGGTTACTTTATATAAACTAATTTTGACACAACGGAGTTGCGGACGTCATCTAGTTTATTACATAAAGTTAATATACAGCATGACTGGTGAGACATGTTCAATACTCGAGGACGTGATATTTGGCTATTATATTAGATGAAAAAAAAAATATGAAAAAATAATATCAATTGATCACTGAGTAAATGTAGCTTAAAGTTAAATAATTATTTACCCAACGCATGGACACCGCGCGCGGGAGGTGTAGCGCGCCGGCGCGGGCGCGGGGGGCGCAGACGCCGCGCGGCTGCATAGTAATAATTTACTAAGTGTCCGTGATTCATTTGTTTAAAGGGAAATTTGGTCAAAAATTAAGTACCAAATTTTATTACATATTTATCATGAGAATCGAGTACTGAATACTCTCCTTAAGTATCGGTATTGTCTCACCAGTCATGCTGTATAGGTATATTAACTTTATGGTTTATTATAACATATTATAGTAAAAAAAAACAGCACAGACGTAAAGAAAAAAACAGGTTTGATGTTTATCAAAATATTACAATATTCGCTACATTATCTTCCAATTTTTTGATTTAACAAACAGATGTCTCTTTACATAGTAAAATGAGTATACCAAACGAAGTAAATGGTCGCTAACAAATGACGCCTAAATCCTAATACATAAACCACCATCGGTTATGTGATGTATCGTAGTACGTCGACGAAGGGCTTACAGACCTTTGGAATTACTCCCGTTAGGTACTGATAGCTGTATGTTCCCTATATTCTACAGAATTCTACTGTCTTGTCTACTTAAAATATTATAAATATACTTCCGTTCGTATGTTCTAAATAAATTGATTTAAAAAACCTTTACCCTTACAAACATTTGAATTCTATTAAATATTATAGAAAGTTTTTGTAAAAAATAGGCAAGTCGCGTAGATCATCGTAGTATCGTAAAAGTCTTGTAGAACGTCGTAGCCGCTACGACGTAGCGCATCGCGGAGCGTCGTAGCATGTTGTAGCGCAAAATAATGTCACGAGTAGCAGCGACGTAGCAGACAGTACGTAAAGTGACATAGCTCATCGTATTGCATCGTAGTATGTTAAAAATAGTAAAAAACTAAGTAGTTAGTTACGGTGAAAGAACGTTTGAGCGTTTACGTCGACCACCCTTTATAAATTACTAGATGACGCTTGCAATGCCGTTGCGCCAAAATTCGTTAATCGCGCAGGAACCGTGCATTTTTCAGGGATAAAAAGTATCCCATGTCCTTCCCCGGGACTCGAAGTATCTTCATTCCAAATTTCAGTAAAATCGGTTCTGTGGTTTGAGCGTGAAGACATAATAGACATTTATTATTATAAATGTTAGTATGGAAGTAGGGATTTGGATTATTAGTAAGTATTACGCTGACTAACCGTACCGGGAATACGGGAGGTGTAGATAGTCCTCGTGTATATCTGGCCAGTCCTAATGAGCGCCGTAATCTCCACATCGGTATATTTAGACCGCTATTAAGGACTAATATACGACAATATATTATCTAGACACACATAGGCACATAGCTTGTGAAGTATGTTGCTTTCAATAACAAAATAAAGGCCGTCACAGACTTAGCTATAATATAATATATTAATATACCGTGCTATCTATACATATAATAAAACTGTAGAAATGTGAATTCTGTACATTAAAGATATTCAAAAAATAATAAGCGGGGGGTGTCACTAGATCGCCATAGAAGCCAAAAATGTAGTTAGTTTTTTGTCTGTCTGTCTGTCTGTCTGTCTGTCTGTCTGTCTGTCTGTCTGTATGTTTGTTCCACTATCACACGAAAACTACTGATCCGATTTGAATGCGGTTTTCGCAGATATATTTGTCTTCTTCCAACTTAACATCTGGTGTATAAAAATTTTCCCCCCCACCCCTCTAAGGGGACGAAAGTGGGGTCAGATTTTGTAAAAAACTTTTTTCTTTAACACGAAAACTACTGATCCGATTTGCATACGGTTTTCGCAGATATATTTGCCTTTTTCCAACTCAACATCTGGTGTATAAACTCCCCCCCCCCTCCCCCTCTAAGGGGACCAAAAAAGGGGGTCAGATTTGACCCGGCAAAACAACGTTTGCCGGGTCAACTAGTTTTTATAATAAGAACGAGGTAAGAATATGACCTCAGTAATAATAACTTGCTATAATAAAACTCCTACTAAATAATAGGATTGACTTATGAATCGCCATTCATTAGGACTTAAAAGGGTCTCTACGACCTACCCTAAGCCCTAATTTTGTCATACAACAAAGGGCTGAGCCGTTAAAAGATGGAATAAAGGTCGGAGATATAAAAATAATATTTAACTACAGGCGCCGGCTGCGGAGACAGACGGACAAGATAATAGAAGGGAAGGGAAAGGAATATAGTCAATAGTCATCCATACTAATATTATAAGCTCGGAAGTGTGTCTGTCTGTCTATCGGCTACCTCTTCACCAGCAAAGACAGTAAACAAAAAGTTTTAAGAACGCCTCCGTGGTCTAGTGGTATAGAGCGCGGCTCTTGACTCGGAGGTCGTGGGTTCGATTCCCGCGTTGGAAACATGTTATTTCCAAGTTTGGTTAGGACAATGCAGGCTAATCACCTGATTGTCTGACAAGTAAGATGATCCATGCGTCGGATGGGCATGTAAAAAGTCGGTCCTGCGCCTGACCTCTCGCCGGTCGTGTCGGTCTGCCGTCCTACTGGGTTATGAGAGTAAAGGAATAGAGAGTGCTCTTGTGTACTGCGCACACACTTGGGCACTATAAAATTACTCCTGCACAGTTGGCCTGGTTTCAATGAAACCGGCTACCGTCACCGAAACCGGTGTGGGAGCTATTATTATTATTATATCATTGCTTATGATCACGCAGTGTAGCGGCCAAAACACGCTTTCAGGTGGACTTTTTTTTTTTTTTCGCAGGGGAAACCCATCATGGGTCCCCCGGGTTGGGTATGTGCCCAGCACCCCGGGGGTATGTGAGACTCCTACTCACTAAAACCACCTGCGGTTCGCCTTCAGCCGTATAAAAGAGGGAAATCCCGGATCTAACAAACACGGGACTCACTCCACGACTGGCCGGTCTACCTCAAAAGGGACCGGACTTCCACCAAGGTAAGGGAACGCTTAGGCAAACTGAAGCGTTCCCCTCGGCGCCGGGACTGGCTAGCCGGGGAGGTTCCCATCGTCTCCCGGAGCCCCGTTAGACGAGAGTTAGGAGGTTCGCATAGCGTCGCCTCCGCACTCCCGTCCTACGCCGGCGGAGCGGCAGAGAGGTGGGATCGTCCTCTCTGTCCCGCTCCGCGGACATTCAGGTGGAATAATCCAGCCTTATGTAATCTGACCCTTAGCTGAAATTCGTGCCACGATTGTTGTGTCGACCCAAATTGTGATTCTGTTAAAACATTTAACGCTGAAAAGTCTTTTGAAAGCGTCATCTCTAGGGGCACGTATCGGAAGCGAGTTCCAGCGCGAATTTGCTGGAATATACCAGAATATTCCAGAACGCTCTGGAATATTGTGGAATCGCTTTTTACACTAAAATTAGTGGTTTGTGAATTCCATACAATTGCATGCTGCGGGCCGCGGGGACTGATTTTGAATTCATAATTATGTGAATTTCCAAGCGAGCGCTTTCATTTATGAATGCGTCATCTATTTTTCGATTTTATTTCGTTTTCCTTGATTCCACTTGAGTAAGTTCCTGCTTTGCTTCAGTTGTAATACTAAAATCAATATAAAAATGGTTTCTCAAATGTGTTAGTAGCGCTAAAACTCGAAAATGGCTGAACGGATTGGGCTGATTTTAGTCTTAAAATATCCCTAGAAGTCCAGGGAAGGTTTTAAAGTGATATTCGGTTCACCGGGACAGCTAGTTACGTATAAAATGTAATTGCTAACTGCGTAAAATGTAATTGCTAAATTCTTAGCGTAAAACAAAAAACAAAATAGTGCCCGATAACAGTAATTACTTATCCAAAATTCGTTTAAATACTATTTCTCTACTCAATCTTCGTAATTTTCAGGACGCTACTAACAACTTAACGTGAGTTCTATATCAAACGAGGCAATTTTGAGCATCACATCACAATAAAATTTATAATTATTATGTCTATTGAAAATCATTTAAAATCCACTGTTAGTTATATAATAATACTCCCCACACCGGTTTCGGTGTCGGTGGCCGGTTTCATTGAAACCAGGCCAGGTACACAGGAGTAATTTTATAGTGCCCAGGTGTGTGCGCAGTACACAAGAGCACTCTTTATTCCTTTACTCTCATAACCCAGTGGGACGGAAGACCGACACGACTGGCGATAGATCAGGCGCAGGACCGACTTTTTACACGCCCATCCGACGCATGGATCGTCTTACTTATCAGACAATCAGGTGATATTTGTTGAATAAATGCATCGTCTTAACCAAACTTGGAAATAACATGTTTCCAACGCGGGAATCGAACCCATGACCTCCGAGTCAAGAGCGACCACTCATGACCACTGGAATTCCACTGTTAGTTTTAGCTGAGCCAGTAACCAAACCACACTTAATTCAGGCCTGTATGACGGGGCTAACCCTTCAATATCTAATTATGATCCACCATGATCACGCCCGCGCTGCATACTGATCACTACGTGCCCGCTGCCCGGCGCGACTGACGGACAGACCACAGTGTAAAATATATACAGTAGAATAACTACATCATAAAGACTGCCAAGAACGATAGTACACAATATATAAATTATTTCTATAATGTTTTTTGGATTACGTAAATATAGTTCATAGTTCTAGAAGCTGCAACGGAGGGAATAAGAAAAATGCTCGGCGACAAGTATGTTCTTAAAATTAAAATGCGATCCCGATAATGTGCGGTACATGCTTTAGTATTTTTTGCAATGTGAGAGGCAAAGCTGATTGATAGACGAATCAATACAAAGAAAGGGCCCTCCAAAATTCCAGCTCAATCTGATTACAGGTTAAAAATAAAAATCAGCAGATCTCAGACTTATTGCTTTTGTTTCCGTATTTTTATTGTACGTGCAAGTAAAGAATTTATTTAAATTATTTTTATTAAAATAGTATCACGTAACGTAATCGTATAACTTGCCTCTGTGTTGTACATATTTCGTTCCATAAGAAGGTAGGCTACTGTATATTGTATTTGTATTGTGGGTAAGGCTTCGCACTCCCGCGATACATAACCGAGGTTTGATCGAATATCTCTTTAAACTCAAAAGATATTTACGATTCAACTCGATGATCTAGAGATAAGAGTTATAATATCATGTATAAATAGCAATAGAATATGTGAAGAGTATCATATTTTAAAATAAAAACTAACGTCTACGCAAAATAAATTTAGTTGTAATTGATAATCTTGGCATTCTTAAAAAACAGATTAACAGTTTAGCCACATTAAACAAACATAGACATAATATAGGCTACCAAAGTCAAACAATCAATGTAAAATTTTATTTTAAAAGCATAAATTATTCACATATTTTGTGCATATTCTCTGCGACTCATGACATTAACTTTGTCACGTGTTTGAGGATTTTCCTAGGGGCTCGGAGTGCTATAACTAGACGCGTCATATTACTGGCGCTAACCGACTTAGCCCATGTAAATTAAATATTTAAAGTATATGCCTATCTCATAATATATATCGTTGTATTCATTTTTGTTTCCTTCGAAAAACTTGCAGAATTTAAACATTAAATTACTCAAAACAAGCCAATGACAAGTTTTTCTAAAGGTGCTCCCTCAACGGGAGCATTCGTTTGTAGTGTAACGTTACAGAGTCGAGCATTACGTTAGTGAGGGAGGAGAGCCGAGCATTACAATGCGCACCTTGTAATGATAGTGTGTAACATCAAACATTTTCACATTTGAATCTTGTATCAAAATTCAAGATTAAGGATATAATTTTCAAAACACCTCTCGTTCTATTTCGGTGTGACCAAATAAAAATAAATTAATTAAATAGCGTAACCATAAATAACAATGAAGCTCAACTTACACGGGAGACAACTACAAATTTATCGACTTATTTCAGTGTTTAGGCGGTACGACGACGTGGAAAAAACATTTGAGTTTGTTCCAAAACTGACGAAAAGATTGTTCGGTGTGCATCCGTTTTCTGATTGCCATAACACAAGTTTAACTTAGCATGAAATAGGGTTTCATATGCAAACCTCTCGCTCCCGAGCATGGTGCGCTGCATGCTCGAGAGCGATGAGGCCTGGCAGGCGGCGGTCTCTTTCTGCGAAACCGTCCTTTCACAGAAAGAGGCCGCGGAGCGGAATAGAGAGGATGAGCTATCCTCCGTTCCGCTCCGCCGGCGTAGGACGGAAGTGCGGAGGCGTCGCTATGCGAACCTCCAATAACTTCCGTCCCACGGGGCTCCGGGTCAGGATGGGAACCTGCCCGGCTCAGCTAGTCCCGGCGCCGAGGGGAACGCTTTAGTTTGCCTAAGCGTTCCCTAACTTAGTGGAAGTCCGGTCCCTTGAGACCGGCCGGTCGTGGAGGGAGTCCTGTATTAGACAGATCCAGGATATCCCCCCGTATACGGCTGAAGGCAAACCGCTGGTGGTTTTAGTGGGCAAACCGAAGTCGAGAGTCCCACATACCACCGGGGTGCTTCAGCTTAACTGAGGCACATCCCCAACCCGGGGCACCCTTAAGACCCTGCGCATCAAAAAAAAAGGGTTTTATATGCAAAGGTTACTAGCATACAGTTTTTGCTGTTAAATTTTCGGGTAAAACTTAACCTAGGTTATAGATCGGTTAGCCAGGCCTGAATAGCCTAGACAGCTCTGGTTTTGTTCCCAAAGTTGTGAAACTCGCCGCGCCGGCTGCTCGTGATCAGTATTTATCGCTTGTGCTATTAAATCGTCCGACATTGACGTACAATACCAGACACCTCGCCAGGCGGGTGACAGCATAATGAAGCGTCAGGCAGGTCGATAGATAAGCTAGTATATAATGAGTTTCCGCTCGATTAGTATCAAAACTTGGCTATCAAGTCACAAAATAACTGCAACGACTGCAGACAAGGATTGGATTAGAGGAAAAAATTTATACATATATTTAGAAGTTTGAAATGCTTTGTACGATAGACAAAAAATTAGACTACATTGTGCGTCTGTTCTTGTTTATTAGTTATTGTCCTTGTATTGCTAAGCAATAACGAGACCAATTTCAGAAGTATACTATATTAAATACAACGTTTTTGTCGTGAAATTATTTTTTGCGGTTTTCGAAAAATACTTAAATACAATATAACATAAAGTAAATTTAATGCAACATCCTTTTTGTGACACATCGTAGAGTCAATAAAAATATAATATGTTACAAGCTCCAGCTGTTCAGGTGCAGAGGGAAAAAGTAACTTAAGCAGTTTTATTTTCATCTCTTTGTTTATTTTACATAATATTATGTAAATCAAACAGAGACATGTTACATATGCTCTTTTTATAGCGGAGAAAATTACGGTTTTTTTCGCGACTAGGTCCTCTGATAGCTGCAGCTTCACGTAATTTAGTCGGGTAATGTCAAGCCTGACTGAATGCCGATAAATAGCACGACCAAATTACGTAGATCCTCCATTAATGTCTTAATGGTACATTAATCTGCGTACTTTTCCATAAAACAATCTTTCAGCAATTATCTCTAATGTTTTCTCAATTTAATCCAGTTTGCCGTCGTCAAAGTAGAATCAATCATAACTGAAATCGGGTAATAATTCGGACAACTCACCCGTCGAACATTATTAAATATCTTGATTTATGTTACACCAGATGGTTGTTATAAACGTCCAAACTTAGTTAAGGGTCATGCCACACCGAGATGAGACGCGACGACTAATGTAAAGCGCGCGGCGGCGTTTGGCTAGTTGACTCATGAATTTTATATTGCTCATAAATCACAATGCATAGCATTCTCTTATCACTCTTATCTCATGTCGGTGTAACCTATCCGATGAACGGTTGTAGATACGCTGCATTTTGATAAACGCAGATTGCGTTTTACGAGGTAATGGCCGTAGTTTGCGTTGCGTGAAAGAAAGATGACTACTTAAATTAATTTAGTTACTAGTTTGATATAATTTACGAAGCATATTATTATGTCAAATTCTCCATTAAAGTTAAATAAGCATTAAGTATCTCTGAGTGAGGCTGCCAGTCACTCTTTTCAGGTTTTAACTGACATCGCCTCTAATTTTCATTAATTAATAATTTCTACCCTTTTTTCAGGGTCAGTTCACACAGTGGCAATGCGGTACGCGTCACAATGTTCGCTCATCCTTACTCTCAGCTGAAAGCAAACCATAATCGAGTATAGCAGTTGTGTTTGTGATTGTTTAAAAAGCCGACTTTGATGGATGGCAGTCATTAGGAAATGGAAAAAGCGATTAAGCTCCAACTAGCAACCGACGCCAAACGTAATATTCTATGGATTTTTAATTATCACACAACTTTTTACGCTGTACAAATGGAGCAATTTTAAATCGTAAGTAAAACGTAGTGCGTTAGCTTTTGCAAAATATTTGAACACAAAGCAAGGACGCCGTAAAAATATTCAAACCAATAACTGTATTTTAAAAAGATAAAACCGACCTCAAAATTGTACGTAATTGAGAATTAAAACTCCCTATCTCCAAAACTACTAAACCGATTTTGATGAAACTTGCACTGTTCCCTAAGTTGAATAATACCTAGTACAACAAAAAAATAATTACTGAAATCGGACTTGTAGTTCCGGAGATATGCGAATACAAACATAAAAACATAAGTACATACATACACTTTAAATTTGAAATTTGGCATATTTGTTCAGACGCTGTTATAGACTAACATAAACAAAAACCGGGCAGTTCTGGAAAAATTACATACATACGCGTCGAATTGATAACCTCCTTTTTTGAAGTCGGTTAAAATGTGATTTCCAAACTGCAAATGATAATAAAAAACAAAATATAAAAAACGTATTTATGCTTAATTAAACGATGCTGTTAAGCGTTTACAACTTGATCTTTTTGAAGCTGCTTGTTGAGCGACAAGTGACAACTTTGTCAAAGAAATTGATGCGCAGACAGCGGACCTACATTTTTAGTCGAATTATGTCTAGGCAAAATAAGTCGTGTCTTGTAGTTTAACATCGCCCGAACAAATTATGTAGACCCGTTATCTAAATAGGAAACAATTCCACTGACGGTATATGAAGTCCATAAAAAAATTAACCGAAGCGCTTTTACCATTCGCCATTTTTCAATTTCCAGCTGAGTTAGTCCGTTTATATTTCATGTTTTGTATCGAACTAAGTCTACACGTATCCGAATTTCGATATTTCGAATGAAATTCTGTTTCGGATCCGTTAAATCCTTTGCTCGCGCGTTATGCACGCGGTTGTGTTCGTTTTGTGTAAACTGTTACACGACTGTATTTACACAAACAAACAGCGTTTTTATTGCAAATGGCACAGAGATTTCATAAGCGCTGCTCGATTTACTGAAATTTTTGTTAACTAGATTAGCTAAAAGCCGAGCTTTGTGAGGGCTCGCGTCATCACACCTTGACTGACTGATGACAACACAATATATCTACATAAAAAACCTTGACTGACTGATAACACATCTACATGTGAATAAAAATTACTATGGTAAAGCACAAATCAATAGGCGTAATAGTTTTTACCCGACTGCTAAGAGGGTTATCTGTTTATTCCGTAAAGTGTACCACAAAATGTTCAGGTTGTTGTATATGATAATACTGAAAAAACACTATCAAATGTTTCTCAGGACATCAAGCCACCGCCTCTCTGCTTTTATATCTGTGTCCAACAAATCCGTTTGCACTTTTGAAGCCCGTTCAATACAAACATAAGAAACAATCAAATAATAGTCACCAGATGATTGACCTTAACTTTGATCGTGATTCGTGCATTAAGTTTTTGCGTAAGTCAGTTTTTGAACCAAGTAATATAATAATAGGTAACGGCCATTAAGAAAAGTTTTCATCATGACAAAACATTTGGTTCCCATGTAACTTACGAGTGAAGATGAAACAGACAGGCATACTATCAGATAAGTTGATTTATAATCAGATGGCGAAACCTACGTAATTTGGTCGCGTTTTATCAAACCCTGCTGAAATATCACAAATTACATTAAATTGACACAATCTGACCAAATGACGTCGGTCCACCAACTTCCAATGAATGGCAGAGGTTACACGATCAATTTTTCATCAATCTGATCCATCAATCCGATCCAGATTGACGAAAAATTGATCGTCTAACCCACGGATTGATGGATTGATAATTTTTTTAATATGGACTTTTTCATAACCATCAATATTCCGTCAATCAGATTGATGGATCAGATTGATAAAAAATTGATCGTGTAACCTCTGCCAATCAATTTCTTCGATGGTATTTAGGGTGGGTTGCACCCTCGTTGCACCAGAGGCGTAGTTATAGTTAAAGTTAAGGTTATCGTCAAATATGGCGATATGGACTTTTACTAGGGATTTGACAGTTCATTTGACTTTTTGTTATGGTTAAAGTTATAGTTAAAGTAAGTTGGTGAAACCCACCCTTATATTAATACGTACGTAATAGTATCACTATCTTCACCAAAATGATCTTAGAGTGAACACAGGCCCTATTTTAGTGGAAACGTAGCCCGCGGCCAACCGCAGGTTACTTAGCAGTTAGTGTAGTTAACTGTATAGTTTAACTTCGTCACCCCCGCGATCACTTCGTTATATGCAGACCTAGGAGATGATAGACACTGCCATTTATTAAAATAATTTTCAATGTTGCCGGGTCTGGATGTGTATTAAATATGTGTATGATATAATAAAAATCTTAAATATATGTATAGTATAAAAGTATTAAATATATTTCCGTTGTCTGGTACCGGTAACACAAGTTATTTAGGTACTTAGCACGGAGCCAGACTGACGTGGTGTGAAGCGTCCATATAGATAAAAAAAAAATAAACACTGGCCCACCATCACACATGCCTGCAAATGCAACTGCTGCAGTGGCCCAGGCACTAAGGTTATATTATAGTATAATTATAATATTATGCTATATAAAAATGAATCCATATTCGCGTGGTCACGAACGACATCATGCCTGAACGGCTGGACCGATTTTGCTGAAATTTGGCACAGAGATACCTTGAGTCCCGAATACCAACAAAGGATACATTTTGTCTCGGAAAAATGTACGGTTACTGCACAATATGCTTTTATGTTTTGCGCGTAAACTATTCAATCGATTTAGATTAATTTTGGTATGGAGATACTTTGACTCTCGGGAAAGGACAAGGGCTACTTTTTGTCCCGGAAAATATACGGTTCACACACAAAAAACTTTTATGATTAACTTTTATCATCGTTAAGACCAGACAACATCTGTCGGGTCAGCTTGTTATGTATAAATAAAATACTTATTATTTCAGGTAAAAACCCATAGAAAATACTTAAAATAAAAGTAAATAATTCATTTAAACAGAGGTAGAGTAAACATTATTCACATATTTTTTCAAAGTAAGTTACCGCTACCAACATAATTTTACAAACCTATATTCACCTTCGGACTTAGCCAACACGTTTCCATTATCTCTTCTTTATAGAATCGCCAATCAAAAATATATGGAATTGACATACTTGGCTAAGATTTCAAGTGTCCCTTTGGATGCGCTATAACCAAAGATAGAGACGCAAACATTCGCCGTGGCGCCGCCAAGGTATCCCAACGAAATAAAAATATCTCTAAGCATATCGTCAAAATAAGCAAAAAGTAACTTACCTAAATGCTTTTTTGTGCCATATCTATGTCGCGCTGGTCTATGGTTGTAACTTAGGCAGTGGCACCCTAGTATTTCGGCAAGATAATATTATAAGGTCTCGGTATAACATAAGCCACTTAAAACTGATAGGTGTACGAATAATAAATAATTTTGATACATTACCATACCTAATATTATTATATATTTCCTCGGGTATACATTGTACCAGGTATATCTCGGGTATACTGGGTATACATGGTACAATGTATAATACCCGAGGAAATTGATTCCTATGCAGTTGACAGACCTACGTCATTTGGTCGGCTTATGTCAATTCAATGCAAGCTGTGCGCGACCAAATTACTTAGGTCCGCCATCTAAAAGGAATCAACTTCTCTGATAGTACAACCATAATATTATTTCTCTTCTTAAAAATAAACTACCACTACTACCTTTCCATTTACATTTGAAAAGAGATTGCATTAATATATTGTGGAATTGGAGGCGAGCATGAAGGTAGAAGTTTCCGACACCGCGATCGCTCCGGACCGCCGCAGAATATCATATGAGGTAAACTTAGAAATAGCTCAACATAGAGACTGTGCATACATAAAATATCTAAATATATTAAACTCAAAGGTGACTGACTGACATGGTGATCTATCAACGCACAGCCCAAACCACTGGACGGATCGGGCTGAAATTTGGCATGCAGATAGATGTTATGACGTAGGCGTCCGCTAAGAAAGGATTTTGATCAATTCCACCCCCAAGGGGTTAAAATAGGGGATGAAAGTTGGTATATAATTATACTTTTTAACGCGAGCGAAGCCGCGGGCAATAGCTCGTATTATTATATAACACTAGATGACGCCCGCAACTCCGTTGCGGGCGTCATCTAGTGTTCGCCAAAATTAGTGATCGCGCCAGTTCCAGTTCCATAACCCAGTTGTTCGTGAGATAAGCCTTTTCAAATAATTTCCCCCGTTTTTCCACATTTTCCTCTATTTCTTCGCTCCTGTTAGTCTTAGCGTGATAAAATATAGCCTATAGCCTTCCTCGATAAATGGGCTATATCAAACACTGAAATAAATTTTAAATCGGACCAGCAGTTCCTGACATTAGCGCGTTCAAATAAGCCCTTTCAAATAATTTCCCCCGTTTTTTCCACATTTTCCTCTGATTCTTCGCTCCTAAAAGTCACAGCGTGACGTTATATAGCCTATAGCCTTCCTCGATAAATGGGGTATCTAACACTGAAAGAATTTTTTAAATCGGACCAGTAGTTTTTAGATTAGCGCGTTCAATCAAACAAACAAACAACCAAACAAACAAACTCTTCAGAATAATTATAATATTAATAGTACTAGTATTATAATATTACTAGTATCTGATGAAAGTTAGTAAGTAATAGATATACGGGTATATTATAGTCAATTGAGTACCCCGACACACCTTTTGCGTAAGCTAAGGCCACAATTATAGTCCACAACCGGCCTTCACACCTCCACCGTAAGTCCCCTCCGGGGGGAAGGGGGGTGCATCACCTGCCAATTTACACGATTGCGGCTACGACATACACAGACCCCGCAGTCGGGGTCTGGTGGAAGTTTGAAGATCTCGAATAAATAAAGAGAAGATAATGTTACGTGATAATTATTCATTTCGAAGAAGTTTCTTTTACGAGCCTATACTATCCCACTGCTGGGCAAAGGCCTCCCTCAAGGTCTTCAATGTGTCTCGTTCCAACACCACTGCAGGCCAGCCTGGCTTGTAGGCATCCAGTTCATCTCGCCATCTTTTTCGAGGCCGTCCACAGTGGCGTCGTCCGTCCTCTGGTAACTACTCTGTGGTGACATTTACCCAACGGTCAGGATGCATGCGTCTAGTATGACCCACCCAGTTCCACTTTTATTTTGCTGCTTTCATGCCGACGTCTTTAACACCTGTTTTGGAGCGCAGCGTGCTATCTATACATATAAAATTACAAGTCCTAACTGACTGACTGGCTGACTGATTCATCATCGCAGGGCAAAAACTATCATAATATAATAGATAAGACAAGAAGATTAAAAAACCCAAAAATATGGCCTGATTTTCCTGTGTTCAAACACCCAGAAAACAAAACTGGCTAGAATATACAAAAAAACACAGCTCAAGCCTTGCTTTAATTCTTATTGAAAAAAGTAATTAAATCGGTTAAGTTTTGGAGAAGAAATCAGCGGACAACGAATCGATGATTTTCTGTTCTTTTATTAGAACTTTTGTCGTGTTGTCTCTATCGCGCTCTGCGGTGGGAAACTTGAGATTGGTGAGACAGCAATACATTTTAAAAATGTATTGCCGAGACCCCAGAGCCGGGAGCTACCTGGCACAGCGGATAGCAATTGCCATCCAACGTGGCAATGCTGTCAGCTTGCTGAGCACTCTGCCAAGTGGGGACGACCTGGGGAAGTTTTTCTTTTTATAGTTTTTTAAGTGTGTATAATATTATATATGTATATTTTTAGGTGTTATTTCTAGTAATCGATTTAATTATTAACATTAATAATTAATAACATTTTTTTTAAAATACCTTCTTTCAATTTCTCAACCCCTTTGTGTAACCTCTTAAATAGCGGCGCGTGTGATTTCACGGTGCAGCCGCGAAACCGCGCGTTCGGGTGGACGCATCTCCAGTGTAAAAGTACCTTAATGTAAAGAAATCCTAGGCATTTTAGGTAGCCGTGTGTTAGAGTGTAAATTGAAACTCAGTTGATGTGATAAACTAGAGTGTTTTGTAACCCGCTGCGAATACTGATTCACGCAACTGGATGGAATGGTGGTAGCATCTTATTAAACCTTTTTTTTTCCCGGAGGGGGAAATGCATTACGCATACTACCCAGGCGCAGGGGGCGACCCGAGCGGTGATGTGGGACTCCCGTAGCTAATGAGACCACGGTATACCCACTAAAACCCCCCCATCTTCCGCCACGCCGCCTTTTGACGGGGCCACGGGAACGATACACACATCCGCGACCTCGCCAGCGGTCCGAAGACTCCACGATGGGCGCACAACACGTGCGCCCTCCTCCTCGGCCCCCACCAGGGCTGTAGCAGACGCCCCCCGAGTCTGCTACTTGGAGGCCATGTGGCAGATCAGGTCTGTGGCTCTGGCCGCAGAGGATAGGGCAAGCGGCGCACCGCAATACCTACTTGCCTCTTCCTCTGCGGCCCCACCTCGGTGCGCATCCGCAGCGGACTCCTCCAGTCCGCTGGGAGCGCCCTCCTCGGGCCAGGTGGCGACACCGGCCGGCCCTGGTTGCCTCTTTGCTTCACCGCGGTTGTCCAAGCCGCGGTTACTAGAGCCCCACCGCCACGACAAGGCGAGCAGCCATCGGGGGGAGCATCTTATTAAACCTTAAGGTACCGATCCGACCAACGCGCAACGCGGCAAGCGACCGCGACCAACAAAAATTTTAATACAATTCCACTTTATGACAGGCTATAGATTTCATTTTCTACCGACATTGGTCTAGCGACCCATGCCATCCTTGCTTTGAAGTGGCGTAAAGCAAAAAAATAATAATCGGCCAAGTGCGAGTCGGACTCTCGCACGAAGGGTTCCGTACCGTTATAGAGCGAAAAAAAAGTGTTATTAAAGAATATTAAAGTACGGATTTTGTGAATATTTAAAGCTCCTACCTGTTGTCATTATGAATTACGAGCAAAAAAAAGCCAAAAAAATGACGTTTGTTGTATGGGAACCCCCTTAAACTTTATTTTATTTTTAGTATTTGTTGTGATAGCGGCAATAAATTTACACAATCTGTGAAAATTTCAGGTCTAGCTATCCTTACTGTAAAATTTAGAAATTTAGGAGGATATGATAAAATCACATTACCGGTACAAAGTTTTCGTGTAAATGTACAGTGGGTGGGCGGAGCCGCAGGTAAAAGCTAGTTAAATAATAAATAAGGTGCTAGAATTTGCAAAGTAGATACTGAATATTTTATATGCCTCTATGAATTGTACTATGTTTATTTATATTAAAAGCACAACGAAGTATTTGCTGGGTGGGAACCGTACTTTACTTCCGGTACAAAAACTATCAATAGTATAATATGAAAGTTGAATGTCAAAAGATGATGAAAATTGAAGATGAAAGTGCACAATGTAGACATAGCTTTAGATATTCTTATGAGACTCACATGGAGGTATCCATTACTATCAAAATCGGTTCATTTCGTTCATTTATTCAACGTCGAACAGGCACATATTTTTTGCATTATCAATAATAATTTTTGACTTAATAGTGTAGCATGTAGCCCTGTATAGGCTATACAAACATATTTACTAACTACTAGCTGTAGCCAGCGACTTCGCGAGCGTCAAAGTAAAATATACAGGGTGCACCCTAATATATTATAACTTATTTTTGTTACAACCTGTATACTCATATGCATGTAGTAACAAACGGTTCTTTCAATATTACAAACAGACACTCCAATTTTATTTATATGTATAGATGTATAGATTGAAAATAAAAGCTATTCATTAAAATATCTTTCATCGAATATATCGTGGCCATCGTTCCATTCTGGGTAATTAGCGATGTCCCGATAGAAGGTGACTCTGAATGCGGTTATTAATCACGCCATACTTGTAAATAGGCTGCCACGTAAATAAGTTGGGACATCATGGCTCGGACGCTAGACGAACTTAACGGGTAGATAGATTTTGCCATGTAATCTTAGCAAAATATGGTTTTAATATTTCGTCTTGATATAATGAAACTAAGAAATATAATTCACGTAAAATGTGAAACTAATCTCAAACATTTTATGATTGTGAATTATTATTCTGCCTTAATAATTTGAAAGTCTGAGCAAAATAATTCTCTGTTTTTTTAACGAAGAAACAAACTAAAGACTATTATATTTTGGTTAACACAACAACAATAATTATAATTATTTACTACCTGCTTACTGCAACATGTTGCCCAGTTAGGCTTAGAACTAATTCTAAGAGTATAATAATAATAATTATTATTGTCAGCTCGACTCGATATTTTGCCTTGCTGCAACAATTAATTATTAAAATTGTAATTTACAATTCCAGTCAAATATTTCTAGGCAATTTCTCTTAACACAGCAAGAACAAAAACCTAACCTAACTTAATAACCTAACCTAACTTTTTGCAAAAAATAAGTGTAATAAGTTCGACGTTATAAAGAGCAGTGTGTATCACTTCAAAAGCCATGATTGATGGCCGGCGTTCTTTGTGAGTAGACCTGAAGCCTGATGGTGCGGTGTACAAAAGACCGCGCTTTGTGTCGACTTATTGAACAGCTGTCGCCGACTACATTATAATTAATAATATTGACATCGCCAATATTTTAATACGCCGAACTTTTAAATAACTGCATAGAATCTCTAGGCCCTTTTTTTTTTTGATGCGCAGGGGAAACCCATCATGGGTCCCCTGGGTTGGGTATGTGCCCAGCACCCCGGGGGTATGTGAGACTCCTACTCACTAAAACCACCTGCGGTTCGCCTTCAGCCGTATAAAAGAGGGAAATCCCGGATCTAACAAACACGGGACTCCCTCCACGACTGGCCGGTCTACCTTAAAAGGGACCGGACTTCCACCAAGGTAAGGGAACGCTTAGGCAAACTGAAGCGTTCCCCTCGGCGCCGGGACTGGCTAGCCGGGGAGGTTCCCATCCTCTCTCGGAGCCCCGTTAGACGAGAGTTAGGAGGTTCGCATAGCGTCGCCTCCGCACTCCCGTCCTACGCCGGCGGAGCGGCAGAGAGGTGGGATCGTCCTCTCTGTCCCGCTCCGCGGATAGAATCTCTAGGCCCTAAGATAGTATTGTAAACAGACTTTCATTGTACCATCAAGGAAATTGATTCCTAGGCAGTTGGCGGACCTACAACGTCATGTGGTCGGCTTATGTCAATTCAATGTTAGCTGTGAATGCTATGGTCGGTCAGAATATGGGTTTGACTTAACGCGACCAAATTACTTAGATCTGCCATCTGCCTAGGAATCAACTGCTCTGATGGTATATATCAGAGATGTTGATACATAAGCAGATAGTGGAACACGTGATTTGGTTGCTTTATGTCAAACCCAGCCGACTGACACTGAGTTGATATAATTAGACCAAATAACGTAGGCCCGTCAACTGTCTATGTATCAATTTCTTCGATGGTACATACATATTCCATTTGCAGAATAATTGATATATCAAAGCATATTTTTATATACTTAGCAGCGAGTTTTCAACTTAATCGGTTCAGCAAACACATTTACATTTGCATTTAAAAATATTAACTGGTACTTTTTTACGATTTCTTCAGTCAGGTTGCTAATTCCATAGCTAATTCAATGCGAATAAAAATTATAACCTTTTCGATGAATCTTCCTTGTTTATTATTAGTCTGAAAGTGTAAATATTTCCAATAATTACTGAACCAAGATTAATCTTACAATTAAGAAGATAAATCGAGTTGTAACAGATGACACCGCGGGGAGTAAGACTTGAGTTATTGAAAACGAACTAGAGAGTACACTCCCTCGTCGTTGGTGACAACTTTTCAACTTTATTGTTTACGAGCTTTTACCCGCGGCTTCGCTCGCGTTAAGAAGTATTATTATATACAAACTTTCAGCCCCTATTTGAACCCATTGGGGTTGGAATTTATCAAAATTCTTTCTTAGTGGATGCCTACGTCATAACATCTACCAGCATGCAAAATTTCAGCCCGATCCATCCAGTGATTTGGGCTGTGCGTTGATAGATCACCATGTCAGTCAGTCACCTTTGAGTTTTATATATATAGATACTTTATCCCTCCTAGGGTCTGTTTACATTGCAATGAGTTGCGAGGATACGACGCTTTTTAAATATTCAAAATTATGGTAGGACTTATATGCGGCGCGACGGCGCGAACGTGCGAATTGACAACATTTCAAAAATTTTAAGCCTTAAAATAAAAAATACCGTTTCTTTAGTTTCTTTTCCTGATATCAAAAAAATACTCAAAAATTTTTTATATTGCTTATTTACTGAGAAAATAAAGAAAAACTGAAAAATACGCTGTGACGTCATACTTACGGCATATCAGAAATTTTTTCTTTGCCTGGTGTAAAAGCGTTTTAAAAAAACATCATGAAGCATTAAAAAAACAGTCACTGTCAACAATGACATTTCTACATACGAAAGTACCACGATGACATTGACAGACGTCCTAATAAACATAACAAAATGGTAACAAACTTACACTGACATATTTTTTCTTTTGTAAACTGTAATGGAATTAACCGTTCAGGCGTAAGTATGACGTCACTTGGCGCTTACGTCTCTTTAGAATACGAAGGATTAAAATCTATTTTTTAGGTATCTTAAAAACATAATTTTGAAAAAGCAAGAAACACGTGTCGCCTTATTTTAAGTCTACTTTCTTATAAAATAATAAAAAAGCCATGTTAAAATTTTGAAATGTTGTCAATTGGTCGCTACACCGCGAGATGACAAGCAAATTACATTTGCTTAACCCCGCGTTCATTAACATCAAATGGAACGCAGGGTCTCGCAGGGTAAGTGATCTTGCAGTGTAGAAATGCCTGCAAGACATATCAATTGCAAATCTTGCAAGACAATAATTGTAATGTACATAATATTCTTTAATAGCAAATAAAGTTTGTTTCGAGTGGCTTATTAAAAAATGCAAAGCATGGTGTCGACGGTACTCAACTTTGAATGAACATAACTATAATTAAAATCCTGTAACGATCTTTTGCCACATGGATTCTATGTTAATCATTTTAAACAGAATTACACAGCTGTTATTAAAAATTACCAGCGTTTCTTTTTGTATCAGTAAAATAGGAGTGAATAAAATATATTATACCAAGCTTAAGTGGCATTTATCGGGAACTTAGTTTTCTAGTCTGCCATACATTACTTTGAGCTGAGCCGCCCTAAGTAATTAAAACCACAACACACTAACGACATGTATTAAACTATTTACGTTAAGGGTTTCACTTTGTGAAGGGCTCGGCCCAAGTTGAGCCCTTCGTCTAATAGGTATCACCTTACGGGCTTACTTTGAACTTTGATAGATTGTGTGGATACTCTATGGATCTTATATTATCTTAATTATTTTGTACTTGAGTCTAGAAGTCGCACGTAATTACGCTCTCGATTTCTTTGTCGCGCGAGAAAAGATTATACGTACATTTTGCCGTAATAAAATCTAGAACAATTCCTTTGTCATGAAAACCTGGGATGGAGACAAATTCACTTCCACATATTTTATATCATTAAATACCCTTTAATTATTTTCAACACTTAGAATATGAGTGGTATTTATATAAAGTTTGTAAGAATGTAAATTGCTTCAACTCTCAAGCGGCCAACAATTAGGTAAGCTATTGTGTCTGGTTTTTCCACGATCGAGGTAATATTATGTATTTGATTATAGGACACCTTTTTAGAAACATTCTGGACAGATTTAAATAGTGAAATAATACTGTCGTCGTTTTTTATAGGAAAGGATTTACGCTCTTTACAAAGTAACAAAACCAAAGGAGCCGCCAATATAGATGTACCTAGCTCGAAATAAACAGTCTCTTTTAATAATTTTCTATACAATAGTATTGACGTTGTAAATAATAGCTTAGGTTTTATTCCCTTTATTATACAGTTTTATATTTGAATAATTTCCTATTAGAATAAGTTACGCTATTGTCTCATTTTTATGTTATTGCTGTCCCTTTTGCACAGAGATGCAGTGTGTTTCACACAATTTATATTGTTGTCCCTTTCTAGCATAAGTATAGTGTGTCTCACACAAACGATGTTGTTGTCTCTTTCGTTGTATAAACTTTATTTACGTTTTTTGTTGTTAATTAGTCTTATAAGAATACTTATTTACTATTGTATTAGCTTATAAGAATGCCATTTATTGTTATTTGTAATTTTTGAATAAACGGACTGCGATTATCCGACAACAATCCGATAGACCCCCTGCACTTCTATCGGTACAAAGTACACACAAAACACGCACTTTCTTAAGTGCAACACACACTCACTACAACAACTCTGCAGAAGCATGAAGAAACTCTGCTGCACCAACACTCGACCATAACTGCAGTACCAAGATTCACCTGGTGTTTTCTTCACTTCGACCTTCCACCACGACTTCCTCAGGACTGATCCTCACCTCAAGATACAGTCCACTGCTCACCCCAGCGGCGACCACGACCCCGCTGAATTGTCGTGTCGCCAACAGCTGGTCCTTCAGAAGCCGGATCACTGCGCCAGCTCCGAGGAAATCCTGAGAAGTCAGAAGACAGAAGTCGGAAGTCAGAAGTCAGAAGTCAGAAGTCAGAAGACAGAAGCTCGCCTTGAAGACTGCAGCCTGTCTGGACAAGAAAGAAACCCAGGAGAAGACGCAGCCCCTGCAGCCACGGCCAGCGTCCACCTGCAAGAAAGAAAACAGAAACAAGTACGCGCGAGTGTTGGTGGTTGGCTTTGCTTACCTCCACCAATTACTTGGAAGCAATCAGCAGTAACGTGTGTGGCCACCTAGCGGTGTTAAACGGCCCCTGCAGAACGCACGGAAGCACTGTGGATTGACCTGACGCTTCCACACACCTACCCAGGTGTAGTAGTCAGACCCCGCCGGCAAGGTACGGGTACGCTCTGGGGCCACAAGTTGGCACGCAACGACGGGTGCGGACATTCCTCCCGCACTCTGATGCACCCGTGAGCGCCCGCGCCCTCTACCGGGAGGTTCCTACCTTCCTATCCCCCTGCATTCCTATTCCCGGTTCGGCGTCACCGCGGTAGCAAGCTGACCGGGCTGATAGTAGTAGGCTCTGTAGGTCGCGATAGTAGATAAAGACACTAAGTGAAAAGTGAAAGTGAAGTGTTAATTTTAAGTAAAATTAGTTTTAAGTTAGGGCCCCTCGTGCGCAATGGAGAACGCGCGTGTGTTGCACTCGGGCAAAACCACGCCCTCCCAGGAGACGCCATCGTCAGGGCAGACCACGTCCCAGGAGACCAACACGTGGAGCAAAGGCACCGGCGTTGAAGACACGACGGAGAGCAGCACGCATACCAACGCTAGGGCTAACACTCTGAACTCACAACCCGCGCAAATCGACAACGCAGTCGAAGTCATAGGAAGTGCGCCGGGCACAGTAGTTAACGTCCCCGGGGACAGAGCGAGCAGCAAAATATCGATGTTGCAGGCCGAACTAGAATATCACAACTCCGAGCTAGCACGGGCTAGGGCGGCGTCCGCAGCTGCCATGAGTCGGCTGGAAATAGCTAGGATAGAGCTAGGAGAGTCCACCGACGCGGACCAACCACCCAGAGTAGACAAAACCCGAGTTGAAGGCTGGATCTCGGAGCATTATGTTAGGCCATCGACGAGTGCTCAAAACCCGGGACGAGACACGCGTCCGACCGAAAGAAACGAGCCGCGCGCCGGTAATACATCGCTTAGTGACATGACAATGCTAGCAAACGCGATAGTACAAGCGGTCAATTCTAATAGGTCGGAAACAACGCCTAAATTCATTCACGAGTTGCCCCACTTCGACGGAACTATTACAGAATGGATGGCATTCAAATCCGTGTTTAATGACACCGCAGAAATGTTCTCGGACATACAAAATGTAGCTCGGCTAAGAAAGGCTTTGAGAGGCGCGGCCCGCGAAACTGTTAGGACCTTGCTATTCACGGTATCGGATCCGTACGAAATAATAGATACTTTAGAACGACGATACGGCAGGCCTGAGTTGCTTATTCTCTCGGAAATCGAAAACATTAAACGTTTGCCCCGTATGACGGAAGACGGGCGCAATGTTAGTAGTTTCGCGAGTAAGATTTCAAACACGGTAGCGGCCATAAAGTCACTTAACCAGCCGCAGTACTTGTATTCTCCCGAGTTAGTAGGTCGAATAGTCGACAAGTTAAACATTATTTTAAAATACAAATGGTACGAGTTCAAATCGGAGCGCTCCGGAGCGCCGGAGCTCGAATTAATGGCCAGATTTCTTAATATTATGGCGGATCAGTGCGGCGCAATGTTCGCGTACGAAACGGCAAGAGAGGAGAAACGAGGCAGAATAAAACCGCGCGCAGTAAACACGGCTCGCACGAGAGCACCGAAATCGTCACGGTATGATAGCGATAGTTCGTGTGATAGGTCGGATTGCGAAAATACGTACGAGCCGCGTAAAATCGTAGCGACCGCGAATAGACCTCCTCCAGCCAAAAAGGAATATAGGCCAAAACAACGTACGCCGCGCCCCGCTACAGAGGCGCCACGCTCCGTGACGGAGGCACCGTCAAACTCATCTAGTAAAAATAATAATTGTCCCGTATGTTCAGGTTCCCATACAACTATTAATTGTGCTGATTTCAATAAACTTAGCGTACCGGAAAGATGGGACACAGCTAAAAATAGTAAACTTTGTTTTAGATGCCTAAATAGTTCGCACGGGCGACCGTTCAAATGTAAATACATTCCGTGCGGCGTAAATGGTTGCGAAGCGTCTCACAATAAATTATTACACGGCAGCGGCAGTGCAGCGCCACCTGCCGGCGGTAACATAAGTACAATTAATCACGTTCGCGCGTCTAACACCTACCTCAAAGTAGTGCCGGTCGAGATAAGTGGCCCAGTGGGCACCACCGCTACTTACGCCTTGCTGGACGAGGGCTCAACATTGACCCTCGTTGAGCGTACGGTAGCGGACAGTGTAGCACCTAGGGGTCGCAGCCAGCAACTTAAGTTGGAAGGGGTAGGGGGTAACCAGATTGACGACCCCGAATCGTGCAACATATCGTTATCAATCCGCGGCGCGTGTAGTAGAAATATAGAAAAAATGAGCGCTAGCACGATCAGTAATTTAAATCTTGCGCCACAATCAGTGAGCAAAGACCTTGTTCGCCAGTGCAGCCACCTAGCGGAGTTAGAGGACGAACTTTGCTACGAGCAGGCTAAACCTACAATACTTATCGGCCAAGACAACTGGCACTTAATTACGTCTCGACAATTACGTGTCGGAAATAAGGGTCAGCCGGTAGCGTCGCTAACTAAGTTAGGATGGGTTTTGCACGGGCAGGACGCAAGCTCGCGTAATTTAAATAACATCCAGTTCATAAGTCACGTTAGAACTTCGCCGTCCGAGGATCCCGCGTTACAATTAATTAGGGATTATTTTAGCTTAGAGTCGTTAGGAATAGAGCCGCGTAAACCTAAATCGGACCCGGACAAGCGCGCGTTAGCTGTCTTAAATAAAACTTGCAAGAAAATGTACGGTTGCGAGCGGTATGAGTCGGGCTTATTATGGAAAACCGACAATGAAGTAATGCCGGACAATAAGAAACAGGCCCTCAGCCGCTTGTATAACTTGGAAAATAAATTGGACAGAAATGCCGATTTGAAATTAGAGTATTCGAAACAAATAAATAACTTGTTAAGTTCGGGTTACGCGGAACTAGTGAGCACCCCAGCCACATCGCCTCGCACCTGGTACTTACCTCATTTCTCGGTAGTACATCCTCAAAAGGGTAAGGTGCGACTGGTTTTTGACGCTGCGGCTAAACACGGGGGAAAAAGCTTAAATGACGCGTTGTTAACCGGACCCGACTTATTACAATCGCTTTTCGGTGTTTTAATAAGATTCCGCGAAGGAAAAATCGCGGTAGTAGCCGACATCAAGGAGATGTTTTTGCAAATTAAAGTAATTGAATCGGATCGCGACAGCCTTCGTTTTCTGTGGCGAGGCGACGATAGAAACATCCCCCCGCGAGAATACCGTATGACCTCGCTTATTTTTGGGGCAGCGTCGTCGCCGTGCGTGGCTATTCACGTTAAAAATAAAAACGCTCAAAATCATAGTTCGGAGCACCCGAAGGTAGCTAAAGCTGCGGAACGAAATTTTTATATGGACGATTATTTAGACTCATTCGACGACGAGGACGAAGCCAGGCAAGCGGTCAATGCCATGTACAAGATTAATTTAGGCGCTTCGTTCGAGTTACGTGGTTGGGCGTCGAATGTACCCGAAGTAATCAGTGACGTTTCCGATAAGCGAATTAGCGGCGCGACGACTTTAGGAAAAAGCGATACAGAAAGGACATTAGGTCTAATTTGGAACCACGCTCGCGATTCTTTAGGATTTAACGTGAACCTCCGAAACACGCCATCTAGTGTAATTTCAGGGGAAACTTTACCCACCAAGAGGCAAGTCACTAGCGCCGTCATGTCCGTTTTCGACCCGCTAGGTTTAGTATCGCCGGTAACTATGGTAGGTAAATGTCTTATCCAGGAAATATGGCGTAGCGGCATAGGTTGGGACGAACCCATAACGCAAGAGCACCACCTTACGTGGATGTCGTTTGTAAATAATTTAAATTTGCTGAAAACCTTTGAAATAGAAAGGTACGTACCTGCCCCGCCCTCTGGCGAGGGGGAGTTACACATATTTTGCGATGCTAGCGAAAAAGTTTATTCAGCCGCAGTTTATTTCGTTAGCATGAATAATAATACAAAGACGGCTAGATTAGTTACGGGAAAAGCTAAAGTAGCGCCGTTAAAACCAATTTCAATACCGCGATTAGAGTTGCAAGCCGCGGTTTTGGGTTCCCGCTTAGCAGAATCCGTAAAACGGGAATCCGACTATAAAATTAAAAAGTCTTATTACTGGTCAGATTCGAAAACGGTATTAGCATGGATTAGGTCCGATCCGCGTACCTTTAAGTCGTTTGTCGCGCACCGGCTAGCCGAGATCGAAAGTACAACGACCCCGGCCGATTGGAGATGGGTACCGAGTGCCGACAACGTCGCGGACGACGCCACAAAATGCATTCCGGCGAATTTTAACTCTAGACATAGATGGTTTACGGGACCTAGCTTTATTTTAAACGATCCCGCGACATGGCCGTGCGAAAAACAGGCCGCGGCTCCCTTACCCCCTTCAGGGGAGGAGAGAATAATCAAGCAGGTTCACGTCTGTGTAGACCGTATAAATAATGATTATTTGCCTAAAATTGATAGGTTTTCAAAGTATAAGCGCCTGGTACGCGCTGCTGCCACCGTCTTGCTCTCAGCTGAGGCATTTAAAGCCAAACTGCTCAAGAGAAAAGTAAATACGGAAATCTCTCCTGACCACATCAGACTAGCAGAATTGCTGCTCATCAAGAGGAGTCAGAGCATCTCATTCGCGGACGATATAAAGATTATAGAGGCTGGGCAGCGACCACCGAAGAGGTCCCCCTTTCACAAGCTTGCTGTAAAACTCGACCGCAGCGGGATACTATACCTTGATAGCAGAGTTAAGGAAGAATACAATCTGCCCGTCTTACATGCAAAGGAAGAATTTACCCGGCTGTTAGTGCATCACACGCACGCAGTCTTTAACCACGGCAATCACCAGACCGTGATGAATGAGCTCCGACAGCGCTACCACATAATTGGACTACGCAGCATCCTTCGCTATATATGCAACAAGTGTCAGTGGTGTAGAACCTACAGGGGAACTCCCTCTAAAATTCCCCTGGGTGACTTACCTCCAGAAAGACTGGCCCACAATCAGCCGCCTTTTACAGCCACGGCGGTGGACTACTTCGGACCCATGTACGTCACGGTCGGGCGAAGACAAGAGAAGCGGTGGGGCGCACTTTACACGTGCCTCACCACTCGAGCCGTACATCTGGAGCTGGTGCCCTCCCTATCTGCATCCTCCATGATAATGAGCCTGCGCCGAATGATGTCCCGCCGCGGCACTCCGACGGTCATATATAGCGACAACGGAACCAACTTCGTGGGCGCCGAGAAAGAAGTAACGGAAGCTCTTCGACAGAATGACGACGCGATGAAAGTCTTCGCCTCTGGAAAACAGATAACCTGGAAAAGAATACCCCCTGGGGCCCCAAACATGGGCGGCGCCTGGGAAAGGTTAGTAAGATCTGTAAAGACAGCATTACGAGTCACCTTACATGAAAAGACACCCCCTGATGAAGTGCTGCACACTCTATTGCTGGAAGCGGAGCACGTCATAAATACGAGACCGTTAACCCCAGTAAATCCCGATCTAAATGATGAATCACTGACCCCAAACCACTTTCTGATTGGGAGGTCAAGCGGGATGATACCTTTCGGCTCGTATAAAGACTATATGGCAGACAGTCGCTCGTGGAAAGCTGCGCAGAAGTTGGCCGAAGCGTTCTGGGCTCGATGGGTAACCGAATACAAACCCCAATTGATGCCTCGGCTCGGCAACCCGCAGCACAGCAATCTTAACCCTGGAGACATCGTATTGATATGCGACGGAACGATGCCCCGAGGAGTATGGCCTAGAGGAGAAATAATGCAAACTTTCCCAGGTCCAGACGGGCGAGTTAGAATAGCGGAAGTCCGAACAGCAGCCGGACTGATTCGTCGCCCAGCCTCTCGTCTGATCCTCATTAGCCAGGAATAAAACGTTTTGGTGCTTGCGCACGAGGGGGAGACTGTAAATAATAGCTTAGGTTTTATTCCCTTTATTATACAGTTTTATATTTGAATAATTTCCTATTAGAATAAGTTACGCTATTGTCTCATTTTTATGTTATTGCTGTCCCTTTTGCACAGAGATGCAGTGTGTTTCACACAATTTATATTGTTGTCCCTTTCTAGCATAAGTATAGTGTGTCTCACACAAACGATGTTGTTGTCTCTTTCGTTGTATAAACTTTATTTACGTTTTTTGTTGTTAATTAGTCTTATAAGAATACTTATTTACTATTGTATTAGCTTATAAGAATGCCATTTATTGTTATTTGTAATTTTTGAATAAACGGACTGCGATTATCCGACAACAATCCGATAGACCCCCTGCACTTCTATCGGTACAAAGTACACACAAAACACGCACTTTCTTAAGTGCAACACACACTCACTACAACAACTCTGCAGAAGCATGAAGAAACTCTGCTGCACCAACACTCGACCATAACTGCAGTACCAAGATTCACCTGGTGTTTTCTTCACTTCGACCTTCCACCACGACTTCCTCAGGACTGATCCTCACCTCAAGATACAGTCCACTGCTCACCCCAGCGGCGACCACGACCCCGCTGAATTGTCGTGTCGCCAACAGACGTCATTGTGTCTCCTTGTACACGCCGTAACCGATATCCGGCCTCGTGTCCGCGACAAAGGACGCTAAACATACCACTGCCATCATAACAATATTACAACAACGTATCACATTACGGTGAAAATAGACTGACGTGGGAGAGCCATGCTTCGGCACGAATGAGCCGGCTCGACCGGAGAAATACCACGTCCTCACAGAAAACCGGCGTGAAACAGCGCTTGCGCTGTGTTTCGCCGAGTGAGTGTGTTTACCGGAGGCCCAATCCCCTACCCTATTCCCTTCCCTGCCCTCCCCTATTCCCTTCCCTTCCCATCCCTACCCTCCCCTATAACCCTATTTCCTCTTAAAAGGCCGGCAACGCACCTGCAGCTCTCCTGATGCTGCGAGTGTCCATGGGCGACGGAAGTTGCTTTCCATCAGGTTTGCTCGTTTGCCTCCTTATTTCACTAAAAAAAAAGATGTAAAGTATGACAAGACTGCATGCATGAGCGTCATCTAGTCTTGTCACACTTTCGCGGGGATAACGTACATTTTTAGGGTTCCGTACCTAAAGGGTAAAAACGGGTCCCTATTACTGAGACTTCGATGTCTGTCCGTCTGTCTGTCTGTCTCCAGGCTGTAACTCAAGAACGGTAATAGCTAGAGAGCTGAAATTTTCACAGATTATGTACCTATATCTGTTGCCGCTACAACAACAAAATATACTAACAACAAAATCAAGTTATTATTTAAGGGGGGCTCCCATACAACAAACATGATTTAAATTTTTTGGCTTTTTTTGCTCGTAGTCCATAATGGCAACAGGTAGGCATATGAAATATTCACAAAATCTTTAATTATATTTGTAATTTAATATTTAATAAATAAATTAAATAATAAAGGCGGGCTCTCATACAAAAAACAATATTTTTTGCTTTACAACGGTACGGATCCCTTCGTGCGTGAGTCCGACTCGCACTTGGCCGATTATTTTCAACGGATTCAAAGTATATCCATACCTAAGCAAAATGGATTAAGCGGTTTAGGCGTGAAAAGGCAAGACACACTTTCATAGTATGTTACAGCGACAGTCGACAAGTGCCGTTCTTCGTTACATCGATATTCATTTGTCATGTGAAATAATACTTTTGTGGTGATAAAATTTTATTCTATTATTTTGCCTACACTCTCCAGTATCACTCAAATTGCATCTATATCGCTTTAGTGTTTTAATGGCGAGGAGGTATAGGTAACAGACAGACAGTTTTGCATTTGTATCTAATACTAGCTGTCCCGGCGAACTTCGTGTCAATTTATAACCTTCCCTGGACTTCTACGAAGATTCCCAACCCGTTCAGCTGTTTTCGCGTTTTAGCGCGACTAACACATTTGAAAATCCATTTTTATACAGTGTGAAATTTTAATGGTTGTTTTCCCGCAGTAAAATGATTCTATCTTAGTAGTACAATAGATTTGTAAAGTTTTTTTTTGTTCAAATCAAAAAAAAATTCGGTCGGGTCCATAGTAACTCGCGCCTATCGGCATAAAGTTTCCATAGTACGTCATAAAAAATATTTTGTATTTTCAAAAAATAACACGCATGGTTCGATAGTACTACTATAGGTAAATCGTTCTGCTGCGGGAAAACAACCACTAAAATTTCACGTTGTATATTATAAGAAGACTAGCTGCCCCGGCAACGTTGTTTTGCTATTAAGAGTATTTCTTATTACTTTCCTTACTTACTAAGTTACTTCACGCTTATTATTTTTTGAATACCTTTAATGTACAGAATTTTCATTTCTACAGTTTTATTATAATATTTATCTAATATTTATATTAGCACATAATATTATAGACAGTGAAAACGCTTGAATTCAAGAAAAGTGTCTCACGAGCAGTCAATAACAGTCGAAAAATGTACATGGAATTCAACAAAGCATTTTTATTTTTCACTTGCATGTATTTCAAAAGCCATCGCACTGAAGTTGGCAATAGAACATTAATTTGCTACGAAAGAGGGTACAATAATATTAAAACCTCAGCCTTCAGCACGCTTTAGACGCTCCCGTAGTCCAATGGTTTATGGCGAGGCTCTTGACGCGGACTGCGGAGGTCGTGGGTTCGATTTTCGCGTTTAATCTAATTTCCTAATAAGTGCGATGATCCCTGCTACAGATTGGCATGTAACCAACCATGTTAGCTCCTGTGCACACGCTTGGGCACATAACATCACTTCTGCGTTTCAATGGAACTGGTCAGTGGTCACCACCAGTCATCAGTCATCACCAAAACTAGCGTCTATTCTTCCTACGATAGAATAGACAAAGTGTCAATTTATGAATAGATCATGTCGCTTACTCTTCAAAGTTAAGTATATCTTTACAGCAAACTTATATTAGTATATTCGAGCGTGAAATAAAATGAGTTTTGTACTCGCCAGTCGTGTTGCTCGTTATGTGATGTCGTTTGTTTGAATTGTCTTCAGTGACTTCCGTCGACTACGTTACAGGGGAAAGTTACAAAGTACTTAAAACAAAACAGATTGTATCTAATGTGTAACATCTCTTCTTGATTTATATTCCCCGTTCACTTCGTTTTTAATAATGTTAAAAGACGGGAGCATGGAGAAAATTCGTTCAAAGATAAAACATTATTTTTTGGGGTTCGTCAAAAACGTCACTTCTAAATGGGTTCCACCAGCAAAGAAGTGTGAGAACCGCTATAGGATAGATTTAGTCGGTATAATAATTTAAAACTGTTTTTAATTTTAAGTCAAAAACTACACATATTAATCAAAGTCGCATTTTATAGGTCCTCTTCACTTGTATTTCATTTCATCATGAACGTGTAGAGAGGTTATTTATGTGCGATTGCCCAAGATGGATATCGAATTGTACAGCTATGTATGATATGCAACTCCGTATTCATGGCTGTCCAGTGTCCATCTTCACCTAACGTGTAGAGACGCATTTATAATAGCAAGAACAAATTAGTTTTTTGCGCCAGAGCTTTCCAAACGGTGATTTGACTTGATGAAGAGTCACATCTTATCTTGAACATCTTAAAATGAGCGCCCAGTTGACCCAGATCTTGTAAATAACCTAAAATGTAAGGTACACAAATTTCATTTCCATTTTGTAATCTACGGAAAGCTATTATAATAATTTAGATTGATCAACTTGTCAGTCATCTCTTATAGTAGGTATAAACTATAAAGTGGTGGTTACTGTCAGAGGCGGCTCAAGACGTGGGCGGTGTGGGCCACCGCCGACTGCCTCGTGTTCCTAGGAGCCTCGCGCCCTTTGAGGATTTTTAGGATTAACGAATATTTTATAAATAAAAAATAGATACCAGACAGACAGACTATCGCATTTGTAATATTAGTATGGATTTATAACGCCTCTGTGGTCTAGTGGTATAGAGCGCGGCTCTTGACTCGGAGGTCGTGGGTTCGATTCCCGCGTTGGAAACATGTTATTTCCAAGTTTGGTTAGGACAATGCAGGCTGATCACCTGATTGTCGGTCCTGCGCCTGATCTCTCGCCGGTCGTGTCGGTCTGCCGTCCCACTGGGTTATGAGAGTAAAGGAATAGAGAGTGCTCTTGTGTACTGCGCACACACTTGGGCACTATAAAAATACTCCTGCGTAGCTGGACTGGTTTCAATGAAACCGGCCACCGTCACCGAAACCGGTGTGGGAGCTATTATTATTATTATATTAGTATGGATGAATTGAAACGGTGAATATAAAAATAGAATAAAAGCAACTAACACAAGATGGTGTCCTAATTAAATCGTTTTGTATTTAACGTCGCTGTTTACGTCTACTCACGTGATTAAACCTAAATAACTGCTGAGATTACAACGTCATTTATTTTGGAAGCTTACGTGTGAAAGACAATGGAATAGCTTGTTTAGAATAGAGCCCGTAGCCAAGTCGTTTTCTTTATGGCATCTTTATAGAATCGCAAAATGTATGAAATTGGCATAACATGAGTCGATTCTCGACTTTATTTTATCAAACGCTTATGTCAGTGTCAAACGCAAGGACAACGTAGAACTATATTAAACTGTACTCGGCGAAACATGGCGGTAGCGGTCATTGACTCCCTGTCAAAAACTTGTCATTTTCTATATAACAAAGCCGCGATTGACAACATCTGACACTTCATTGTCAATCGCGGTTTATATAGAAAATGACAAGTGTTTGACAGGGAGTCAATGACCGCTACCGCCATGTTTCGCCGAGTACAGCTGTATAGAATTATTTAAAACTCAACTTTGCCCGGAACCTTGTATGTTGCATAATAAGGTAGTTAAGATTCTGCTTTCCTTTTTCTTTCTCGGGACTGCTTTCATCAAAATCGGTTGAACGGCTTAAATATCTAGAAATAACAGACGGACTCATAATTCATATAGAGTAAAAAAATATATTCTTTATTTGGCTTGTATTATTTTCATAACTCAGCATAAATGCTTTAATTCCTTTTTCCTGTAATAGCTGCAGCGTTTTGCATTAATAGCCGGCTAACGACCACACTCTGATGGTTAATCCTCGCACTACTATTATCGCTGCGATAACATGAGCATTACTTACATTAGCTGGAAATTATCCCTGAATTAGTGATTACATTCACAATTAAATCGTTGTTGTGGATTAGTATTCGCTATTCAGAAATCTAAAGAATTATTTAGCGGCGTTGTACACTTTTTTCGCAGGTGAATAGTGATGGAAAATTCGATATTTAAAAAAATCGTAATACCTAAGATGCGTAGACACACTGAGACACCTTAAGAGGATACACCATAGGCGAAAGAAATTAAAAATAGGTATTTTGAAAATGTATTGCTGTCTCACCAATCTCAAGTCTCCCACCACAGAGCGCGATAGAGACAACACGACAAAAGTTCTAAGAAAAGAACAGAAAATCATCGATTCGTTGTCCTCTGATATCTTCTCCAAAACTTAACCGATTTAAGTACTTTTTTTTCATTAAGAATTAAAGCAAGGCTTGAGTGGTGTTCCTATGTTTTACTTTTTTGGTATATTCTAGTTCACAGACGACAAGTTACCCGCTGATGATGCTAAGGGTCAATTCAGACCGCAGCGCGACGAGGCGAGGCGAGGCGCGGCGCGGCATAAATTGGTATGGATTTGACAGATTTCAATTACGTGAGACGACTTGCGAATCTGTCAAATCCATACTAATTTAGAAATGCATCTACGCGTCGCGTTGCGGTCTGAATCAACCCTTAGTCACCAGCAGGTGACATTACGCGTTGTGAATTTTTAATGAAGCGTAAACACGACGATAATTCCCCCTCCCCCCGCCGACACTCGCCCCCCACCACACCCCGCCGCCCGACTGAGTACCCCTCACTCACCGCGCAAATTCGTTACTAGGACCACAGAGTAGGATATAGTAGAGAGTAGAGACAGCAACAGAGAACTGAGATTCATTAATTTTACCTGATTCTTACCTGATTACAGCGAAGCCAAGAAAAAGGTTAACGACACACACATGTACCATCGAAGAAATTGATGACAGCTCGACATGACTTTATATGAACGTGGGTGACATTGACGGAAGCGCTGCTGGTAAAGGAGAACTGTCAAACACATGTCAAAAATGATTTGTATGGTAGAAGCGTTTAGTTCCTTTTCTCGTCACGTTCATATAAAACCTTGTCGAACTGTAATAGGCAGCTGACGGACATACGTCATTTGGTTAGTTTATGTCAATTCAATGTTGGCCGTAACCTAAAGGGTAACGAGGTGGCAGACACGCTCGCGGCCGAGGCCCTCCGGGACGGTATACCTCTCCACGTTATACCTCACTATACTGACCATCTTCCAAAAGTCAAAGCCGACATTTACGCTAAATTCAAATTATATTTCGATGAATGCTCTCAAAACAAGGGTATTTGGTATAAATCCATTGTAGACCAACCACCGCGCGTCCCTTGGTTTTCTTCACGACATTTGAAACGAAAGGAATTGACTATTTGTTTCCGAACTCGAACATACCACGTCCCGCTTAATAAATTTAATTACATTATGAAAAAAAGAGACGACCCCTACTGCTCAATATGTCAGAAGGAGGAGGACCTCCTACACTTAATTCTAGAATGTAGAATCAACGAACAACCGAGGTTGGTATTTTTAAGAGACAGTGGGTGTTCTTCGGCGGACCTCCTCTTTTTGTTCCATCGAATCTTAACCTCAGAGTTCACTGACAAACACAGTAACAATCTTTTAAATTTTATTACACATTCTCTGAGCCTAAGATTTGAATACTATAAAAATAGACCTTAATCATAATAATATTATGATTAAGGCCTATAATATTATTATGTTAACCCTAATGTCCTAAAGTAATAATTGTTTTATTATAATTGTAAAAATGTAACTCTTAAGCCGACTTAATCTTCAGGATGTAAGGCTTATAAAATAAATAAGATTAAAAAAAAAAAAATGTTGGCCGTAATCTGTCAGCGGCGTTTGACCGCCGAATTAACTTGGTCCGCCATCTGCGATACAACTTCTCTGATAATAATTATTACATTATTATTGTACACGTCCTGTCCTCTAGTTTCGCTGAGCGGTTTTAAAGTTATGAAATAAAACCTGTTAAACTAAATCCAAAATAACTATAGTTTCATTTTCGAACGATAGGACAAACCAAGAATCACCATCACCAGCAACAAATTGCTTCTATGACCAGTTACTCTGCGTCATTGTCAAGGCATCAGGTAGCTGTCACAGAGTGCAGCTGCGCCCTGCATTACCCCGTCTATGCCCACTAAAAATACACCTCATTAGCGAACACAGGAAAGGAAAAGCCAGGTCACTTTGTGCTATAATTTATAGCTTGAGAAAACATTGTGATGGAAACTAGTATGAAGGGACTATTTAGCTTTAATGTTTTTAGGGTTCCGTACCCAAAGGGTAAAAACGGGCCCCATTACTAACTTTCGACTTCGTTGTCTGTTCGTCCGTCCGTCTGTCTGTCTGTCTGTCTGTCTGTCTATCTCCAGGCTGTAACTCGAGAACAGTAATAGCTAGTGAGTTGAAATTTTCACAGATTATGTATATCTGTTGTCACTATAACAACAAATACTAAAAACAAAATAAAATCAATATTTAAGAGGGGCTTCCATACAACAAACGTGATTTTTTTGTCCTTTTTAGGGTTCCGTACCCAAAGGATAAAAACGGGACCCTATTACTAAGACTTCGATGTCTGCCCGTATGTCCGTCTGTCCGTCTGTCTGTCTCCAGGCTGTAACTCAAGAACGGTGATTTATAGCTAGAAGAGTTGGAATTTTCACAGATTATGATCTGTTGCCGCTATAACAACAAATACTACTGCTAGCTGTTTGCTCCTACACCGAGCAGGACGAATGCTGGTGATAGGGCACCATTAAAGCGAATTATGAAAAGCTACTACGATAATTTCACGGACATCGATATATTTGTATTATCTTTGTTCCAGTTCAAAGAACAGCTGTCAAAAAACATTCATTGAATTGTATCTAAGATTTCTGATAGGTACCTCAAAATTTTAGAGGCGCTTCAACGCCGGAATCAAACCTACGTTGAGCGCTAAGCTTTAATCCACTATGGGACCGGGGACGTTGCAAATAAGGTTTTACAGCAGGTTTTTACATTCACTCACGTTATTCTACGCCACAAAGCGTTGGATTTCAAAGCTCCGTTGACACCGCAACAGCTATGAATAAAACATGAATTTAATTTAAAAAGATTTCAAAGATCTAAGCTGCGGA
The DNA here is from genome assembly GCA_905404155.3 of Plebejus argus. Taxonomy (NCBI): domain Eukaryota; kingdom Metazoa; phylum Arthropoda; class Insecta; order Lepidoptera; family Lycaenidae; genus Plebejus; species Plebejus argus. Next base: position 452,993 of record FR989939.1, on the reverse strand, counting down.
TTTTCCACTCGGATTTAAAATGTATTTTTAATTTTCTTATCTCACATCGTCACATACATAACGCATGATATTACCGCGAAGCTATCAAATCAGGCGTGTTCCGAACTATAACCTAGTGTAAGAATCGCCGCCATACTGCTGATTCATTCCGAACTATTCTGACCGTTGCTTATACGTAAAAATGTAATAATATTACATGTAACGTTAATTTTATATACAACTATACGTCCCGTCCTCACATTTGTTTCAACAGTACAAAATGACGTCGAATTCATGACGTCATGTGCACTGGTCAGAACACTGATAGTTATGTTTCAAAACTCACGTCAATCTACAAGAATCGGACTGCAGAACTCGGATGATAATATTTTGAAATATTTAGTTTCGATTTTGGCTACGTGCCGAAACCGCCTTGCAGTCTGTATTCCAGGTTTTTATTTCTAAAGCCCTACTATGTACCATCGAAGAAGTTGATTCTGTATAGGCAGGTGGTGAACCTACGTCGTTTCCATGTAAGTTGTGATCTGTCGGCTGGGTTTGACATAACGTGACCAAATCACTTAGGTCCGCCATCTATCTGCCTATGAATAGACTTCTCTGATAGTACTTACAATATGTGTTTTTGCTTTTTTCTAGCTGAATCGGCAAACCTTGTGTAGCCAAATTATACGGCATTTGAGACTTCATATCTAGGTATTAGCTGATTCTCAAACCTATCCGATTACAAAAGAACAGAGCCTGTTTAGACTGAACTCCTAGCCTCAAGGCCAGGTATTTCGGCTATATTATAAACCAACCTAAACTACATTTTTATCGTACCCCCTGAGTTTTCTCCAGGCCATAAGTACACAATACTTCGCCAAAAATATACCCCGTAAATCATTAAACTCGGCCCAACTTCCGAAGTTATAATAACTTATAATTTATTTACTAACGCGATGTTGGTTTTAAATTTAAGGAAGGGTACGCCATTAATGTTTCGACTTTCGGTACAGACACACTAACTTCATGAGCGTTTAATCTCATCGTAATCTCATATAAATGAAAAGGAGGGGTGGGTTTACACATCGGAAATTGAAGCTGTACGCTTCCTGGGGAAAATATTATAGAGACTCTTATGGGTGCTCCCTGCGTTGGCCCATAATGAAAATACGTTACAAGCGGTTACGAACATTTAAAAGGGCATGTTTGTCTATGATTGCCCATGATCTACGTCGATAGTGCATGCTAATAGATTCGTAATCAAGGTGGAAATTATGATTATTTATCTATCTCGACGTAGAGAAGGCCTTCAAATTAAATCACGTTACACTAATATTAATATTGCAAAGACGAAAGTTTGTAAGCGTGTTTAAGTTTCCCACTACTTCTCCTTCTAAACTGATTTTTAATAATATATCGTAGTAGTTAAAACTCTGGAATAGCAAGTAAGCTTTATTGTTAACCCCAAAAAGATGAATAAATGAAGAAAAGCTAGTATTTTTTTAATATCTTAGTTTTATTACAAACATTTTAATACTTCGCGATGTCTACATTTACCTACACATTGTTTTTCCATAAAAATGTTAAAAATATACTCGAAAGTATCAGGAAATACAAGATTACTTCGCGTTGAGGGAGAACAGCAAATTTACGTACACCCTTTAAGATATCGTATAAAAAGAAAACAATCTACCCTAAACATCATTTTTTACGCGTTCTCCTCGGAGAAATCTCTCGAACGTTGATACATCGGCGTGAAATATCGTTAGCCGGGCGTGTGTAGACAGTAGACACGGTACAAACGAGCGCTGAACTGCCTTATTGCGATATCGAAAAGTATTAGGGTTTTGAACCTAAGTAATAGGTAGGGTTTACATATAGATTTGCAATGCCGGTCGCGGCAGAAGTGACAATAAAGTAGCAGAGCAGGCATTGGACCCGCGTGGTAAAAAGAGAGGGATTCTCGAAGGAGATCTCTTCTACGCCGGCGAAAGACTGCTCTCTCTCCGTATTACGAATATTTGAAAATATCATGCAGTAGATTAGTCTGTAGTTTCAGCCGAATTTAGCTGTGTCCTTGAAATCAAACTTGCCTAACTCAGATACAAGTTCACTCATTAATGAAATGTATCGCTCAAACATATCAAAATCTTTATATTTTAATTATGCTGTTAGGTAATTAATATTCGTCTCCGAGTGCGGCAGTAAGAATGACAAAATATAATATAACAAGTTGAGTTTGAGACTCCAATACTCCGAGGTACAGTTATAAAATTTGTACAACTGCGGTAACTTACAAGTATTTATAATATTTTTGAAACTCGAATAAACTGTTGTTTGAAGACACGATTAGCATAAATTCGACATTTTCTTTTGCTCTCAACCTCGCCGCTTTGTTTTTGTGATAATATTATTATTATAATCGTAAGGGTTATTCCACGAAAATGTTGTTTTCATATTCGCAAAATAAGATAATGGATATTGTTTTTAAGGTTATAAGAATGTCTTTATATCAAAAGCTGTATATTATGTCTGTGCCGAGAGAAAACCAGAAGTATTCGCTCAGCTAAAACCTAATATTTACAAAGCTATAGATATGATGTGTCACCAGTGTGTATAATATGAGATTGATAAAAGCACTATTAGCAGAGGTCGGTAGAAAATAAAATCAGGCGTCTTATAGTTCAAGCAAACTATATCAGAAGCACACACACACACTGAGTTCAAATCGAGAGAATGATAAAAGGTGCAGAAAAGGAAATGATAAGCACAGAATAGTAATAAATAATTTCAAGCACAGAAAGTACATTTAATAGCAACTAAGCGTAATAATTAAAGCTTGCCGCGAAAGAGCGAGTGACATGCGCTCCGCGTCAATGTCGGGGAGTGACTGAAGAAAATATATTCTCGAACGTAAGCGCGTGCGCCGCTCCAGGCGGGAGTCGGAAGTCGGGACCGGTTACCCCACTGATCTCTATTATACAAGTACGCTGGATCGATGATACCGACCTGCTTTTTACCGGCCACCGGGGTATGTGACTCCCAAGGCGCGGTGAAGGCCGCGGGTATAACCGCGACCTTGCTATCAATCAAAATAATTATGCTGTCGTGTTGTTCTTACGGGTAGTCATACGCATAATGAATCTACGATTAAGAAGTTTCCATTTTACAACATCAGTGTAAATCAATTTGAAGATAGAGGCGATTCCAAAGTTTTAAAAGCACAAAAAATCAGTCAGTCAAACTTTAAGCAACAACGTCAAAATGTAAAAAAGTGTAAAACTTCTGAGTTACGACAAAAGCACTTTGAGTTATCTGTTGAGTTTTATTATTTGAAACAAAATTGAGTTTTACAGAGCGGTCACAACTAAACGTTGACAACGGCAGATTTATGTGACAAATTCTGGGAAAACTTTGATTAATGTTTGTCGAAATCTTGCTGCCTGGCTAGAGTAGACAAACTACTCTAGCCACACAAAATAAAACTAGCGATCGCAAGCAGAGATTTTAAGTGATGATTAAGCCTGGCCGCACATTGTACGACAGTTCTGATCAGAAACAGTTGAACGTCCGCGCTGTCTCTTACATTTTGTACTGAGCCGAGTGAGCTAGAACTCGCCGGAAGGATAGGTATTTCGGATAATGTGCGGGGTGGCGGTCCGGCGGAATTCAACTGTTTCTGATCAGAATTCTTTTTTTTTTTTTTTATTAAATAAGGGGGCAAACGAGCAAACGGGTCACCTGATGGTAAGCAACTACCGTCGCCCATGGACACTCGCAACATCTGAAGAGCTGCAGGTGCGTTGCCGGCCTTTTAAGAGGGAATACGCTCTTTTCTTGAAGGTTTGCAGGTCATATAGGTCCGGAAATACTGCTGGTGACAGTTCGTTCCAGAGTTTTAGAGTGCGCGGCAGAAAGTTACGCGAAAATCGCACTGTGGAAGACTGCCACTCATCAAGGTGATGAGGATGGTATGTTTTTCGCGTGGGACGATGGCGAAAAGTTGCAGGTGGTATGATTCCGAACAATTCCTCAGAGCAATTCGGACAATGTGCGGCCGGGGTAAACTTCGGTTGGCGCCTTTAGGTCATAGGTGATCAATATTCGTCTCTGAGTGCGTAAGCGTGCGTGCTTCAGTAAGACCAGACACAGCCACTGGTGCGAACTGTTCCTTTTATTTAAAAAGAAGATACTAGTGCAATTGCGTTGTATTGAAACGATTGATCGCAAAATAGCGTTCTTCTTGAGCAAAATTGTTGGTTTACCCACTTTCGAGTGATTACAAGCTTAAATCTGGTTGGTGGTTTACAGGATTTAATGATAATGTTGATGACGGGCCTTATGTTCATGGTGATAGTGGTGATAATGCTGACGATTATGAGCTGCCAGTGCCAATTTTAATGGCCAACTTAAATATATGCATTGCTTCGTTGTAATGTGAAATTTTCCTCATGGTAAGGTAATAAGAAACACCGCTCTGCGCTCCAAGACAAGGATTATGGATGTGGGTAGAAAAGCTGCTGGTCTAAAGTGGAGCTGGGCAGGGCACGTCGCTCGCATGCACCCGGACAGATGGGCGCGTCTAGTTACGGAGTGGCTACCGAAAGGTCGGCGAAACAGGGGCAGACCCAAGAAAAGGTGGCGCGACGAACTTGACGCTGTCGATAAAGAGTGGCCAAACACGGCAAATGATAGAGACGTGTGGAAGGAAAGAGGGGAGGCCTTTGCCCAGCAGTGGGACACAAATGGCTAATAATAAGGTAATAAGAGGTATTTAATCTAAGATAAATAAAGTATTCCAAGGATCACTTATATTAAAAGCTTTCTTTATCTGATACGTCGAAAAAGTTATGTGAGGGGGATTAACATAATTATTATGAGTTACTTTGATATTTCACGAGAATACTATTTTTTTTATAAGACTGGATCGAAAGAGGACTAAATCTACATTATAATTCTAGAATCTGAGTAAAGTTCGAAATGCGGATCACCTTTCCGGGAAACAATTAGTTAATTCGGAAGTTTGGGGGTTGTAATTGCGGGGCGTAATTGCTGTTTGCTCATTGAAGCTTGGCTCTGATAAGTCAAGATTATTATAACTTTACTGATCAGACTGTTAATGGATCAAGGGTCACGGATAAAGTAATAATTAATTTAATTTTAATAATAATAATTATTATGCTAGCAATTTATCTTTCCTTGTCGACGGAGAGCTGGCGACCAAATCGGCCATGTGGCTGCAGCTGTATTAAAACTCCGTTAGCTACTTCCCTTAACAACCTTTTCTGATAATCTGGGTGCTGGCAGGCCGTGGCGCGTGGGCGGTGGGTGCGGGTGTAGTGGGGTAGGGAAAAAAAATTGAAAAAATTTAGGCTCAGCAACTTTAATTTTTTTCCAAACAGTTGCTCTGTACTTCCTTTGTACCCAAAAAAAATTTTAAATCGGGTCGTGGGAAGGGGTTGCCAGTTAATTAAAACAAGCAATATATTAATTATTTTCATGTGGGCTCAGCTGTGTTGGCTTTTTTTCTGAGGCGTCGAGATTAGTTAGTACATGTACCTATCTAATCCCCAAAAAAATAGCCAGACAAAAATATCTTCTTGTAGCGGACATAGGGGAGCAGGAGTCGGCGATGCTGCCGTTGCTCATCATCATTAGGCACTCCTCATTGTTGTTCAGGTTGTCCGGCTCGTTGGGCAGCCAGTCCACCGGCATCCGGATGAGGGGGACTCCTGTAATAAATTGGAATAAGGTTACTGGTATAGGCCAACCGGTCGTAGTCCTGTGTCCAGAACACCCGTCCGTTATACGGCTGATTATCGAGGCTACTGTCAATACAAGTCTACCTCATAATATATTAGTGGCTACAGTTTTAACTTTTAAGGCGTTACAGTGCAGCGTAAAAACTACAAGAACTATCACCCTTTCGTTTGGTTTCGCCGTCTACATTCATAAAAAGCAAAAATTATTAGCATTATTTGCCTCGGTTTAGTCGGAAGTATACACTATAGTGAATAGTCTATACCAGGGGCGGCCAACTTGACTAGACCTAAGATCTACTGTTTACTAACAAAACCATGTGCGATCTACGAAGTACCCTAATTACATGCTTATTGAAATCTTAAATGAAATATCATAGTGTAGCTTATTGGTCATTGTGCAGTCTGGTCTAAGTAATTATTTATATTTTTTGCCTGGCCGCGATCGACTGGACTAACAGTCGCGATCGACCAGTTGGCCACCCCTGGTGAGTGCCAATGAAAAGTACAATTTATGTGAACTTCAGTACGCCTGCATTGAAGATAGCCCTGAGCGGCGTTGATACTGTGCCCAATTTACCACCTTCTTAAAATAAGCCTTATGCAGTCCGCATAAAGGTGATTTCAGCGGTAAAATAATCTGGAATAGTATTTTCAAGCGGCACGGCGTGTAAAAAATGCTAACCACCGGGACGCTGGTCATAAATTATTCGCATTGGCTATTAAGAGCACTGTGCTATTGAATATTTAGCCTTTGGAATATTGAGCTTCGAATATAGTTTTCCGAACAGTTTTTGACAAAAATGCTTAAAGTAAATCCATAATCGGTCATCAAAATAACGAGTTAGATTTAACTTTTATTATCTTATGAATTCCAATTTTGATTTTTATTATAATATGAAAGCTCGATTCAACGTTTGGTGTTAAATATATTTTAATGTTTATAATCTGATTTTAGGTTACAACTTGCAGACAATAATTAATTAAATCTAAAATTGAACTATAGTCTATTCCGCCTATTAGCGTTACATAATATCAGTCCACTATTGGACATAGGCCTCTCTCAATGAACGCCAAGATGGCCGATCTGCTACTCGCGTCCAACATGGGCCCGCAACTAAACGGAGATCGTCGTCCCACCTAGTTGAAGGTCGACCTATACCCCGATTACCCAGCGATTTACTGTATGTTACATGGCTTAAAAATTAGATTATCTCCTTTTTCTTCCAGTACTTGAACTACAGATGTCCGCCATCCCGTTATAAGAGTGTTAGTCAGGAAATTGAATAATGCACTCGATTTGGACCCTTGCTTAGTGATTCAATAATGTGCCGAGATTGACAAAACGGGTTGTCACGCTTAACACATTCGACGAGGGATATTGCCCCACTGAAAAGAGAAATTACCATCGAATTTTAGTTAAACGAAAGAAAGTTTGTTTCGCACATTCTGCAGATACAGGAATAGCGACTCTAAAGTAACTCTTTTAACACCTCCATCGTGGGTATCGCAGACACAATAGATTTTCAATTGTTATGCGGATGCTGCATAACAATTGAAAATCTGAAAAGGCTGCCGCATGGCGATTGATAGGTTAAGTACAACTTAGCGTGGGATTAGACAACGTAATGTACTTTAAGCAATTAAGTTAATGTGTGTATTGCTAAGTACTCACATTGGCAGAGGTTACACGATCAATTTTTCATCAATCTGATCCATTAATCCGATCCAGATTGACGAAAAATTGATCGTCTAACCCACGGATTGATGGATTGATCATTTTTTTATATTATGGACTTTTTCATTACCATCAATATTCCGTCAATCAGATTGATGGATCAGATTGATGAAAAATTGATCGTGTAACCTCTGCCATACGGTTTTGCTCAATCAAGCAATAACGTCGAGCAAAACCCGCGGCTCGGGCTTTCGTCCACACACATTCTGCACTGTTCGATAGTTTTATTCTAAATCGATATATTTAATTCCATCAATCCGGCTCGATTTGGTTCCATCAATCCTTCGAGCGGTTCGATGCGAGCCTTCGAGCTGTCAGTTTTGCGGTCCACACAGTAATTATTACTCGATTTGGAGTAAAACTATCGAGCAAAACCGCATGTAAGTACTTAGCGTTAGAGTAGGTTAATAAAGAATTAAAATTTGAATGTATACTCAACTACGACGAGGTCAAAAGGAAGGGTTCTGATATTAGCAGTCTATGACGTATGTATTGATGTGGGGCATCGTTAAAATCGGGCCAGTATTTTAGCATGGCTAAATAAAAATACTGGCCCGATTTTAACGATGCTGCAGGTGAAAAGACTAATTAGTAATTTATATTCATTTTTTTAAATAATATATTTGTCTTATTATGTTATGAACAGATAAATAGATAAATCCCTTAGAAGATCATGTATCTTTTAAAACAGGCCTACAACAATGGATGCGCCGCCGAGCGACAAAGTATGCATCAGTATTGGTATACGTATTGGATTCTTACGTGGTACGCCGGCTTTTTTCTCCTGGCAAATTAATTAAATTCCCGGGGCACGGGCAGTCGATAGGCATAATTTATAGTATTTACAAACGTTTGTTTTACAACAGTTGTTTTACGACATAAAAAGTAGCCTTAAGCTATATTTAAAATACGTGAGAAGCAAACATCCTGGCCGTTCGCCTTTTATTATATTAAGTTCAACTTTCTATAGTTTAATTGTACCTAATAATACTATCAATGTTAGTAGTTGTAACAAAGGAACTTTATTTCATTTATTATCATTTGGAAATCAAGATAACGTCGCGCCAGGAAGTATAAAATGAAAGTTAAGTACGACAATAATTATAACCGTAAAAATGGTTTTATTACAAATCAGAAATCAACGTGGCTTGACATAGTAAAGTTCTGAGAATTGAGGAAATATTAAAATATTCCCTCTTAGGGATCGTTCATGTTTTACGTAACGCAGTATGAAGACTGTAGAGTCTACAGTGTAGACTATCCAGTTCTCCGCAAAATTACGTAATATTTGAATATTCCCTTATATAAACTGAACGTCAAACTTTTATCTTAGTATTTCACACAGCAAATCCTTGATTTCAGCGAAGCAAAACTTTATCTAGTTTCTTGTTTGGAAACTCAAAAGACTTTAGTTTTAAACTTAATGCCGGGCAAAATTAGGTGATAGCAGGAACTGACTAGATACTTTTAGCATCCTTTGCTTTTAGTATAAAATCTATTTAGTATTTTCATATAAAATATTTATGTGTTTCTCCAATTTCGGAGTAAGAAAACGAAGACAAAACAAAAGTAATTTTGGCAGCATAATATAATAATATGTTAATTGTTATGTTATACTTTCTTATTATTTTTCATGTATATCTATCGATGGTAAAAATGCCGTACATAATATTATGACCAAAACATAGTTCACCCTACGTGCACTTTTCAATTCTCACCAGCACTCAGTTGGACAGCTTACAAGTGACGGCATAGTGCTAAATCTTATTATTTTATGCTCTAATATCGTCCTATATACGTCACCAGGTGGTTCATTTGACCCATCCATTTTTGACATGGGCCTGTAGTCTATTAAATTATGTATACGAAAGCCGGTTACTTCTACTTCATATAAGGAAGAGCTGATAAGAAAAAAGTTTTGGTACTGGATGAGTACGAATTTTATCGATATTGTACAAAATTTATGTAAGTTTGATCCGTTGATTTCCGACTGCTACAGATGTAGTTTACATTGTAGCGCTAAAATATTGCTCATAATATTAATATTTATAGACTTGTGATAATTAGATTAGTATATTTTTATAGATTTTTAGTTATTTCTTTAACTTGGCCTTGACTTTTTAGAATTCTGTAACAACCAACCCCTGGGGAGCCCTGGGGGTATTGGGCGAAATTGTGTAGGAGTTTAAACTATGTAAAGAATTAATATTGTAAACCACCGGACCGTGCGTTTTTCGCGTAACTTTCTGCCGCGTACTGTAAAACTCTGGAACAATCTGTCACCAACAGTTTTTCTGGACCTATACGACCTGCAAACCTTCAAGAAGATAGCGTATTACCTATTAAAACTCCGGCAACGCACTTGCAGCTTATCTGATGTTGCGAGTGTCCATGGGCGACGCTAGTTGCTTTCCATCAGGTGACACGTTTGCTCGTTTGCCCCATTTCATTAAAAAATAACTATTTCATAGAACAAATTTATAATAGATTGCCTGCTGAGATTCTAGACTTACCATTAAATAAGTTTAAGGGATGTATCAAAAATCAATTACCTATTGAATAAAGGTTACTACACAACAAATGAATATTTTAATGACATTCAACCATGGAAATGATACAACAATATATAACAATATTAGTTAGGACAATGCAGGCTGATCACCTGATTGTCTGACAAGTAAGATGATCCATGCGTCGGATGGGCATGGAAAAAGTCGGTCCTGCGCCTGATCTCTCGCCGGTCGTGTCGGTCTTCCGTCCCACTGGTTTATGAGAGTAAAGGAATAGAGAGTGCTTTCGTGTACTGCGCACACACGTGGACACTATAAAATTGCTCCTGCGTACCTGGCCTGGTTTTAACGAAACCGGCCACCGTCACCGAAACCAGTGTGGAGAGTATTATTATTATTATTATGTTTGTGTAAGGTATTCCTTACTCAGGGGCAATTAAATTCCGGACCTTTGGAAGGCATGCGTGGGGCCGAAGGCAACACGTAGAGGCCCGTTACACAGTTTTAATCTAAATGTTATGTGACACTAGCCGGTGACTCTCCCTATCCGCACTATGGGAGTACGACCAAGGAGAGCCAGCGGCCAGTACTGTAGGATTATTGCAGGGAATGGATTTTAGAAATGATACCGGGCTATGGGGGTGAGGACTGGGTAACTGGAACTATGGAAGGACTATGGCGTCTACCGATACTACGTGGAAACATGTATCATAAAGTTGGCAGACGGTGACTCGCCAGCTCTTTGAATGGGCCCCTCAAAATGGTCGCACGCACGGTGCACCGAGGCGGCAACATTGACAGAGCGGCTTGAGGCAGGACTCAGGAGAGGTGTCGCTGGACTTTAAACGCCGATCATTTGCACCCTCAGAGGGTCCCATCACGTCGCCCACTCGCCACTTACGCTTCACATCCTCCCTCCGAGCCGAAGCTCTTGCGACTCCACTCTGACCGGCCGGTTAAGGCAAGGCAGAGGTAGGGCCTGATTCTCCGTCAGTGTTCACTCCGGCCGGCCGGTGAAGGCAAGCCGGAGATGGAGAACAGGGGCTTCCCTGGGAGCACTCAGGTACGAGGGGTCGCTACTCCCCAACAGCTCGCCACAAGCTGCCCTGCGGGCTTATTATTATTATTATTATTAAAGTCTCATTCGCAATATCTTTCTAAAATTGAATTCATAATTTAAATAAAAATTCATTTCATATCTCAGCTCAATATTTATTTGATGTCAGTGTTTGCGGGGAATTGGAGTTCCAATTTTAGTCTTAGGGATTAAGGAAGTGTGAGAATAGAATGGTCGCACAGATGGAGTTTGATTGGATATTTATTTGTGGTTTATATTGGCAAATATTTTTGTGTCCTGTGAAAAATATACCAAAATTGATACGCTAGGCCGTATTTCCGTGGCAGAGCCATGCTTTGGCACGAATGGGCCGGCTCGATCGGAGAAATACCACGGGCTCACAGAAAACCGGCGTGAGTGTTTCGCCGAGTGAGTGAGTTTACCGGAGGCCCAACCCCCTACCCTTTTCCCTTCCCTACCCTCCCTTATTTCCTCCCCTACCCTATTGCCCTATTCCCTCGTAAAAGGCCGGCAACGCACCTGCAGCTCTTCTGACGCTGCGAGTGTCTTTGGGCGACGGAAGTTGCTTTGCATCAGGTGATCCGTCTGCTCGTATGCCCCCTTTTTTCATAAAAAAAATAATGTTCTGATAACTTTTCCGTAAAGTCAAAAGTGTACCACAAAAGTGCTCATGTTGTGGGATATACTATGGATCGCTTCGCCCACCTTAAGTACTTTATTACTAATTACGTTACAATGCTTTTAAATGAACGAAAGCAATTTATTTTTACAGCCTCATACTACAATGGTGTACTACGTAGGTACTACAATCGGTAGATAATTAAATCTTATTTAAAATACTGTCACGCAGCAAGTTTAGACATAATATTGAATACCTTCAATTAAATCAATTTTTACAATAAACTCCAATCATTAATTAATGAAAGTTAACTTATATTATGTATCTGATTGCAACAGTTTTGCTATTGCAAAATATGACTGTCGAGTTCCACGAGTTGAGAATTTAAAATTCATTGTAGTATTAGCAAGATTAAATAGAACAGTTGCACATATTCAGCACAAAACTTACGTTAATTCCAAACATTTATTTGTGTTTCAGAATACACTAGACCAGTTATACCCAACCCGCGGCCCGCGGGCCGCATGCAGCCTGCCGGGACACTGTGGCCCGCCTGATGTTAAACCATTTTAAAAGTCACGCCCACCGCCAAAATAATATTATCATGAAAGTCGTGAATTTTTTCTATCTTTGAATCGTAATTTTGAAGAACGTTATTTTTGAACCCTAAAAATGTTTTATTGCGGCTCACGCCACCAAGACCAAAACTATGTTTGTGGGCCGCATTGAAAAAAGGTTGGGGACCACTGTACTAGACTGTGAGTGGGTGAGCACAGTGAGTGGGAAATGTTTGTTTAACCGTTTTATCAACCCAAACATACACTCATTGTACAAACAATCATAATTCTCGTTCTGGACATAATAGTATACAATCATTTTATTTATTATGTACGTCTGTCTGCCTCTTTATTATGGAAATGGATTGTAAAAGTGTTTTCGAAACTGTAGGGGTTATTGCACGGGTTATTGTATACGTCTTTAATGAGGGTTTTCGACATATCATTTTGCAACCAGAGGGACGGTAGAGTCTTTCGTGTCAAATGTCGGGTCAGAGTTCAGTAGCACGTTGGTAGCTTAAGCCGGAGTTCGCGGGTTCGAATCCCGCCGACGGAACAAAAAGTTTTCTAAGTTCATGGGTCATGGATGTGTATTAAATATAATATTTATCATATAATAAAAATCTTAAATATATGTATAGTATAAAAGTATTAAATATATTTCCGTTGTCTGGTACCTGTAACACAAGTCCTTTAGGTACTTAGCATGGGGCCAGACTGACGTGGTGTGAAGCGTCCATAGATATAAAAAAAAATTCGTAGTGTGGATAATATAATTACAATACACTCAATAATAAAAAGATAATATAAAATTATGTTTGGCAGTTTCATTTACGAAAACAATGATAAACCATTTGGATCAAACACTTTCTTTCTATTAAGTTCTACGCAGGTGAGTAGAACAGTATCATAACATCGCGTTACTTGCGAAGAATGGTGAAAATTGAGTAGCTAGTCTGAAGAATCTGAAAAACATATCTAATATTAGCGTCATAATTAGTATAACATTAAAAATAATTTTATATTAAGTCATAAAATGTGTATTATTATAATACATATTAGAATTAATTTTATTCAGGTTCCCACTTTTTCTAAATTAAATAATCGGCTAAGTGCGAGTCGGACTCGCTCACATACAGCAAAAATAGGCCATAGGCAATGTTTTTTGTATGGAAAACCCCTTAAATTTTTACATATTTTAAACATTGTTAATTATTATAAGCTTGACCGCTGTAAAGTCGACCCAAGACATCAAGCTTTAAGGTACACATAATATTATAATGATATCGAGCGAAAAAGGCAAAAAATCACGTTTGTTGCATTAAATACCCTAAAAATATTATTTTTACTTTGCTTTTATTATTTGTTATTATATCAATTTTTGAGATACAGCCTGAAGACAGACAGACAAACGGACAGACATTGAAGTCCCGTTTTTACCCTTTGGGTACGGAACCCTAAAAATGATCAAGACGAAATCAATCATCAAAAGCGAACGTCATGATGTTACCTTAGTGAACAGCTCCATGTTGATAGTCATCATGCCCATGGCCTTGAAGTAGATGGGTTTCTGTGCCCGCATCATCAGCATCACTAGGGACCTCCTTACCCTCGTATCAGGGATATTCTCCCAGCCCGTGTTGTACGCCACCATGGCTAGTTCCTCTCCCTAGGTTTGGGTACACTTAAGTCACATTTTATGCTACAAGCAAGGATTTGTGATGTAAGGGTCAATTCAGATAGCAACGCGACGCGTAGATTCATTTCTTAATTTGTACTGAATTGACAGACTTCATTGCGTGAGACGTCTTGTAAGTCTGTCAAATCCATACAAATTATGCATCTACGCGTCGCGTTGCGGTCTGAACAGACCCTAAGTAGTATTTTATTTTAAGGGAATTAAGAATGTGTGGTCAGGGAGCCCTAGAACAAAATATATTTTTGTGATTACTAAGAAGCTAATTTTTTGTGAGTTTTTGATAAGACGAACAACATTTTTATTTTCGAAAAATCTCGAAAGTGGTACCTAACAGAGATAGAAAGGATTTCATATTTTGACTTGATGGTCCTAAAATATGGATTGTTTTATTTGCAGGACAAGGTTACTCTTAAATTATATAACTATTAACCTACCAACATACAAAAAATCAGCTGGTTAGGGTTTCGTTTTAGGGTAACAGTAGTCAACCAAGTTTTGATGATTACAGAACCCTAAAACGGAACGGAACGGAACGGAATTAGCTTGTTAGTAATCACAAAAAAAATTGTTCTAGGCCTCCCGTACTATCCCCGAGAGGGTCGCGATGCGCTGGGTACCCTTCGCGCATCGCGACACCAAAGTGTCAGGCCTACACAAGCCCTGGAAGGGCCTCTGTTTGGCCACGGAGCCCGCATGGGCTCGAGGAGGGCCTGCTGGTGACAAGCAGGCACGCGCACGCAGAGCCGCGGAAAGAAAGCTCACGCGTTCTCGCAATCCTGCGTGCGATGAGTGGAAGGGCATAGACGGGTTTTTTTAGTGAGTAGGGCTGCGGTCAATTCACCATCAAAGGACAACCACATTGTTCTGTTGCGTTGCAGGGCGTCGCGTCGTCACAACATCGACGTTCTGATAAAGAATGTTATATTATCTGTATCGTTTGCTCGCATCTCATATTCTGACTTTGAAAAAACATACGTGTAGAATTGATTGACCTGAACATGTAGTCTACCGTATACTTAGACCTAGGTTACATGGTCAGTCTGGCATCAGTTCAGTCCATCATTCAATCTGAGACTGACGCCAGATTAATGACTCAAAAGTACATAATAAAGAAATGATTAGCACGTCAATCAACTAGTTGGACATTCAGTTTCCCGTCAATCTTACCAAATTGATGGACTAAACTGATGAGAAACTGAGCGTGTAACCTACGTCATAAGCTCCTTGTAATCTTAACAACATATATTATCTATGAAATATAGTAATGTAACTCACACTGTAAGTAACGTAAGAGGTGAGGTAGCAGAGCAGGTAGGTGTGTATCGACATCGCTACGAACAGTAGGTAGTACATTAACTTGTAGTCGCTGTCCTGTATGACAACAGAACCTTTAGGGCCTGTTTCACCATTTCCTGATAAAGTGCCGGATAGGCTATTCACCATTTAACTTGACAGATTCTCCATACTTCATCTGTCAAGTTAAATGGTGAATAACCTATCCGGCACTTTATCAGGAAGTTGTGAAACAGGCCCTTAGTCAAATGATAATTTCGACATATTATCACAGCTGGAATTTGACACAAGGCATCGCAAACGTTGTAACTTAACTATGTGTTATGTTGGACATAAGTTATGTCCAATCCCCATCATGTTTTATGAAAAACACTATACACGGACATATTAAGTTTTTCACGACAAAGTGTACGATTTAGGGCCAACCTACACGTACTACAACCACACCACAACCACATCACGTGGTTGGGCGTATACTATACTGGACTACTCACACGTACCACATTTTTCAGTCGTTGTCGACTGCGTGAGGTACCGACCACATCGCAACCACAAGCGAACTAGTGACCGACCACATCGCAACCACAACGTTGCGTCGATCAACGACAGTGCGCGCACACCGCCCACGCTCATCCCCCGTCCGTTTCATTGTCAAGGTGTGTCGGGGGACCGCTAATTTAGATGTTTGATTTTAAATAACAATATAGTTTAAGGGTCAGTTCACAGCGACCCGAATCGAGAGAATCAGCGACTATTATGGCGATACAAAATGCAAAAGTCGCTGTTGTGGTAGTTCACTTGGCGGTCCCCCGACACACCTTGACAACGATTATGGACTAAAATATTACTTTACTCATGATAGGAATGATTTAAACTTAAAGTCAGTAAATGTTATTTCATTACTTTTTAAAGTTTTTTGTCGGGGGTTT
This sequence comes from Plebejus argus, assembly GCA_905404155.3. Lineage (NCBI taxonomy): Eukaryota > Metazoa > Arthropoda > Insecta > Lepidoptera > Lycaenidae > Plebejus > Plebejus argus. The sequence goes on along the minus strand of FR989939.1, from coordinate 436,829 downwards.
TTTTAAACTTCTTAATTTAATTTTATCATATCTATTACACAAAAATCTCACGTTTTTCTTGGTGGTCTGACTGAGCGACATGACGATCTGGAGAATGGCGTTAAAGACGAGCATGATCAGCCACACCTGGAAACACTTCTCCACCTTGGTGATGAACCTCGAAGAAAAATCTTTGTTATATTGAAGTATCGATCCTATAAATTCGCCTCCGTGGTATAGCGGCTTAGAGCGCGGCCCTTTTGACTCGGGGGTCGTGTGTTCGATTCCCGCGCTTAAAACATGTTATTTCCATGTCTGGTTAGGACGATGCAGGCTGATCACTTGATTGTCTGACAAGTAAGATGATCCATACGACGGGTGGGCATCTAAAAGTCGGTCCTGCGCCTGATCTCTCGCCAGTCGTGATGGTCGTCCGTCCCACTGGGTTATGAGAGTAAAAGGAATAGAGAGTGCTCGTACTGCGCACACACTTGGGCAATAAAAAAAATTACTTCTGCGTAACTGGCCTGGTTTCAATGAATCCGGCCACTGTCACCGAAACCGAGGTGTGGGAATTATTATTATTATAGCATTCTCTAAGGGAACAATTTGAAGTCATTTTCACATTCAATTATGTTGCAGCTAAGTATTAAATGCTTTATGTGTGCAACTTATCAATAGAAAATAAACTCACAAAAGGTATACAAACCTTTGCACCTCACAATGGTCTCTCACAAACTTGGCGATTCTGCGCGTCATGGCGGCGGGTGTGACGTCACGCGCGACCCGCGACAGATCCAGCGCGACTATCTTCAGTCGCAGCGACACGTGCAGTATCGACACGATGTATATACCGTCGTATGCTGAAAACATATTGAAATGTACTGTGAAATTGATGGCAGATTATGTTAACTTTAATTGACAGTCTATATTATATTGGTTTTATTTAACCTGAGCTTATTACTTACGTCGTTTATATTCTGTGAATCAAATTCGCTAATGGTATAGTCGTAGAAGTTACGTACTAGGTACGTGGTAACTATATTTTAGTAATCTGTGGTAGAGGCAGTGGTAAAAGGCAATTATTGTGTTTTCAGTAAAATTACTATTGTTATACTGCGTGACTGGTGAGACATGTTCAATACTCGAGGACGTGATATTTGGCTGTTATATTAGTTGGAAAAAAATAATAATATAAAAAAATAATATCAATTGATCACTGAGTAAATGTAGCTTAAAGTTAAATAATTATTTACCCAACGCATGGAGAGAGCGAGCGGGAGGGGTAGTTGTGTGGTGTTTCTTTGGTAGCGCACGCCTCTGCACCGGCCGCATAGTATGCCTACTTGCCTAGCCGCGTAATTTACTTAGTATCCATGATTCATTTATTTTTGGGAAATTCGGAAAAAAATTAAGAACCTAATTTTATTACATAATTATAATGAGAATCGAGTACAAAGTACTCTCCATAAGTATCGGTAATGTCTCACCAGTCATGTTGTAAATTTGGAAAGTAACGTAATATTTGTGTTGTGGTAAATCATCATCAACCTTAAAAAATGCAAAGATAATATAATTCACATAATATTTTCCTTCAACCTTCGTAATAGCTGGCGTTTTGATTGTTATGAATGTATTATGCTAAAAACAATAATAGTATTGTAATTTATTAATGACCTATCAACATCTTGTTTTTGTCATAATCTAAAGTGGTCGGAAGGGAACAAATAAGCCCCCGCACCGCCCCGGGCGCCATAACTCCCACGCTTAGGGCCCTAGCACATGGGGCGCACATTGTTGCGATGCAAACTCTGGAACAAACTGTCACCAGTAGTATTTCCGGACCTGTACGACCTGCAAACTTTTAAGAAGAGATCGTATTCCCTCTTAAAAGGCCGGCAACGCACCTGCAGCTCTTCTTATGTTGCGAGTGTCCATGGGCGACGCTTACGGAAGTCGGGACATAGAATACGCGCGATTCCATCGCTACAAAAAGTCGCCGTATGCTAGGGCCCTTATATACTAGACGTGACACAAGCAATGTGACACTTTTTAAAAGCGAATTGAGACATGTGAGTGCCGTGACAAACTTCACAGGAAGGAACAGTTCAACTGTAACTTCTCTAATTCAGATCGCGTAGTTTCGTGTTGTTTACAGAGAAATTACGGCGATCCTGAGATCTGTTTCGAATTGTGATAAACAATATATGATTAGGATTTTGTTTTGTATTGTAACTTCCTATTGTTTTTATTTTATTTCTAACGAGATGACGCCCGCAATTCCAATGCGCCAAAATTCGTTTATCGCGCGGGAACCGTAAATTTCTTCGGGATAAAAAGTATCCTATGTCCTTTCCCGGGAATCAAAGTATCTCCATGACAAATTTCAGCAAAATCGGTTTAGCGGGTTTTGGGCGTGAAGAGATAACAGAACAGTAATTAGTATGGAAATAAGTCACATTTGCTATAGTAAATTATTATTATTATATTTTCATTTAAATATCATGGGCTTGTGCTATATCATACAGAATATGTCCGTAAATAATATAAACCGGCGTGAAACGGCGCTTGCGCTGTGTTTCGCCGAGTGAGTGAGTTTACCGGAGGCCCAATCCCCTACCCTATTCCCTTCCCTTCCCATCCCTACACTCCCCTATTACCCTATTCCCTCTTAAAAGGCCGGCAACGCACCTGCAGCTCTACTGATGCTGCGAGTGTCCATGGGCGACGGAAGTTGCATTCCATCATGTGACCCGTTTGCTCGTTTGTACCCTTATTTCATAAAAAAAATACAAAGCGATTATCTAGACGGCTAATGTAATTGACATAAAAGTACGCTAATCTACGTAGCACTGCTACGAGCACAGTGCTACGGCAGTGTTGCTACGGAGTCGTAGCAATAATACAAAATAATTTTATCCCTTCATTACTTTTCCCTATTTATACAGTGGAGCGAAAGCACAAAACTTCATATAAAACTCGAAAAAATTATGTTCCTTGTTATTTTAATAACTACAGTATATTTCCTTTTAAAAAACGATTATCACTATTATTAAACGAAAAAACGTATTACTCAGTGACTGAATTTTTAAATGACGATGCCATGAAATAATTTGACATGTATTTTCTAGAGTTACCAAACCAATTTATAGAATAATTAATTATTGTTATGTTGATTTGTATTTGTTGTTATTATATTTATTTCAAATTGACATTAATTGCTATGAAATGTTTTAATTATTTAAGTAATATTATTATCATAAGTAAAATTGATTGTGTTATACCTCGAAATATTTGTATACCTTGACGAAGGTGGAAATGTAGAGAAACCAATACCTATTACTAAGTTTTAACACCTATTACATGTACCTGCATTTCACAAATAAATTATATTCTATTCTATTCTATTCTATTCCTGTAGTGTTTTTCCAGTGGCGTACCAATAGGGTGGCAGGGCTGGTGAAATGCACCCGAACCGATGAGGCCCCGGCCCAATAGGCCTCAGCTCAGATTTTTTTTCACGTTGTACCTGCTTCTTTACCTGATTTTTATGTGACGATAGGACCGCATTAGTGTACGCCGCTATGTTTTGCTTTCACTCAAACATTAATAAATGATTCTTAATATTCTTATAGTGTCGGTATTTTTTCTCCCCTATACAATAAACTTCAAAAGATCCTATCGAGGCTAGTAGCTCACCAGTGAACCCCACGAACACCTCCCACAGCAAGTACACGCAGTACGCGGCAAACAGCTCGTAGTACGGCGTCAGGTACTGCTCCCCCTCCGCCAGGGAGATCATCCGGCACTCGTGGATCATGTACTTCCGGGGGTTGGCACTAAATACCTGAAAAAATACTACTTAGGCTGTCTGTCCATCTTAGGTAGTTTGGGCACAGATTACTTAATAGTTACTAAGTACCTATAACGTAATAGTTACTGTAACTTGACCGTCAGTCGGTTGCGGGTTGGCAACGACTCGAATGCCTCAGGAGATATAAATTATCTATTTAATCTACTTGTGGCACTATGGAACTGCCACGGTAAAGCATCTTTCGTGCTGTTATATCCCAACCCTGTAACAGTTAATGCTGAGAACAGCTGAATCAGCATGTTGATTGTTAGTCTTAAGTCTGGTAGTCAGGAACACAGTTCAGTTGGCTTCGAGAATTCATTTGTGACGGTTCTGCCTAAGGGTCCCTGTAGTAATCCTGCATCTTTGTTAATTAAAAAGTTAAATAAAAGTGTGTGTAGTAAAAATCTTTTTTTTAACCCCCGACCAAAAAGAGGGGTGTTATAAGTTTGACGTGTCTGTCTGTCTGTCTGTCTGTCTGTCTGTCTGTCTGTGGCATCGTAGCATCCAAACGGGTGGACCGATTTTGATCTAGTTTTTTTTGTTTGAAAGCTGACATGACGGTGAGTGTTCTTAGCTATAGTTCATCATCATCAGCCTGCTCATTCCTGAAATATCACGGTATATCTGGTTCGTGATAGGACGATTAGCAACTTGCAGTCGTTTGATGGGTTTTATATTTTGCATCCTGGTTCGAGACACTTATGAATATATACACATTATTGGAAAGTTGACCTGGTGGTGCAGCATCACCTGGTAATCAATAGGATACCCAACTCCTCACCAACTTAGAGCAGAGGTTTCGTGTTTGGGCTCATTTTAATTGCGACAACCAGTAAGACGTAGATAAACAGTAAATATTTGCATGCTGCTACTGCAGCATCACCTGGATTCTATAGGAGCCAAGCTCCGTATGAACCTAAAGTGGAGGTTTCATGTTTGGGCTCATATTGATGGCCTCATCCAAGAGGACATATTTTATAGATGGTATTCATTGGGATATGATCCAGTTGATAGGAATTATTCTGCACAAGTTTAAAAAGCATAAAATAAAATTAAATTAAGAAATTTAAAAAAACCCCCGCCAAAAAACTTTAAAAAGTAATGAAATAACATTTGCTGACTTTAAGTTTAAATCATTCCTAAGAGTAAAGTAATATTTTAGTCCATAATTGTTGTCAAGGTGTGTCGGGGGACCGCTAATGTAGATGTTTGATTTCACATAACAATATAAATTAAGGGTCTGTTCACAGCGACCCGAATCGAGAGAATCAGCGACTATTATGGCGATACAAAATGCAAAAGTCGCTGTTGTGGTAGTTTACTTAGCGGTCCCCCGACACACCTTGACAACAATTATGGACTAAAATATTACTTTACTCTTAGGAATGATTTAAACTTAAAGTCAGCAAATGTTATTTCATTACTTTTTAAAGTTTTTTGGCGGGGGTTTTTTTAAATTTCTTAATTTAATTTTTTAACCAATTTGTAAAAGGGGTGCGTGCGACTAGACGTATGCAATCATAATTTGCATACGTTCAGTCGCACGCACACAAACACCGTAACGAAGTCTGCCGAACTGAAACTACGTTAGACGATGCATGGCAATGCTGAACGGAGTCGTCACGTCGTTGTCACAACGTCGGTCAGAGTTAGTGTTAGGTTTATTATCGTTACGGAATTTCTTGACTCGGTCGCCGCGCTCAAAACCCGCGATAAAAGCTATGCAATAACTGAACATTATTTACTACACAAGAAGACAATAATGTGCAAAAGCCAAGGACGAACCTGCGAATACACCGTAAAACCCAGAGCCAGTAGGATGAAAGACAGCAGAGTAGATGCGAGAGCCACACCCCAAGTGTACTGGAACTTCTTGGTCATCCTGATATTCTTCTCTATGAGCTGCTGGTATTCTTCTGGGAGGTCGTTGAACTTATGATAGTCTCGGCTGATCACGTCGAGGACGTTTCGAAGGAGTTTCGCGTTAAAGATGCTAAGAAACTTCTGGATAAGAAAAAGAGTATGTAGGGTTTCAAGAGAAAGACATTTTTATGGTCTGCATATAGAATATAGATCTTTTCGGCTCTTAGCAGTCTATAATTCCTAGACACTAGATGCCTATTGCCTGTATTAAGCAAAGCATGCTGTATATAATATATAATATAATATAAGTTACATCCATCTAGTTCAGAGTTTCCCAACCTGTGGTCCGCGGAGCCCTGGGGGTCCGTGAGTATACATGTAACATATGTAGGGCCCGCGGTGTCATCTCTGGACCAAATATAACCCGAATTTCTTGCTGTTTATCAAGGTGGTCCGTGAAAACCGTGCTTGATTTTCTAGGGGTTCGTGGTTGAAAGAGCTTGGGAAACACTGAAATATCCCTTCGTATACGGCTGAAGGCAAACCGCAGGTGGTTTTAGTGGGTAAACTGAAGTCGGGAGTCCCACATACCCCCGGGATGCTTCAGCCTAACTGAGGCACATCCCCAACCCGGGACACCAATAAAGGGTTTCCCCTGCGCATCAAAAAAAAAAGAAAAAAAAAATGGATGGATGGATGGAGCATGACTGGTGAGCTATGTTCAGTACTCGAGGACGTGTGGCATGGATATTAGTTGAAAAAAAATAATATTATAAAAGATATGGATTGCACTCCGGGAGTGCCGGCAGAAGTGAAAACTTGATTATTAACGTTGTGCATTTTTACTACTCTCCAATCGTCTTACGGTTTTTCGATCAGCACACGTGACCTGACGCGAGTTTCACAGCTGTTTTTACCCATCCCACAAAAGTGCTCAACGCCGCTAAAGAAGTTTTCACTTCAAAAAAATAATATCAATACTTATAATAAAATCGTAGAGGTAAAATTTTTGTACATTGAAAATAAACTTGAAAAAACGAGTCAGGGGCATGTTAGAGGAGTAGTAGAACACATTTTAACTGTTTTTGAAATTTTTGTTTCTCTGTCTGTTTGTCTGTTTGTACAGGCTAATCTCTGAATCCGCTGGACCGATTTCAATGAAATTTGGCATGGTGATACCTTACATTCCTGGTCAACATCGAAGATACTTTTTTTAACCGACTTCCAAAAAAGGAGGAGTTAATATACTTTAAATAGCAAAACAACGTTGCCGGGTCAACTAGCCAATTATAACGTGCGCGGGAACGGTAGCGCGCATAGTAATTTACTAAGTGTCCATGATTCATTTGTTTAAAGGGGGTCAAAAATTAAGTACCCAATTTTATTACATAATTGTAATGAGAATCGAGTACTGAATACTCTCTTAAGTATCGGTCATGTCTCACCTGCATGCTGTATATACAGCATGCTTTATTCTAGTTGAATAAAATGAAGATCTCAAATATTTCTATTGGGTGTATGCCCCATATTAAGGTATTTTTGACGTCTGTGCGAGTTTCTTACGCCTGTTCTTATCGTTGTGGTAGTTCCCAAACCGGTGGTAGGTATCAAGTATTCTAAAAGATTCATTAGATTATTTAAAAATACACTAAGATAAGTATAAAAGTAAATGGAATAACCTTAATCCTAACATTAGATATGGCGATGAGCACGATCAGCTGTCGTATGAGGTTGGGCACGTCGCCGGCCACCACGCGCAGCCTCACGTCGTCGCCGATGATGATGTAGCAGGGCAGCATCACCAGGGAGTCCACACCTGGGGAAGTTGAAGTCAGACAAAGCTTATGGTAAGCAGGCCCCTAGACCAGCGGTCGGCAACACGCGGCCCGCGGGCCGCATGCGGGCAACGTCAGCGGCGATCATCCTTTTAAGGACCTACGATGCTACAAACAGATATAAACAGACTGATGTAGTGTCAAAAATTAAAATACTATCTTGTTAGTAAGCTTCTAAATTAACACAACTATCAAATCTAATAAAAATACGTCATGAAATTATTATAAAACAAGTTGCTTTTCTTTTCCTGCCCTTAATTCGTCAAAGAAGATAAAAATACTTTTGAAATTTCTTCTTCCTTTTTAGGGCTCCGTACCCAGTGGGTAAAAACGGGACCCTATTACTAAGACTTCGATGTCTGTCCGTCTGTCTGTCCGTCTGTCTGTCCGTCTGTCTGTCTGTCTGTCTGTCTGTCTGTCTGTCGTCAGGCTGTATCTCAAGAACCGCTATAGCTAGACTTCTGAAATTTTCACAGATTGTGTATATCTATTTCCGCTATAGCAATAAATTCAAATTCAAATTCTTTCAAATAAATTCTTTCAAATTTGAAAAAAAAAAAAAAAAAAAAAAAAAACTAAAGCTCGTAACAACGGTAAGTAGTTTTATTACTTTTATATTACCAATTGATAGACAAAGAAACCCTTACCGAAGGTAAACAATTCTTTGATATAAAACTGTACGAAAATAATGGAGACTGATGAAAGAATCGAATTATTGTATATTATGCTTTTATTATAATAAAATTTCGCTTTCCAAGAGTATTGGTAGTTCAATTAATATTATAATTTGCAAACTATTTTCGATAAAACGTTTCTCCTTTGAACTTTAAATATTTGAATTAAAACGTTCGATGAAAATAGGTTTTCAATACAAATGTTTGTTTTGTACAATTCGACGACCCGTCCCGGGTTCGAACGGGTACAAAAGTCTAACGGCCGCATTAAGTAATCAACGTTTAATTTCTAAATTCTAAGACGTTTCTTTGATATATAAAGGATTGATATTCAGAGAATTTGACATTCAATTCAATCTTACTGATGCACTCTGACTTCTGAGACGAATGTTAATTACTTAACTGTTATTAAATGAAGATTTTGCTATAAGCCTCATTCATTATCATATCCTCATAAATTTCATTAAATTAAAGTTTAGTCATCATAATAATAATATTATGATGCACGAGCTTTTGCCCGCGGCTTCGCTGGCGTTAAGAAGTATTATTATACTTCTTAACGCCAGCGAAGCCAGTATAAATAAATAAAATAAATAAATTATTATATAAAAAATTTCATCCTCTATTTTAACCACTTGGGGTTGGAATTTATTAAAATCCTTTCTTAGCGGATGCCTACGTCATAACATCTACCTGCATGCCAAATTTCAGCCCGATCCGTCCAGTGGTTTGGGCTGTGCGTTGATAGATCACCATGTCAGTCAGTTTGAGTTGTATATATTATATAGAATATTATATTAATGTTTCTGATTTTAATTAAATTATAGATTACGACATAAAAATGTATAATGTATGATTATGTTTATGTCAAACGTTTCATTGAATTCAACATTATTTTGTGCGAAGAGAAGGTGATTGTGGCACACGTTGGGTATTTGTTTTTGGAACTTACCAAAGCTAGAGTTTATAAAGTATCACCAGATTTTTTATATTACAGCAAAAAAGCTTAATCTCCTGCATGATGGTATATATTTTATCTGCAATACTCACTGCGTTACGATCAAAACTACTTACCTATAAGAAAATATCTGAGACGATCCCGGCCCGGGTTCGGCCACAGGAGGCCCAGCTTCAGAAATATACAATTCAGCTTGAAGATCTCCTCGAAACTATACTTCCGTGGATTTAGAACTAAAAATATTAAAAAATATACAATATATAACAATAAAAATAGGTGGTTAGAGAATATAGCATAATTATTATTATATCAATCAATCAATCAAATCAGCCTATATTCGTCCACTGTTGGACATAGGCCTCTCTCAATGAACGCCAAGATGGCCGATCTCCTGCTACTCGCGTCCATCATGGGCCTGCAACTAAACGGAGATCGTCATCCCACCTAGTTGGAGGTCGACCTACACCCCGTTTACCCAGCCTTGGTCTCCATTCCAGAGTAAGTTTACTCCAGCTATAGCATAATATATAAAACATACACATTATTTAAAACAATGTTGTAGGTATAAGATGATTGGGTACTTATAAAGAAGTGATAATACTGGTGTAAGTACTTACCATTTTCATTCTTCGCATCTATTTTATTCATTTTAGCGCTTAAACCTTTAAAAAGAACTTGATGACGATATCTGAAATTTCAAGAAAAAGCTTATTTTCAGGACCTTTCATCCTGATGATGATTTTTTCGAAACCGGTCGTGTTACATATTATATTTCTGTAATAAATCTATTAAAATAAAGTGGAATTAGTGCAAGGAAAGTGTATAATTATTTAATTGAATGATTATATTTGTTATGGAAATACCATAATAAAATAATATAACCTAAACGGTAAGCTCAGCGTAGAGAGGTAACAGAGAGATATACAGACAAACTTTGCATTGATAAAATTAGTAGGAATTATATCTTATGGAAGTAAGGCAAAATAAATATAATTCGAAAGAACCCACGTCCAGTTAGTACGATAAACTATCAAATTAGGGGCACATCTCACAGAGTATCGCCCAAGTAGTTATCCTCTTATAACAAGACGTAATCTATAAGTATTAGTACAGTGTTAATATAATACAGTAGAGTAACTCGGCATTGTAGTTAAAGTCAAGCAGTTTGATAAAGCACCGCTAAAATCTGTTTAAATAAATACATTTTTAGGAATTAGGGTTAAATCAGACCGACACGCGCCGCAATACGTTTCTTAATTTCTATGGATTTGACGGATTTCAACTGCGTGAGATGTCTTGCAAATCTGTCAATTCAGTACAAATTTAGGGTTAATTCAGACCACAACGCGACGCGTAGATGCATTTCTAAATTTATACGGATTTTTGTACTGAAAATCTTTTTTATGAACCTTTAAACTTTTTTTGCCACTTCGGCAACGCGTAAGAGCGTGATTCAGGTATAGTATTAAAGTAATCTACTGTGTTAAAATTATATTGTGGTATTAGTCGGCTATAGGCTGATTGCGGTATTATTTCTTTCTCTTATCTCGTTCGCTTTTCGGGTAGAGAGATTACACGACTTTGTTGTTTGTCTAACATTATCAACTTTCTGCGTCCCCTAATTAATGATCCTACTCTGGTTATAATATCTTCTTGTTGCGGCTTAGCTCATAACGAAAAGTCTTATTTCAATTACAACTTAATATCCTATTTTACCCCGTTATGCTAAGTACTCACATGCGGTTTTGCTCGATAGTTTTACTCCAAATCGAATAATAATAATTACTGTGTGGACCGCAAAACTGACAGCTCGAAGGCTCTCATCGAGCCTCTCGAAGGATTGATGGAACCGAATCGAGCCGGATTGATGGAATTAAATATATCGATTTAGAATCAAACTAGCGATCAATGCTGAATGTGTGGACGGGGGCCGCGGGTTTTGCTCGACGTTATTGCTCGATTGAGCAAAACCTTAAGTGAGTACTTAGCATTAGAGGAACAATTATAAAATTATTTTATAGTGGGTACCTACTACCTGCATCAGAACACGTGTACATAAGTTTCTAACTTTAAGGATTTAAAGGCGTGCGTTTATCTTCCATACATAAACTGTGCCTTTTTTAATAAAAAAGTAATCTTAGATTCCAGTATTTCCTTGTTGTTGCTAAATATTATTTAAACCTACCTCTAGACTGGGTACTTTAAATATAGTTTTCAGTTAAATAATTATCCATACTATTATTATGAACGCGATAATGTGTCTGTCTGTTACCTCTTTACGCCCAAACCGCTGAATAAATTTTGCTAAAATTTGATATAGAGATACTATGAGTCCTGGGAAATCACATAGAACACTTTTTATCCCGGAAAAATGTACGGTTCCCACGCGTTAAACTAATTTTGGCGCAACGGAGTTGCAGGCGTTATCTAGTTGTTAATAATAATTATTGCTTTTACCGCTAGACTGTAACATATTTAAAATATCGTTTTCAGTTAAATCTTTACTATATTTTAGAAACATATTATCAAAGATTAACCTTATATTGTGAGCAGTCTTTGTCTCTGTGAGCTGACGCGGACGGGACAATTCCAACTCCTTCTAATTACCACTCTTATTTCGACGTATTTTATATACGTTTTTGAGGGGCTTTAATAGGGTTGACACAAATTGTTATTTTTATTAATTATATTTTGTAATATTTTGTAATACAGTTTTTATTATCTTTTTCTTATTTAAAATATAATGTTTATTAATGTATTTATAATGAATGTTTGTACAAAAGCAAGAAAATAGGTCACAAATAAAACACATACATTATATGTCTGAAGAAGATAAGAGATTTACTTCTAATTGTTCTAATTAGACAATCTAAGATCGACTTGCACCAATCTTAGCTGTTAACGTAAGTCTGACATACTTATCTCCTTTCATAATACGACAAACTAAAAAAATATACCCAGTAAAAAATATGCCAGTAGATGTGTGCAATGTAATCCAGTCCAGTATCCAGTAGGGCTGTACCAAAGTAAAGGACTAATATTAACTGTATGAGGATAATATTCGTCAAAATATATTTTATACTAGCTGTCCCGGCAAACGTTGTTTTGCCATATAAAGTATTTCTACTTCATCAGTTGATACAAAATCTTACCCCCTCTTTTGACCCTAAGAGGGGTGGGGGGTGGGGATTTTATACACCAGATGTTAAGTTGGAAGCAGAAAAATATATCTGCGAAAACCGTATGCAAATCGGAAAAGTAGTTTTCATGATATATACAAAAGTTTGATACATATTCTGACCCCTCTTTTGTCCCCTTAGAAGGGTGGGGGGAATTTTTTTTATACACCAGATGTTAAGTTGGAAGAAGACAAATATATCTGCGAAAACCGTATTCAAATCGGATCAGTAGTTTTCGTGTGATGCTGGAACAAACATACAGACAGCAAACAGATAGACAGACAGACAGACAGACAGACAAAAAACTAACCACAGTTTTGGCTTCTATAGCGATGTAGTAACACCCCCTGCTTATTATTTTTTGAATATCTTCAATGTACAGAATTTTCATTTCCACAGTTTTATTATATGTATAGATCTCCAGAGCTCAATTTATTACCTCGTGAGCTAAATATCTCAAGCTCGTCTCGACAAAATTCTTCATATTAACGTGTGACTTCTTTTCACCTTCAATGTTTTAGACTTCACAAGAGATGCGCGAAATAAAAGTCAAAGCATTTGAAAAACTTGTACAAAATGTACGTCTAATCATATTTAAAACTAAATCACGCCCGCAACTTCGTTGCTGCAAATCTCTTGAACCGTACATTTTTCCTCGACAAAAAGTATCCTATGTCCTTTTTCGGGACTCAAAATATCTACATACCAAATTTCGGAGAAATCGGTTTAGCGGTTTGGGCGTGAAGCGGTAACAGACTATGGGGACAGACAGACACACTTTCACATTAATAATATTAGTAAGTATATACAAATTGATAGTATTATGCGAAAAGAATACTTTTAAAGTTTTTGTTTAGGCAGCAAAATATTATAATGATGCGTTTTTATACACTTTATTATTATTCATTCCAAAGCCATATTTTAATAACTTATTATGTACTAAATGACCCGGTGAACTTGTGTTACTTTCCTCCTAATTTAAACCTTCTTCTTCTTCTTCCACGAATATTTTAAGACAAAATTACTAAGACTAACAAAATTTAAGATTATTAACAGTGAATCCGCAAACAAACATTAAAACATTATACGGTTTAATTGAGAAACCTCCTCCTCTTTAGATTTTTTATTTTAGAGAGCTCCTTTAATTTTTTTATTTTAGAGGGCCTTGCTACTTGCCAATTTAAATATACATTTGACCAAAATTAACATTTTCCCTATTTAGGACGGTCAAGGGCCGCACGTGAAAGAGGTTCTAATTACCTTATTGTGATTCCACTCAAGTACTTAGTACCTACTTACGTCTAAAAAAACCTTAAGAAAGAAAAAATCGTTGGTATTTTTTTATTTTGTTGAGATAACTCACAGCGAGATAGCCGTAATATCTTTACTAATTATCGGATATGGATTATTATAATCCATACTAATAATATAAACTACGAAAGTGTTTGTCTGACTGACTGTTTGTTTACGCCCAAACGAATGGACCTATTCTGTTGGAATTTGGTATATATATAAATATATACTTTGAGTCCCGGGAAAAGAAACAAGGAACTTTTTGTCCTGGGAAAATGTACGGTTCTCGCGCGATAAATTGCGGACGTCATCTAGTAAATTCATAATTTCAACTAATCAAGATAATCTAAATAATTATGATAATCCATGTTAAACATAATAATATAACATACACAGCCTACGTAAACAACCAAAAACATTGGACCGTCAGCCCTAAGCTACAATTAATATAATGTTATATTTTAATATGTAATTAATTGTTTCAAAATACATGAGTATTAATTAATTAATGTTATTACACGACGGAATTAAATTACAACACTGTTTACAGCCAGTTATTGGATTTGAAATTTTAATTATAATGATCAACTGTACTATACTAGCATATACTATATTATGGTGTATTTTGATGTGAACACCACAACCCCCGACATTGATGTGAAAAAACCATAGTTTATGGTGAGGGAAGAGGGTGCTACTATCACATACAGTAAATAATCCAACTGAAATCTAACATGTTGCAAACGTCATATCAGAATATTGACAGAAACGTTATCAAACGTGGAACAAAACTTTATGTTTACCGTCTATGCCGTGCAGTAATATATCCTTTTGTTTATTTATTTTTTTGGGATAAAAAGTGTATTATTTAAAATCAGTTTAAATATTATGTACAGCTGTTTGAAGCACTTTATAGCAATCATACACTGCAACAGAAACCATCAGGATATATTATATTTATGGGGAAAAATAAGATTTTGCAAATCACGGTCTCCTGTTTAAAAGATGAAAAACATACACGCCTCAAATATCACACAAATTGATTTCTCGTGGGTTGGGTGTTGATTTCAAAATGACTTGCTGAAATTCTGCAGTTCATATACGTACCATTTAACCTAGATAATCATATTTGATCCAACCAACCAACCAATCCAGGCAAACCACAAGAAAAAGCTGAAGACAAGACAAAAGATAAAGATTACAAACTTAAGACGACGCCTTGATAATTTGGCTGTAGCGATGTCGATTTTTCTCAGCAATGACTAAAGCTAAGAAATTAAAGTTCGTTGTCAGTATTCATTATATTGTCTATTTCTTTGAATTACCCATAGCATAACACGATTGGTCAACTTTCATAACACTTTATTATTACTAATCAAAAAGACCTCTGTAAAAAAAGGGATTCTAATTTCGCCAACAGAGGAGAGTGATTTAAGCTTCCAAAATTTGTACATAGATTGGTTCAAACATACACTTTAATTTGTCAACAGCTTATTTGAAATATATTATTTATGGTTTTTAAATTACGCGACAAAAACCATTTTGTCGCTTACGTCCTTTCCATTTCTTGATGTTCCATTTCTTGTTTTCTGCGAGAGGCCGGGCCGCGGCTTCTCATCACACAAGCAATCTAAAAAATATCCAACACATAAGTATATATCCACAGTTTTTTACCTTAAGAAGCTGTTCAATTAGTCTGATACATACTCGAGTTATGTAATGTTGATAACAATATCGTCCGCGCGAAAGAGCGGTTTGGCCGCTACACCACGAGATAACAATCAATAATAATAATAATAATATTTATGGGCGCTTCACACCACGTCAGTCTGGCCCCATGCTAAGTACCTAAAGGACTTGTGTTACAGGTACCAGACAACGGAAATATAATATTTAAAACTTTTAAACTATACATTTATTTAAGATTTTTATTATATCATACCCATAATAATATTTAATATACATCCAGACCCGGGAACATTGAAAACTTTTTGTTCCGTCGGCGGGATTCGAACCCGCAACCCCCGGCTTGAGCTACCGACGCGCTCACCACTGAGCCACAGAGGTCGTCATTTGTAATGTTACCTTATATTTTCATACATTTGCTTGTGATCTTATACATTTCTTCACTTAAAAAAATTTGTAGCAAAGTAAACCAACTAGCTATAAAACAGTATGTACATTAGGTCGGTAAAGTACCTAATAATTACGCTGTGAAGGAGGCTGGCTTTTTGCCAGGCCCACAAGATAAATTACCGTCTTGTATATTGATGATGTTATTAAAATTATATTACTTTTCACGAGCTTTCACTGAAAATTTTATGAGAATGCGATGTCTATTTCGAGTGGGGTCCGTAAAGCTTATTAAAAAAGCTAGGTAAGAAATATATTTCTAATTAGATGTCCTAATTTCATTTAAATTATGAAACTAGAACTTCTAGTTAGAAATGTATCTCTTTATTTATTGGTCCCATTTTTAATTTCTAATTATGTAGATCTTTATAATATTATGTCCTTTCCTGAGACTCAAAGTTTCTTGTCAGCTTTTATCAAAATCTGTTCAGCACTTCAGCGGGTAAATCATGAGACAAACAAGCAAAGCATACACCATATAAAAATAAAATTTATTATAATAGTAATAATATTATGTATAATTTTTAGATTAAGTAGATCTTATAGTACGGGTGCCCTAGAACAAATTTTTTTGTGATTACTAACAAGCTAATTTTTTGTGAGTAGCTATATTTTGATAAGACGAACAACATTTTTATTTTCGAAAAATCTTGAAAGTGGTAGCTAACAGAGATATAAAGAATTGCATACTTTGACTTGATGGTCCTAAATTAATATGGATTGTTTTATTTGTCGGACAAGGTTACTCTTAAATTATATAACTATTAACCTACTAATACACAAAAAATCAGCTGGTTAGGGTTCCGTTTTAGGGTACAGTAGTCAACCAAGTTTTGTTGATTACAGAACCCTAAAATGGAACCCTAACCAGCAGATTTTTTGTATATTGGTAGGTTAATAGTTATTTAATTTAAGAGTAACCTTGTCCGACAAATAAAACAATCCATATTTTAGGACCATCAAGTCAAATTATGAAATCGTTTCTATCTCTGTTAGCTACCACTTTCAAGATTTTTCGAAAATAAAATGTTGTTCGTCTTATCAAAATGTAGCTACTCACAAAAAATTAGCTTGTTAGTAATCACAAAAAAATTTGTTCTAGGGCACCCGTACTATTAATAATTAATTACTATCAAATTACGAGAAACTTTGACGAAGCCTAGCTTGAATTTTTATTCATACTCGAATGTCAGTTCTATTCGCAATCCAAAAGAGCCTTTATGTTCTTAACTACGTTATACATTATCATTGTCATAATATTTAAAAATACATTTGCCTCGACAACGATGACGAGACTCCAATACAGAATTAAAACCATCGGGCGGAAACATTCGCCTGTGAAAAATCCTAATCGCTTCTCCGCCAAGCCATTTCTTCTCCAATGCGACGCCAGCTCCTTTGACTTTAAACTCTATGCGATCAAAATTAGAGTTTTATTTTGAGTGTTGCATGTTAGTAAGGCTTGAGCCTTGCTATAATATCGACTTTATACTTTAGGTAATCGAAGTAGAGTTTAATATAGAGTGTTCCAAACAAGTAAGGCTCAACGGCAGCTATAATCTTGTTCAGGCGAAGAGTTAATGGCGTCTGAAATATGCACAATTTTGTCTTCATGTGTAATTTACCTTGGAGCCCTCGGTTTCCGTCTGTATCGTACTTAATTGTCAAGAAAACCTTCAGATGTAGGGTGATATTTAGGGTGCAGCCAAACGAGCGTAATTTCTGCCGGGCAGAAATTTCATACAAAAGTCATGTTTGATTCACACGGCGACTCAAAATGAGATGTCATTTGTATGTATCAACATGATAGTAATATTTTAGTAGTTTAACCTCTTAACACAAAGGTTACTATTAATGAATAGTAATGAGAATTAATGCTATTTTCTATTAATTTAATTAACATGCTAATTTTGATGTCACAGCATGCTAAGTATTATTGCTTTGCTATTTGCTAAAAACGCAGCATCGTGAATTATCGGCTCTCATCGCACTGTTCGCGTCGAGTATTGTTTCGCATCGAGTGTAAAATAGCAATTTATTAACAGTTAGCACCACGCTGCGAAACAGCGCGGACGTGATTTTTATCATGATCGCAGACTATTGCTACGCACGATAATATTATAGCAATAGTATTTTTAAATTGTATGATTAATTTAATTATCGCTAATGGGCATTCAATTAATTACTATTGCTAATGCTATTTTACCCACACTACTATTTAAAGCTATAAAAGTGTTTTCATTGTCGACGAACAAGAAAGACGTCTCTTTTGTTCATCCGTCCCTCTATTTTCCGACCCGACGCTAACAAACTTTTATTTACCAATTTCACTACTCGTATTATAATGCAGCTTTAACTTCAACCTTCAAGCCTTGACAGACAAACAGATGGACAGAGAGATTTTTTTTTATAAAACAAAGGGGCAAACGAGCAAACGGGTCACCTGATGGTAAGCAACTACCGTCGCCCATGGACACTCGCAACATCAGAAGAGCTGCAGGTTCTTTGCCGGCCTTTTGAGAGGGAATTCGCTCTCTTCTTGAAGGTTTGCAGGTCGTATAGGTTCGATACATTATTGCGAATACATACGGGTTCCGTTGTTACCTTCTGGGCTACGGAACCGCAAACGCTCGGATATCAATATGATAGCTGTTGATCAGTATGCTACGCCCGAACACGTCTTCATTACGAGTTCGAGGCTTACTCAGATTAACTACAACGATTTATCTAACTTTGCTTTAGTTTCGAGAGTATTACCGCCGACTGATATAAATTCGCCTATATTACTAGCGAGGTGATTGAAATGCATTTGATTTCATTTTACTATATAGCGAGGTGATTGAAATTCATTTGATTTTATTTAAAACTTCATGTGAAATCGTATTATTTATTTGATGGTTATTTTTTGGATACGTCATGACCTACATCTACTGCTATAATTTATAATTCGTTTATTGCCAGAATGAAGTACAGGTTGGTCTTAGTTCTATTATACAATTGGATCTTTCATTCTACCATATTAAAATATATATAGAGAGAAGAAAGTTCCCTTAAAAGTCTCTTTTCACGTAGGGCAATGACCATAATTTTGTGAGATATTTAATTGTAATCGCTTGATTTAGTGCACCGTCAACACGTAGAGAAGAAGCATTCGGCACTGAACTCACTAGCCTCAAAAAACAGCTGGTGTAATGGAGTTGCTAAGTAACACTTTGTCAATTTAATATTATAATCAACATTATACATAATATACAGCACCGTATAATATTATAATTTAACTTCAAATATTTTTTATAATATTATAAGACAAAGTATACGTAAAAATTATTCTCTCTACTGTGATAAAACGTTATTAATATTGGATCGATCACAGGAAACACACAATAAAAATGCGATGAAATTACACGCGCGGTTCCCGCGGGAGGCGAGAGAAAAACGGTAAAATTATGAACACGGTGAAAGGAAGGCACTCGTGTGTATACACAGTTTTATTTTAAGATGCTTACTTTCGGGACCTCGTGTACTGTGCAAGAGAAGTAAATATTTACCCAACTGTGCCAGAAAGATGGTTATGTTTTTGCGTGTACGTATGCACTATTTGGCGCGTAAAGGCCGTCACAGACCTAGCTATAATATATATTAATATATTTATAGCTAGGCATATTAATATATATTTTCGCATGACCACACATTCAGCTATAATATATATTTCTGGTCTCAGTGTGTTTAGTACGGTATATTAATATATATTATTATAGCTAGGTCTGTGACGGCCTTAATGCAGCTTGATAGGCTTGATGGATTGTAGGTATGGATTCATATTTTTTACTGTGAAATTGACATTATATCAAAAGGAATACACAAAAATGCAGTTGGGTTTTAAGTCTATTAATACAGTCTTTATTTAATTTCTCTCTTTACTTCTTACAAGAAGATAATTTATCCTAGAGGCTACACAGCTACTTAGTCGGTAAGTAGCGTTAAATGTGAAACATTTTCTCGAAATAGAAACGCAAATCACATTTTAATAAAAAATATTATGGCGTTATGAAAGGAGTACCTATTCCGAGGAAAAAATATAATATTACCTTCATTGGAAATTCGAGTGTTTTATTTCTGGGAAACGTCAAGATGTTTTCTACAAAGGGACAAATGTTTGAGGGTTTTTAACCCGCCAGTCAAGGTTTATTCAATACAAGGAAAAAATGCCTGAACACAATTAATGTATCTCCAAATATAAAGAAACAATGCTTGAATGATTCCGTGTGTTATACGCAGAAAATAGGTTTATTTTACCAAAATGTTAATAATATTCATTGAAGCGGTGATTTCAGTACACAGTGTATTTTTTGTCCAAAAAATTGACCATGCCTTTTTTTTTGCTTTCCATCAGGTGACCCGTTTGCTCGTTTGCCCCCTTATTTCATAAAAAAAGAGACGATTTATCCTCACTAATATATAAATTATAAATGTGAAAGTGCGTCTGTCTTTTTTTTGTTACATCTTCACGCTTAAACAGCTACACCGATTTTGCTGAAATTTGGCATGGAGATACTTTGAGTCCCGGGAAAGGACAGGATAATTTTTGTGCATATGATTCCCGTGCGATAAACGAATTTTAGCGCAACGGAGTTGTAGGCGTCATCTAGTCAAGTATAACATTATTTATTTATTCACAATAATAATTTATATGCGGATACTAAGTACTTAAATTTTTTACAGTTTCAGTACTACATCTTAAATAAGTAGCAGGGGAACTATATTTTGCAATTTGCAGCTTACTGAAAACTTTTTCATACCTTATAACCGTAATTAAATAATTATACACTTTCCTTGCACTTATTCCACTTTATATATTAAAATAAATTGGAATATTAAAATATTAAAATAAAGTGGAATAAGTGCAAGGAAAGTGTATAATTATTTAATTGAACATGAATTTCCACCAAAAAGTGACAGTACATTCAATATCATATTAATTATAACCGTACTAAATAAACTTTCGATGGGAAGTTGGGAACATCTCAACCTCAAAACACGTAACAATATACACATAAACTACACCCTGTCGCGATTATGTATATATTATGTGATCTGCCAGACACCGTAAATACTAGGCACTCTATCTACATTCTACGTTAGTGATACCGTTATAATTATGAGTTGCCCGCGACTCCACTTGCTTAAATAAATAAATACTTTTGCAACCATTTGGGCATACCAACCATTTAAATTACAGTGAAGTAAATGTTAATACTTAATGTCTAAATACAGAAATAATTTATAATAATTTGAACAAACCTTTTAACTTACCTACTTCATCATCAGCTGGCTAATGTATCTAGTGGCGACACATAAAATCCACATTTTTTTTAATTATTTTCGGTCCTAAAATCGATTAATTGCAAAAAAAGGCAATTTTGCTTCATCCACTAACGTCTTCATTTTTATCATGGGGTGTGATGATAATTCGACCAAATACCGATACTAGATGCGTTCGATAAAGAGTGGCAACGTCATAGGATTGTGAACTTTGGAAAAAAAGAGGCGAGGCCTTTGCCCAGCAGTGGGACACTGTAGGCTGATAATAACTTTAAAACAGCTTTATTTAAAGTGATAATTTATAATATTATGACAGCATATTTAAATCGATTTTGGCCACTTGTTGAAACTACTTTGAAGCAATTATTTCTCTACGCGTAAAAAGTTTTACAAACTTCAAAGGTCAACTTGAAGTTAGTAAGTTTCATAGACCCCAAAACTATCAATCCTTCAAAATTCTGTAGTTTTCCATTGAAACAATACAAACATACAAACAAACCCATTTCAATATCAGTGAAGATTTTCTTTACCCGCGAAATGACATGCTCTATATTCGTATTATACTGAAGCCTGGACGATATATTATCTGCTCTGACGCTGAGAGCTGCGTTTTATTAGGCTTTATAAGATTTTACTTTGATATTTTATAAGCTTTTCTTTGTATAAATTGATATTGGTAAGGTCAAAGGTCTTTTTAAGGGTATATGACGGTATAACTAGTGCCATAGTCCTGCATCGCGCTATCGAAGTTTTCTAAGCGCGTCGGTATATATACGACAGCTGAAACCAACCGTGTGGGCCTGACCGAGTATAACACCTCGCTCGGTCCGAAGATTTTCTTTTGTGACCGCCACATATTTCCGGATCCAAATAGCCGTAAATAATTTTCCTGTCTGCCTATTCATAATAACACTGACTCTATAATCGTGATAGTTATTTACTTAAAGAACCCTTCGTAATAATGATAAGGTTAAAATGCCCTCAGAAAACTGACGATTGGGAACTTCATCAAGTTTTTGAATGTCACAAATAATGGCGAACATCGTTAATTCACTTTTCAGCGGCACCTTCGACGTACCAGATCAAGATAATATATCACACTCTGAATCTTAAAATAAAATGACGACCCTACTCCACGTTAGACAATCATGAGAATTTTCACTATGTTTGCGAAGCTGCCAACACGTCTGTTGTAGCTCCAGCTTAGTAATTATGCTTGAGATTTTATAACATCCATAGTTAAGTTTCGACGACCTCTATGGCTCAGTGGATAGCACGTTGGTAGTTTTAGCCGGAGGTCGCGGGTTCGAATCCCGCCGACGGAACAAAAAGTTTTCAAAGTTCCTGGGTCACGGATATGTATTAAATATTATATTTATCATATAATAAAAATCTTAAATAATATATGTATAGTATAAAAGTATTAAATATATTTCCGTTGTCTGGTACCTGTAACACAAGTCCTTCAGGTACTTAGCATGGGGCCAGACTGACGTGGTGTGAAGCGTCCATAGATAATATTATTATTTATAGTTAACTGTTTGTGTCCAGCATAAACGTAAAAAGTCAGCGTAAGGCGGTATCAAGTTACGTGTTGTTCGTTTTCCTCTGTCAAATCAAATCCCATTCACATTTAACTAAAGATAAAAAAATGCAAATGCTACGTCCAGATAGTGGTTATCAAATTCAAGAACTTGAAAAATGGACAAAACACAATAAATGTAAATGATTATTATCAAATGTCGATTCATGTTCTATCACCGACGCAGATTGCAGATAATGTTGTTATTGTGTTGCCGAATATTTAACATTTTCAATTAATATTCAGCCTCGTTGTCGGTATATACTTATCTCTTGTCTTTCAAAAAATATCGAGGAATGTGCGAGAAAACTAGCTGACAAATCACTTCACTCAACTTCACAATACTCTTCATAAACCGTTTGGATCGGTTGTTGCAATGTGGCGAAGCATTTCGATGCGTTTTTAAGAAGATACGCTTAAACTTTTTTTCATACAAACGTATTCCCCAACTGTATATGCCCCTGTATAATGCGTCTAGACTAAAAATTTTTATACAATATTGGGATCTGTAAAAACTATGCATCTACGTTCAATTTTTTTTTTCTAATAAATAAAAATATATGACCCTTCAAAAATTGCAAAATTTAATGATTGTTCCGTACCCCGCCAGTCAACCGACCATAAAACAAAAAGTAGGGACATAGACTCACCTTTTCAGAAGATATTTATAAAAAAAATTTATTAGGCTCTATTTTGAAGATGGAATCAGAGGAATACGTTGCCTCGATTTACTGTATCTAACTCTATCACAATACACGTGCCAGCGCAGGGTGAAGCGTGATGGCAATAGTTTCTTCATTCAAATTTTACTGTAGGTATTAGCGTTTTCTCTTAAACAATCCATAAATTTAAAATTGGAAATAGCAGCCCAAGAGTATACACCTAGGTGTGCAACGTGTTTGTTCTATATTTTATTCCCTTTTGCTCAAATCATTTAAGTTTTCGTGCAAAACTTATAATCGTCAGCAATAGCCAGCTAAGCGATAGCTTGGTTAATGTATTATTGGCGCGCTATGTTTAGCTTAGCCGGGTGACTGACGGGGATTACTGGGGAACCCGGGCACAGCTACAGATCATAATGCAGTAGCTATCAAGCACGGCTGAAAGTTTAACTTTGCATTTAAATTTTGACGTTTATTTTTTTTTATTTATAAAAAGTATTTTTAAACACAATATAATTTAATAATAGCAAACAAACTAGAAACAAATGAATAAATTTTCAGACTTTTTTTTCTATATAATATTCGTATACAAAACAAACAAACAGGCCGATTACCTGAATGAAATAACCGTCGTCCATATCACACGCTCCCTACATACATCTGTAATACAAATCAGAGTTAACGTGTATATAAATAACGATATTTCCGTCTTTACGCTACGATCCTGACTGTATATCATGGAGGTAAGGTCTTCGACGAGCTCAGTGTATCACACTTCGGCTCTATTATCATAGCAATAAGGCTCAAAATCGGTGTACCCGGGGTGTACATAATACGTGGGATTTATCGCTCGTACATCATCCAGCGAATCCTCTGGTAATGATAAAAATATAAACACTCGAGAAATGTTGCTTGTATTATGTATATTTTGTTGGAATAAGTTCTATAAGAGATGTGTTCCAAAGAAAAACCCAGTATACTACTAGCGCTAGCTTGTTTTCTTTATAAAATAAGGGGACAAACGAGTGAACGGATGATCTGATGGAAAGCTGCTACACTCTACAGTAACTACATGGACATACATTGGAAGGTACGTTGCCAGCCTTTTAAAAGGAAATGCGCTCTCTTCTTGAAGGTTTCAGGTCGTATTGGTCCTGTAACACTCCTGGCGACAGTTGGTTCCAGAAAGTTTTACAGTGCACCGCATAAAGTTACATTATGTGCAGTTAAATTTTGTGGCCTTAAATCAACGCCATAATGTTGATTCGTTCCTAAACATTATACGCAGTGCATTTGACGTGAACGTTGGGTGGCGTGGGATACATGACGTATTAAGCACTGGTCTGTACACTGTGTTTAGTTTTGGAACTTACGCTTTGTCTGTGTTTGATATTGCATGAATTTGTAATATTATGTCTCTTCTTTATTTAAAAGTATCCTCTTTATTAATTACATTAAAGTACAGGCCTCACAAAAGTTTTAGTCAAAAAAGGAAGGAAATGCAATCTTTTATAATGTCTTTGATAGGGCGGGAAGTGGCTTAACGCTATTGGTGGATCTGTTACTGCAACGTCGTGAGTCTTTGAAATGTATTTTGAAATGAGCCATTAAAAATTGGAACACGCAGCCTAACACCTGAGTGGCTAGACTGTTTATTTAACATGTATTTTCTTGTGTAGACGTCAGTTTAAATGGCCTTAAAATAATGCATGGCAACGCTTCACGACGCCGCAATGTGTCTCACCACTGGTTGATCACAATCAGATGCGATACGCAGAACATGGACTCAAGAATCGTCGTTACGATCGCTATCACTCGAAACAATATGTGCGCACACGGGTGGAAAAGCCTTCGGGGACAACATTCGAAGCTCGAGAATTGGGCTGGTTTACATTTACATACGTAAGAACACGAAATACTGGTGAAATTGAAATGCATCCCTATGGAGGATTTAAGCCGGCACTAAATTCGACGCGACGTTAACGTAAACTCCTCTGTGAGATAGGCTATATTATATAGGCGACGTAGGCTGTAACTCTCGCCTACCTCATGGTATCCCATTCGTAAGAGCCTAGGGAGAAACAAATCCAGAATAAATTACAATGTATGTAAATCTGGCTTTCTGACTACAACGACGCTGAAAGTATTATAATGTTGAATAAATTATATTAATCTTCGTATAAAATACAAGTGGTGTAATAGTTTAGAGTAGTAGCTGCCTATGGTGACTTATTTATGGAACTACTGATTCAATTTTAATAATAAAAAAATAAATAAAAAAAATAATTTATTTCGGGCTTCTAAGACCCATAACATTACATTTAAGAATTTCGTTACATTATCATTAGTCATTACATTAAAATTACAATAATAATAATTGTTGTAAGTATCTCAAGATTGATCGTAATTGGGTCGTTATGATCTAACACGATAAAAAGTTGTTTTATGTGTGTGTGTGTGTGTACTGTGTATGTGTGCCATAGATTAGATATAATTGAAAGCCATAATTATCAAAATCAGCGCTTCTGCGTAGCTACGATTCCACAAATACACACATTGAAAATCATGTAATAAATTATTGCATTTATTATCTTATTTTCTTTACCATTACGTACAACTTTTTGAGTGTGGGGTTAAAAATGTTGCGCTCTCTATAGTATTATCAGCATATTATGCTGTTCAGTATAAGGTCATTGACCCAAGTTTTAGTACCGCGACAGGTCAGCACCACTGTAAACCCCGCACCTGCTCGATATTGGTTCAGTACTTTGTACTTTTACGATCTCGGTTATATTAAAACAACAAAGTTTACTTGATACTGTGTGACAAAATTTTGGACTTTCATAATTATATAGAAAGAAAGTTCGACACGACGCTTTAAAAAAAATTAAGCAACGGACCAAAGTTATTTAGTGGGGAAAGATCACGTTAGGGTCTACGTGTTTCGTGCAACGTGCTACGTCTACGAGCTACATGGTACGTATCTACGTGCTACGCTTCTACGAGCTATGTGCTACGCAACTACGTGCTACGCGTCTACGAGCTACGTGCTACGCTTCTACGAGCTATGTGCTACGCGTCTACGAGCTACGTGCTACGCATCTACGAGCTACGTGCTACGCATCTACGAGCTACGTGCTACGCTTCTACGAGCTACGTGCTACGCGTCTACGAGCTACGTGCTACGCATCTACGAGCTACGTGCTACGCATCTACGAGCTACGTGCTACGCGTCTATGTGCTACGCATCTACGAGCTACGTGCTACGCGTTTACGTGCTACGTGCTACGCGTCTACGAGCTACGTGCTACGCGTCTATGTGCTACGCATCTACGAGCTACGTGCTACGCGTTTACGTGCTACGTGCTAGATATTTCAAAGACCAGGGACGAATTAAGTTGTGATTATTTAGTTTAAAATAACATAAATCAAATAGATAATATGTAATTTATTAGTATTTCTATATTAATATGACCTGCATACCTTCAAGCAGAGAGCGTATTTCCTTTTAAAAGACCGGCAACGCACTTACAACTCTTATGATAGGTGGCTCGTTAGCTAGATTGTCCCTTTATTTTATATCAAAATAAATACTAGTCTAAAAAACTATAAAACCTCACATTTATTTCAAAAAATTTAACAAATTATTGCATTGTCATTGGCTCTCAAAAGCTTCGAATTAATTATTACACTATTGGATATAGTCTATAGGTAAAAAACGTGCTTAAAGACTCCGTTACTTACCTACACTCTACAGCCTAAGCAAAAAGCATGTCAAAAATGTAAGTAAAATCTAAATAATATAAAAAATTAGAACAGGTAACAAAATATAAACATGATTTTACATTTACAAAATAACAAAATAAAAGTACTTTTAATTTAATCATAGACCTGGTTACATATAACATTAGCATCACGTATAGTGGTTTTAGTGTTCTCACGAAATACGTATAAGTACATTGAATAACGCCCACACAACGCCGGTAATATGTGGTAATGTCAAGTATATTTTGCGGGACGGAAAATAAAAATATTATCTTGAAAGCGTAGACGGAAAAACTAACATCAGATTGTTGGAAAAATATCCGGCTTTTGGACAAATAGACGAAATTGGTGAATTTCGAAATGTTACTTACGGCGCGCTTGTCGGCGACTTTCTAACATTACATGATATTTTGAGACATAAGTCTCATTATAGTATCGACTACCTATAATTTCTCTTTAATGTTCTATCCAAAAAACGTAGGTTTGGCCAAACCTACGCGTCAGTAACGCGGGACGCGGGACGGGAGCGTCTGCAACGCGAAACTGGGTGTGCACACCTGCGCGATTACGGTGCGAAACCTTAGATTAATCCCGCTTTCTCGCGTCTCGCGTTGCTGACGTTTTGGTCGCGTAGGTTTAGCCGAAGCTTTAATTATAGGCCGTAGACCTACGTTATTCGGTCAGGCTATATAAAACTCAGTCAACAGATAACGATTAACATATTTTACTTTAAAACTACTAAAGTGAATTTGATAAAATTAAGCACACATATAGAGTGGCCTACAGAAAAAACACACTTTTTTCTCCGTAGGTGTCTGCCTATGCGTAGTATTTTGGAATATATTCTGTTGCCGCTATAACACTTAACAGCAAATACTAAAAACAAAATAATATTAATATTTAAGGTATATAATGTTTTTGTTTTCGTTATAATGTCTTGTAGTGTAGTGATCAAAAAAACGAATAAACGTTTATTTATTTATTTATTTATTTATTTATTTATTTATTTATAATAAACACCCCCATACAACAAACGTGATTTTTTGGCCTATTTTGATCAATTTCAATAATGGAAACAAGTAGGTGCTTGAAATTTTCACAAAGGCCTTAAATATATGTGTACTATAATAATTCACAATAATGTTTAAATAAAATCAAAATTTAAGGGGGGCTCCCATACAAAAAACCACAATTTTTGGCCTACGGTACGGAACCCGTCGTGTGCGAGTCGAACTCGCACTTGGCCGATTATTTTTAAATCCTATACTATTTAAATGACGTCGGCACACACTCATAAGTCCTTGTCAATGATCATGCTTAACCTGATTGTTCCTGCGGCCACAGTGTACGCACTACACAGTAATATAGAATTAATGTGTACGGAACCCGTTGTGTTTGATGTACACTAATCACATTGTACTGTCTACAATTACCGGCGTGTCTTACCCACGATTGAGTGATATTTGCTCATTACTGGCTTGTGGTTTTAACACACTAGTGCTGAGCTAAATTTAGAGTGAGAGATTATATACCGACATAGTGGAAGTCAAAAAAAATTCATGCAAAATGTTTGTACCTGTGTTTACATATTATTATATACAGTTACGGCATTACTAATAAACGTTGTATAAGCTTTGAGTAGTTATACAGTGTTTTGTTCCTGTCACACACGTGACATTTTTAATTGGATTGAAGAAGACTAAACACTGAATAACTATTCAAAGCTTATACAGCGTTTATTAGTAAGGACCCTAAAGTATAGCGCTCTTCTAGTTCAATAATGTAGTTGAAAATGATAATATTTAGTTATTTAGTTTATGTACTTTATAATGTTTAGCGAACTAGTATTAAATCATTAATCCGAAGCTTACGTTAACTTTACCCGCGCTATTATCTAAACACTTTGTGAACTGTAATTTCTGTGGCTTCGAACAAGTTTTATCTATACGAGTGAGACGCACGTAACTCTACTAATATTAACCACAGTATAAATGATTATACTATAGAGCATTTTCATAGAACACTGCATCGGGCACACGCATATTAAACGTGATTTTAGATAACTTGAAGTAATAAAGCGCTGCAGCTTTGCTCGTGTTGAACTCGCTCTTCGTTCAGATCAAATGCACCAGCGTGATTTCAAATAACTTGAAGTTGCAAGGCAATGCAGTATAACGTCGCATGGGTGGTAAACTTGTGTATGTGTGTGAATTTGATGCAAATAAATGGCTGAGTTACTATACTGTAACTGTATGATAATATACTGTGGATCAGCCGACTGTAAATATCTAGGATTTATTGGCCATCGCCCGCGTAAACTAGTGTCAGTTATACGACACGACATCTATACGACTTTACGACGTCGTCTGTACGATTATACGACGTCATCATTCAGCGCAGATTTGTTTAACTCAATCATTATAGATTACGACCGCGATGTTAAAATTGTTACATTTCGATATAGTGTCACTTGGATGACACTGGGAGTTAAAAGGTATATTGCTTTATCCATAAAGTGTTCACTTCATGTTGTAACTTTGGCCGAAATTCTTAATAAGTGATTTACAAACCACGGAATATTGGTCATAAGTCATGACTCATAAGTCTAGACTCATGACTGATGAGCTATTAAGACTATTCTGCACATCGTCTCATCTTGTGTCGATATGAACTGAGTACTAGAACGAGCTAAATAAATAAAACTTTGGCGCATGGTCATCAAAACTTACAACTTTTAATGTCTACTTTAAGACGGTAGTAAAAATGAAATACTACTAAAATAATACCCAACTTCGGAAATAACTGTAAGTTATAACTCGTCATTTACTGCTTTAATATAGCTGGACTTTATGAAGTCAGCTGCGCGCTCGGCGATCATCATCACCGCCGCGTTGGTGTTCACGCTCGGTATGGTCGGCATGACGCTCGCGTCTACCACCCTCACACCCTCCACACCGAGCACCCTCAGCTGGGGATCCACTACAGCATCTACATCATCAGGTCTCCCCATCCTAGCTGTCCCCACGGGATGGTATACGTTGAAGGTAACAGTTCTAGCCATGCACTCCCAGTAATCGTCACTTTTGTAGTCGTGTCCATCGCAGTCCTTGAAATATATCCGTTCCAACCGAGCGTCGACTTTTTGGAAACTGTCTGTGTTTGTGATCTTCGATACCCGCTTTAGGTTCTCAATAAACGTGTCCATATCTCTTCTATCGCTGAAGTATTTCGAAAATATCTTTGGATGGTCAAAAGGATTGGTAGAACGTAGCAGAATTTTCCCCCTGGAGTGTGGTCTGCATAGTGACACGAAAAATATTATAAGCTCTCTTTCGGCGTTCATGGATTCGATTTGTCTGCAGATTTCGTCGTCCATTGACATTATTTTAGTACAGATGGAGAAGAGGTAGGTCGTGTTAGGAACGAAATAGTTGTGGTCGATTTGAACATCAGGCATCGCTTTGCCGTCTGGAGCAGATAGAAATGCGTTTATGTTGGGTTGGTGGTAATGCATTGACAGAGGACCGCTTTTCTCTAACAAATACTTGGCTGTAGCTTTAAGCCAGTACATGCGATCTTCTGATTCGGCGCCAGTATCAAAAGTAACAGGTACCGGTATTCTCACATGATCTTGCAAGTTTTCACCAACTTTCAAATCAGATATTACATCAATATCAAGTTCTTCTAAATGCTTTTTAGGTCCAATACCTGATTGCATTAATAAGACGGGAGTGTTAATAGTTCCAGCACTCACAATAACTTCTTTTGAAACAAAAAATGTAGCCCTTGTTTTATCTTCCAATACGACTTCCGCCCCTATAGCAGTGGATTCTCTGAAAATTATTTTACTGACGAATGCATTCTTTAAAATGTACAAATTGTTTCTTTCTTTAATTGGATTTAAGAAAGCTGTGGCTGTAGTCACTCTCTTTCCTTCATGAATTCCTCCTCGTAGCTTTCCAAATCCCATTTGGGTAGGTCCATTCAAATCATCTAAATATTTGAGACCCAGTTCCTGGTAAGACTCCTCTAACATGCGCAGTATGTTTGTATGAGTAAAATTCAATTCATTTATGATAAACTCTCCTTCCGTGCCATGATTATTAACTAGCTCTGGATTATTCAGGATATACGGATCCATCATTCGCTCGCTCTTCTTGAAATACTTTTGGATGTTCTGCCAATCCCAGCCCTCGTCTTGTAGACGCCAAGCTTCGTAGTCCTCTGGACTTCCTTTCATGTGCAGCATTCCGTTGATGGATCCTGTACCTCCGATCATTCTGCCACGAGGCCAGAAAGACCTGCCTTCTGCGCAGCCCCTATTGGTGGAGCTATCCACCTCAGTGTAGTACTGCCAAACTTGATCACTTCTGTGCATGTCGCCGGAGAAATTCGGAATCTAGAAAAAAATATATATATAATCGTAAATTGAACCACAGGCTAAACCAGGCTTATAATATAGGTACGAAGAAAAATAGGAGTTTATACTCCTCCGAAGTTTTCACAGTGAAATTACCAAATCACTTAAACATTAAACATATACGGATAAAAAGTATCCTATGTAAATTCATGTCCTGGAAGTATTTCCACCACATTACCAAATTTCATCAAAATCGGTTCGGTTTTGGGCGTAAAGAGTAACGGAGAGTCCGACAGACACACTTTCGCATTTATAATATTAGCATGGATATAACTCACAATACTCTCCAGGGGCGGGTCCCCTCCTGCCTCCACCAGCAGCACCTTCCACTCCTCGAGCTCAGTGAGGCGGCTGGCCAGCAGCGAGCCGGCAGTCCCCGCGCCCACCACGATGAAGTCGAATAAGTCACCACCTCGAATTGAAAATTATTAAAACACTAGGTTAAGATGCATGTTCAAATTAAACTATTTAAACACACAAGAATATAGGTACACGGTTCTATGGATAACCTGGTCCCGCTTGTGCCTAATTGGCCGACCCCCTCCCCCCCCCTTATCCAAGCTATAGCATGACTGGTGAGTCAATACCGATATATTCAGTACTCGATTCTCATTATAAATATGTAATAAAATTAGGTTCTTATTTTTTTTTAATTTCCCAAAAATTAATGAATCATGGATACTAAGTAAATTACGCGGCTAGGCAAGTAGGCATACTATTCGGCCGGTGCAGAGGCGTGCGCTACCAAAGAAACACCACACAACTACCCCTCCCGCTCGCGGTGTCCATGCGTTGGGTAAATAATTATTTAACTTTAAGCTACATTTACTCAGTGATCAATTGATATTATTTTTTTATATTATTTTTTTCCAACTAATATAATAGCCAAATATCACGTCCTCAAGTATTGAACATGTCTCACCAGTCACGCAGTATATACAGCATGACTGGTGAGACATGTTCAATATTCGAGGACGTGATATTTGGCTATTATATTAGTTGAAAAAAAATAATATCAATTGATCACTGAGTAACTGTAGCCTAAAGTTAAATAATAATTATTTACCCAACGCATGGACACCGCGCGCGGGGCGCACGCCGCGCCGCCGCGCCCGGCCGCATAGCAATTTTGAAGTGTCCATGATTCATTTATTGAAAGGGAAATTTGGTCAAAAATTAAGTACCTAATTTTATTACATAATTATAATGAGAATCGAGTACTGAATACTCTCCTTATGTATCGGTATTGTCTCACCAGTCATGCTGTATATGCGCGTGCCCCGTGGTGTACTCAATTTAGTAGTTATAATCCAAGACGTTTTACATACGACAATACCATTAATCATGACACTCTGAAGACAGGGGAACCCCCGTGAGCCAGAGACGCAGACGTGACGGCCCGGTTCATTCGTAATCCAGATGAGGGTCTACTCTACCCAAACTCGCAGTCGAACGCAGCGAAGCGGTTTTCATACCTCGAATGTATACGTGCATTTGAAATCACCCTCACCTAGTTTAACTGAGATCGAGACGACACTCGACAAAAGAAAGAAGAAAGAAGAAAGAAAGAAAGAAAAATTTATTTTTAGTACACACGAGACACAATTACAATATATTAAGCAGTACAAGAGCAGACAGACTTTATTTAACAAATTGTGCCTAGATGTGGCCAAAAAAAGGGTTCAGTTCGGCTTAGGTCATGTATGTTGGATACATGACACCGGTTTTCAACTGAACCGCTGAGTGAAATACGGATGTCATTTACCTAACTAAACATATAATCAGCTTATCCAGGGTACTATTTTAATCAGATTAGTGGCAGTAACAATTCACAGATTTGTTTTAAAAGATATATAAAGGACAAAAGAGAATAGAGGCCCTGGATTATACTTCAAGAAAATTTTAGCTTTATATAATTATGCGGTCAATTGTGCGGTGTGCCAGTGTTACTTTTTTCCCTAAAATTAGATTCGATTTCCTATTTCCTAAAAATTTATTTATCAATTTATAGAGATAGTTTTCGTTGTCGTTAAAATAAACCTTATCTTTTCGTTCGGCATTTTTTAATATCCTTACGGTTTTATCGGATTTTGTCTACCTAGGTACTGTTTTTAAATTGCCACTTTTCATGTACACTTAAAATCACTATAATTATTAATTATTACGGTTGACGCTGCGGTTAGTCTACGTCAGTGTGAACTAGCCCTAAACTGGGGATAATTAGTGTCTTAAGGCGGGGATTACCCGCTCCGCTGTCCGCACTTAGCGTATTAAATAATTGACTGATTAGTGATTAGTTCCTACTGGAGCAGATAGGGTGTAGAACTTTTTTAAGGCAAGAAACTAAAATTATCTAATTCCTTCCCCGGAGTTCTCAATAACTACATGTACATGTATGTACATACTACCAGAGAAGTTGATTGATAGGCAGTTGACAGACCTATAAATTTTTGTTGCATTTTGTCAACGGCTGAACGGCTGAATAGCGGCTAACAGTAAGTAAATAATCCGACCAATTGACGTAGTAGGATGATGCTTTTACAGAAATTAATTCAGACTTGACTTGAAAGTTGAAACACGACTAACATTGAGTCGTCATAACCCGACCAAATTAGGTAGGTAAATGGTAATATACTATGAACCGATCACGTACCTATGAATCAATTTCTATCACGGACCTACGTGTCAGCTAGTCCTTTCTAACAATTAAGAACATTTAAACCTAAACCTAGATAATATTATAATTGGCCCGAGATGCCCTAAATAGGATTATTTCAACCACAAACGAGAGGGTTCTACGACAAAATTGGAGCTTCTACTGAACAAATTATAGGAAAAGGTGAGTCAATATTGGTCCAGGGTATTTACTTAGCTGAGTGTTATTAGCTCTGCGGATTATGGCGAGATTATCATTTCTGGATATAGAATAATCTTGGGGACACAGACATAGATCAAGATAGATACCGCATGTCCCTCCATGTGTATGAAAACGAGCCACTTTTTACCTAGCTACTGTACCGATAATAAGAACGTATCCATTATCCAGGCCAACGGTTCTATTCTATTTTCTACAGCTCAATACGGCACAATTAGGCGTATTTAGGCGTTTTTAAAATTCCGATTGACGTCCGATTCCGATGGCAGACTAAAAAAGCGGCCAAGTGCGAGTTGGACTCGCCCATGGAGGGTTCCGCAGCAGCAATAAGGTTAATTTTTATGAAATTATATTATTTTTGATTTATTTTTATATTTCAGTCGATTTAATGAAATTTAGATTAAGGTTTACTATTTATGACGTATAAAAAAAACTACTGGCTAGATCTCGTTCAAACCAATTTTCGTTGGTAGTTTTTATAGTAATATACATCATATATTTTTTTTAGAATTATCATGCCTCTACTTTAGAAATTAGAGGGGGGGGGACACACATTTTTCCACTTTGGAAGAGTCTCTCTCGCAAACTATTCAGCTTAGAAAAAAATGATTTGAGAAACCTCAATATGATTTTTGGAGACCTATCCATAGATACCACACACGCATAGGTTAGATGAAAAAAAATTTTTTTTGTTTCATTAAGTTTTACTATTTATGACGTATAAAAAAAAACTACTGGCTAGATCTCGTTCAAACCAATTTTCGTTGGTAGTTTTTATAGTAATATACATCATATATTTTTTTTAGAATTATCATGCCTCTACTTTAGAAATTAGAGGGGGGGGGACACACATTTTTCCACTTTGGAAGAGTCTCTCTCGCAAACTATTCAGGTTAGAAAAAAATGATATGAGAAACCTCAATATGATTTTTAGAGACCTATCCATAGATACCACATACGCATAGGTTAGATGAAAAAAATTTTTTTTTGTTTCAGTTGTACCTATGGGGACCCCTAAAATTTTTAATACTTTTTCCATTTTTGCATCAAAATCTTAATGCGGTTCACAGACTACATCTACTTACCAAGTTTCAATAGTATAGCTCTAATAGTTTCGGAGAAAAGTGGCTGTGACATACGGACGGACAGACAGACAGACAGACAGACAGACAGACATGACGAATCTATAAGGGTTCCTTTTTTGCCATTTTGGCTACGGAACCCTAAAAACAGACTTTCAAAAGACGAGCATTGCTCGTCGTTTGGGAACGCGATATGGCACGCGAGTAGGTACATCTATCTTGATCTATGTCTGTGATTAGGGATGATTTTATTACGTTAATATAATAAAGATGGACTTGATTGTTGGTTGAATAGGCTCAGAAAATATTCGACTTTTGATGAAAGTAGACAGACAAAGAGGACTACTTTTGTAGGCATAAATGTACGGTCATTTTGACGAATTTGCCGTTTTTTAAACTAGACAATGACCGCAAGACAAGATTTTTATCACCGTAAAATGATCGGTGTTATCAATATTTATTTATACCTACCAAGTAGTCACGTGCATAATAATAATAATATTAATAAATATGTAGACGGTACCTAGTTATCAAAGAAATTCCGTTATTCAGTCGGGCTATATTATTATCAAGTCAATGTGAATCGTGATCTGACGTCTGAGCTTGATGTAACCCGACCAAATAATGTTAATCTGCCATCTGCCTGCAGCCTGTGAATTAACTTCCTTTGTACCTAAAATAGACAACAGTTCAAATACCTGATATCCGATGCCTCTGGTCTTTCGGCCAGTCCTCGGAGATCAGACACTGAGTGGTCAGCAGGTGGGTGACCAGGCTAAGGAAGGTGGACCCGGCAGGACCCTCAGCAGCGCAGGGACTTGACAAGCAGGTCATGGCAGCTGTTGTTGTCTGAAATTATAAAAAGTGCCTACGATTAAATTGTCGTCACGTGACTGAGTATTGCTATTTTTATTTATAAGGGGTTAAAAACTGTATTCCACGATTGTTTTTTGATATTTTCTGCACTTTTGTGACAGTTTTATTGAACCATAATAATTATCATTTTATTACAAAACTTTGGTTTAAAATCATAAGAAATTACTAACTCAATCCCCTTATGATAAATGATTTACAACACTTTCTCGGTAGGTTTAAGTATAATTAAATTAGTTACATACATTTACATAAATATTCCTCAAAGATTCAGGTTATGCCTTTCCAGTAAAACAAAAATATAGTACTTCAGCTCTTGCAATAATTAAACGATTTTTCACCAATAAGCACCAATAATAAGCAAAAAGCGTCAAACACACTGCAGTACTACCCAGTAATTGAGATAACTTAAATTAGGTAATGTTATAGTAGATAAATAATGTTGTGTTTTGTTTTATCTGATATGAGCTGTATTTGCATAACAATATTTATAATGTCCACTAAATCTAACAGATAACCGCTCTGATATATAAATCAACTCCATTACATTTAAGCGAATGCACACATTAGTTAGGTAAATTAAGTTACAATAGTACTTAATAAAGTACCTGGTAATGAGTAATGGCGCCGGCAACTCCGTTGCGCCGAAATTCGTTTATCGTGCGGAAACCAGAGGCGGCGTAAGGCGTGGGCGTTGTGGGCGACCGCCCACGGCCTCGCGGTCTAAGGGGCCTCGCGCCCCTTGGACTACGAGGTTTTTTAAGGTTTTACGAGTTGTGGTACTCAAATATTCATAAATATAAAGTTTTATAAAAAAAGTTTGTTGTATCAAAAAATTCTTTCTCTCAACAAATCCGTCTTTTCGTCATCCATCAGGGGGCCTCGCAAAATATATTTTAGGGGGCCTCGCAAGATGTATCTCGCCCACATAAAATTTAGATCTCGCCCGGAAACCGTACATTTTTACGGGATAAAAAGTATCCTATATCCTTTCTCGGGACTCAAAGTATGTCCATACCAAATTTCAGCAAAATTAGTTCAGTGGTTTGACAG
This sequence comes from Plebejus argus, assembly GCA_905404155.3. Classification (NCBI taxonomy): domain Eukaryota; kingdom Metazoa; phylum Arthropoda; class Insecta; order Lepidoptera; family Lycaenidae; genus Plebejus; species Plebejus argus. Next base: position 399,425 of record FR989939.1, on the reverse strand, counting down.
ACAGACTGTCTGCTAACTCTTTTCTCTCGTCTGCTGAAGCAAAATTTGAAATGAAATATAGAGGCATACAGAATTACAAAATCTCGGGGAGGTACAAGTAAAAGTAATCGGCCAAGTGCGAGTCGGACTCGCGCACGAAGGGTTCCGTACCATTATAGAGCAAAATTAGGCCAAAATTTGTGTTTTTTGTATGGGAGCCCCTCTTAATTTTTTATTTTATATTAATATTATTAAAGTAAGTACCTACCTGTTGCTATTATTGATATAGAGCAAAAAAGGCCAAAAAAATCACGTTTGTTGTATGGGGTTTTTAGTAAGTATTTGTTGTTATACTTAGCGGCAACAGATAAACACAATCTGTGAAAATTTCAACTATGTAGCTACCGTTCTTGAGTTACAGCTTGCTGACAGACAGACTAGACGGACAGACGGACAGACAGACATTAGAGTCGTAATAGGGTTCCGTTTTTACCCTTTTGGTATGGAACCCTAAAAATTATTGTCTTTACTAAAAATGTACATTTACCGCGCCGTAAAAGATTTTCTACTAAACTAATTTGCAGGTAACATTTAGAGGTACTCGTATCTAGGTCCTACATAAAGGCAATTCCAACTATTTCGCTGTTTGTGCTCTTAGACTAATGTATTACAGCAATTACCGTATCAGTGAGTCTCGTAAACAATCGGCTATCGACATTCAGCCCCGATAACTGTTAACATGGCCCATTTCCTCTAATAAGTATTGATATTGTGGGTCCAACATTATCGTTACATTATTCAGAGCGTCCTAAAGGGGCCCATTCACGGCAGGCCGCCTTGCCGTCCGCCGGCTTATGTAAGATTGTGAATGGTGTCGCAGGCCGGCCGCCATGCAGGCTGCGGCACCATTCACAATCCTGCATAAGCTGGCGGACGGGCGACGACACGGCGCGGCGGACTGCCATGCAGGCACTGATCAGTGATCTCTATTATACAAGTACGCTGTGTTGCTGATACAGACCTGCTTTTTGTGCCTATTGACTAAATTTGACGTAACCACAACCAATAACAACAGTTGTCATCACTTGTATTAGTTCCAAATACTTTCACTACTGCTATCAGCGCCAATATGGCGGCTTTCAAACGTCATTTTACGTCAGATTTAGTTCTCTACCCGAATAATAGGGGCACTGATTCCGCTTCAAATAGGCACAAAAAATAGCTGTCATTTCAAAGGCTATCAGCAATCCAGCGTACTTGTATAGAGATCAGTGCATGCAGGATAGTGAATGGGCCCTTTAAAGGTGGCACTTTATATAGGCCTACATGGCTGCAGTCTGTCTATAAAGTCATGAAATTAAAAAGTGGCAACATCGTAGTGTCATCCCTTTTTTCTTATGCCGCGGCCGCATATGCGTGGTGCTTCGCGCTAAAGCCGATACTATTGGACGATCTGCGTGTATCATATTATAAGTCTATGGCGTGTATCGTCCAATAGTATCGTCTCATTGCACGAAGCTTCGGACGATAGACGCAGATGCGGCCGGGACGTTAGATTGACTCAGACAGACTGTATTCGTATTTGCTATTGGCTATTTGTTGCATTTGGCAAAATTATTGACGTACACAAACAAGCAAAATAAATAAAGGCAAATATTACGGCCTTCCACACGTCATGGACGTCAAATACCAAACTTTTTCATGATTTTGTTTGCTTGCCTATATTTTGACTCTTTTGATATGTATTAATGTGCGTCAAAAAAAAACCGACAAAGGTACCGCGGGTGTATTTGCTATTGGTCATATTCACGGAATATGTCATATTAATTTTGTCAAATAGTTTGCCTATTTGACAAAATACCACCACTATAACTATATTAAAAGCATAAGCTTTCCAAACCTACCCCAATTTTTTGGTGGTCACAGATTGAGAGAGGAAATACCTCATCATTTTGGGACAACATTAAATTTATAAAACTTAAGATATTCGCTTTGATTATAATATACACGGATATTAGGTACCTAGAAAATAGGAAACCAATTTCCTGCAATCCTGTACATTCGAAGAAGAAGAAGGAACCATCAACCAGCTACATGGCTACGCCTCGCGGGTTTTTCGATTTGTGACAGCTGAATTTGAAAATAAACACAAAATAAACTAAGCCATTCTAAAAGTAAAATATAAAGCAGAATGATACTTAGAAAATTGTATACGCTTGTGTTTTTACAAAATGATTCTCAAGTGTTGCTGGGACTAAAGAAACGTGGTTTTGGTAAAGATAAATGGAATGGTTTTGGTGGTAAACTCGAACCGAATGAGACTATTGTAGACGCAGCCGTTCGAGAACTTCACGAGGAATGTTGTGTTACTGTAAAAAGCCACGATTTAAAGAACATCGGTCACTTGGAGTTCACTTTTGAAGGGGAATCCACCTTGATGGACGTTAGAGTATTCTCCACTACTGTTTTCAAAGGAACGCCAACAGAAACAGAGGAAATGCTCCCTAAATGGTTTGATAAGAACGACTTACCGTTTAAGGACATGTGGCTGGATGACAAAATTTGGCTCCCCTACATGTTTAACAACAAACCATTCTATGCCAAGTTTCACTATCAAGGTTATGATAAAATTCTGAACTACCACATAGAAGAACTTGAGTCAATGGATAGTTTCTATGCAAATAAAAAGTTATAGTTATTACAAATGAAAATAAGACTTAGATGTAGTGCAATCTACATTGAGAGTGCGAGTTTCTTACGCCGGTTCTTCTCGCCGGGCTAGTTCCCGAACCGGTGGTAGGCACCAGTAGTATCAACGTTCTGAAAGCATTTTTTTAAAATCTACTCAGAAATAAAATAATTTTTATTTTTTATTTATTTATTTTATTGTAGATATTCTGTTTAGTTTTAAATTATTGTTTTCAGTATTAACATTCTTAGTTTTAAGTATTTTTTTAAACTGCAAGTGTGGTGAGTTCTAGAGTATAGAAAATTGATCTGAGTAGTTTTTTTTTTTGTTTTTGTTTATAAATCTTTCCGGATTTTTTTTAATTAAAAAAATAACATGGAGAATTAGAAAGAATACTTTATGACACAGCCTTACCTTTCCACAATAGGGACAACATCTGTTGTGCCTGCTAGTCAGTAGTATAAAGTGAATGTAAATTATTTGCTACTAGTAACTACCTCAGTAGTTAATAATTATTAATATAATATTTTAATCTCTTTTATTTAAGCTCAGGGTCTGATTACACCTATAATAGTGGAGTGACGATATTATAGTGCCGTCGGCTGAGCACATCCATAATGAACATACAGAAAACAGAACCCTTGGCCAAGTGCACTGTTTAATTAATAATCTATTGGGTAGGCCGTAGGTGTAATCAAGCCCTTCGAGATTCTATAACAGTAATCCCTAGAAGGTCAGGATTTAAACCTGTAACTTTATGGAGGATTTTATGGATAGGGGCAAAATTGTGGACTTTATCATCATTATTGTATTGTTTCTTCTAATACAGGCTAATTTTAGGTATTTTCTTAGTTTTTTTAGTTTATTTAATATGCTATTTTTAAATTAGGGGTGTTTGTTGTTTTAAGTTTTTTTGACTATCACTATGTTAAGATTATTTAACTTGAACTGTGTCAATGTTAGATAAAGATCTACTGTTGTTAATAAAGATTTTTTTAAACATTTCTCTTGTATGTGTTCATAATTATTATTATGATGTAGGCTTGATTAAAATTAGTTTAACAACTAAACAAACAACAACAAATAGTTAAACAAGTTTTATTAACAAAAATACACTTAAATTACTCCCCAAATACTTATTTCTTGAGGTACTTTGTTTTACATTTCACTTTTTACCATTTTCAGTACTTTACTGTTAGAAAGGCATTCTCCGTTTCAAACATTTTGATCTAAGTACAAAATTACATTTTGTAAACTACCAAAATAACGGAATATGATAGCATGTTAACTTGATTGACCCTAAAATGTTTAAACCATTTAGATAAAAATACTTCGAAATGGAGTATACAATTTTTTCCTTCACATTTCACAGTTTTATTATTAATACAATAATTTGAAGTTTGTGCTTTTACAATATTTTAGATACAATTGGTTTCCCTCGTTATGGTTTACAAAACCTCAAAATCTATACCAAAAATTTTAACAAACTCTTCGTCTGGCGACATTTTTCCGACGACTTAACATACATGGACAGACAATGTTGCTACATAGTCTTGTTGCCTTTTAACAATGTAAAGCAACAAGTCGCGCACCAAAATTTGTTTGATAGTATCAGAACAGTACTAGGCTTAAGAGCGCACCTGACCCTAACTTGACTACATTCTTAAACCTAGATCTCAAAATCTGTAAGGTCTAGAAAGCTGATTTTTTTACACAAGTAACTTCAGTTCATGAAGATTAAATGCTCAAGACAAAAACACGATTACTGAAAAAATGCTCGAGTTTCTTTTTTACAAAAAACCTTGTTGTAGACACATTTTTGCTTGGATATTCGAAGTTCGCGGTCTTTTCTTTAATATTTTTTAATATTTAAAAAGGCATTGATAAAACCTAAATTTGCTCAAAACACTTTTTTCATAATCGATAAAGTTCGTCTTTTATTCAAGTAAAACTAACTTGGCGATGATTCCGCGTCGTCCTTTTTCACCTGGCATATGAAAGTCGTGCGTGAGTGTGAAGAGAGAAGGACTATGTTTTATTTTTAGGGTCAGTATCCCTCTTAACACAAATGGAAATTTGCCTGCAGCCAGCACTAATACTTTACAATAGCCCTTTAGGACCATTAGCAAAATTATTTTAGAGGTAATTCTGCAACATCAAATATCACAATGTTACTTTATTGTTCGGACAAGAAAACAACAATGTATCAAAAATGGAAAACATCCTGACTTATTCTCTAAAATTCGAACTAAAGTCGATCAAATTGCACAACAATTTACAGCAAGACAGTTACACATTTTTAGGGTTCCGTACCCAAAGGGTAAAAACGGGACCCTATTACTAAGACTTCGATGTCTGTCCGTCTGTCTGTATGTCTCCATGGCTGTAACTCAAGAACCGCTATAGCTAGACTTCTAAAATATTCACAGATTGTATATATCTGTTGCCGCTATAACAACAAATACTAAAAATAAAATAAAGTTTATTTTTAAGGGAGGCTCCCATACAAGAAACGTCATTTTTTGGCCTTTTTTGCTCGTAATCAATAATGGTACTTAACAGCTACGCACTTGAAATTTTCACAAAATCCTTAATTGTATTTGTACTTTAATAATTAATAAAAAATTAAAATAAAGTAAGTATTTAAGGGGGGCTCCCATACAAAAGACACCATTTTTTGTCTACTTTCGCTCTATACCGGTACGGAACCCTTCGTGCGCGAGTCTGATTCGCACTTGGCCGATTATTTAACTATCATAATTTAATTAACATATAATTTACACATCACAAAAGATCGACCTCACTTCGAATCTACTTCTATAGGGAACGTGTGAAACGATGGAGCTGCGAACTGTTGTCGCTAATTCCAAATTTAAAATTGATTAACATTTACCATCATATTATAAAATGTTTCATAGGCAGATGGCGGACCTTAATTATTATCGAGTGGAGTGTTGATGTTAGCTGGACTTGACAGGACTTGGAAGGACTTGACATTACTAAACTGATATATATATTACCTAACTTTACCTTATCTGTGGATTATTGTGTCACCCACATATTACGTTACCATGGTGCCCTTGCTGTTATTTCACTTCATAAATATGACTTTACAATAAAGCAATATGAAACACAATGGTATTTCAATTATACACAATATAAACCAAATTAGTATTACGTAGGTCCGCAATCTGCCTATTCCTGATAGTAGAGTGTAGACATGTGCTGCCGCCTATAGTCCTGAATAGTCCCTATCTAATAGGATATATTAATATTACTGCAATGTTTTGACGTTTGAGTTCACCACCAGCATAGACAGTAAACAAAACGTTTCGTTTGACAATGTTTCTGTCATTATTCTAATTATTTACTGTATAATATGCTAGCAGCGCGCGACCGTGCTCCGACCTTTGCGTGATACCCCCTATTTTCATTAAACATTAATGCTAATTATCCCGATCCATGTCTATAAGCGATGATCTCGCCAGGTTTCTCGCTAGCGACAGTCGCAGTAGCTCCGCCTTCTCGGTGCTGAGTGACCCCGACTTCAGCTCCAGGCACAGCATGATCTCATAGGTATCTTCAGCCGATATTACCGGCTCCTCTGTCTCGAGTAACGGTAGAGTGTCTAGGAGCAGCGTGTCCCAGAAACTGAAAAGAATTTGCCCTGTCAAATTTTCGCCTATAATTATTATAGTAGATAAATGAAGACGTAAGTGGAAGAACATGATAACAAACACTTTGTAACAGACGGATATTCACTCATTTTTAGGGTTCCGTACCCAAAGGTAAAAACGGGACCCTATTACTAAGACTTCGTTGTCTGTCCGTCTGTCCGTCCATCTGTCTATCTGTCTCCAGGCTGTAACTGAAGAACCGTTACAGCTAGACTTCTGAAATTTTCATAGATTGTGTATATCTGTTGCCGCTATAACAACAAATACTGAAAATAAAATAAAGTTAATATGGGGGGCTCCCATACAAGAAACGTGATTTTTGAGCCTTTTTTGCTCTATATCAATAATGGAAATATGTAGGCACTTGAATTTTCCACAAAATCCTTAGTTTTACTTGTACTTTAATATTAAATAATAATATTAAAATAGAATAAAAAATTAAAGTGGGCTCCCATACAAAAAACACAATTTTTTGTCTACTTTCGCTCTATACCGGTACGGAACCCTTCGTGCGCGAGTCCGACTCGCACTTGGCCGACTATTTTTTTCCCCCTTATAATTTGAACAAACCTCGTAACTTATCTACTTCATCACCTGGCTTATATATCGAGCTACACATAAAATGCACAGTTTTTTATTTCAAATCATTTTTCCAGTCCTAAAGCCTAAATACGTGTTCCACGTTCCACTGACGTCTTCAAATGGTGGAGTAATTTAAAGCCTATTTTTAAAAATTAATTAACCTGTACCTCAATTGCGTATCAATCAGCATAATTTACGATTGACACCAGTGAACCTTTCAATAGAGGAGCGCAAAGATGGAACAAACACAAACATACGACCACCAATTATACTGCGTGACTGGTGAGACATGTTCAATACTCGAGGACATGATATTTGGCTATTATATTAGTTGGAAAAAAATAATATAAAAAATATAATATCAATTGATCACTGAGTAAATGTAGCTTAAAGTTAAATAATTATTTACCCAACACATGGACACCGCGAACGGGAAGGGTAGTTGTGTGGTGTTTCTTTGGTAGCACACGCCTCTGCACTGGCCGCACAGTATGCCTACTTGCCTAGCCTCGTAAAATACTTAGAATTCAAGATTCATTTTTTTTTGGGAAATTCGGAAAAAAATTAAGAACCTAATTTTATTACATAATTATAATGAGAATCGAGTACAGAGTACTCTCCATAAGTATCGGTATTGTCTCACCAGTCATGTTGTATGTTTGCTTTTTCTTTTCTTGTATATTTCACATCCGTACGTAATATTGTGTGTAAACATATTATATTTATATAGGAGAGCCATGCTTCACGAAAGAGCAGCACGAATGGGCCGACTCGACCGGAAAAATACCACGGGCTCACCGGCGAAAACCGGCGTGAAACAGCGCTCGCGCTGTGTTTCGCCGAGTGAGTGAGTTTACCGGAGGCCCAATCCCCTACCCTTTTCCCTTCCCTACCCTCCCTTATTTCCTTCCCTACCCTCCCCTATTCCTTTCCCTACCCTATTCCCTCGTAAAAGGCCGGCAACGCACCTGTAGCTCTTCTGATGCTGCGAGTGTCAATGGGCGACGGAAGTTGCTTTCCATCAGGTGACCCGTTTGCTCGTTGGCCCCCTTTTTATCATAAAAAAAAACAACTCACTAGTCAGGCGCGATGTTGGATGTGATGAGGGAGACGAGCAGCTTGGCCGCCGCACGGAACTCGCGGTTGTTGTACAGACGGTGAAACTCGCTGTATTTGCCTGTAGATCACATTGTAGATTAGATATTGAGAATATATTTCACTTAAAAGCTGTTTTTCTTTTCTTATAATTTATAGTTTTTATGATAATAGTGTGCAAATAAACCTTCCGGCCAAACTTCGATATAATATTAATCCTTGTTAAAAATAAAAAACCAGTATTTTTCTTTTATTTTTACTCAGTCACCATAAGAAAACAATACCTTTAGCGCGTTTAACATCAATTTTGAAATAGAAAAAATTTAAAAGATATATAGAATATAGCTTTATCAATAACAAACCTTTTTCGTAACTTATTACTCGACAACAAATAATAAATTAACACTCACCAAGCAGCAGGGGCGCATCATGTGCCAGCAACGCGCCGGCAGCGGACAGCAGCAGGTCGGCAGCGGGCAGCGTGCCGCGCGCGCAGTAGCGACGTAATGCGGCGTGCGCGCCCGCACGGACCAGCGTCCCGCGCCGCGCGCGCGCACCCCAGCACAGAGCTCCGCCCACACGCCCCGCGGATAGAGCGCGCGCGCCGCGTACCGCGCATACTGTTTGAGCTGTAATGCAAAGAAAAAAATTAGAATAAATTATGAAAAATAATCAGTAATAGAACATTTAAAATGGCAGGGAAACTTACGGTCAGAGGAATTGATTCCACAGTTAAATATTAGCATTCATGTCAAGGTACGAGACGTACTGTCGTAACTCGTAACACAACGAATAGACAACTCATAAAAGTAGTACAATATTATTGAAATGTCAAGCAACATGGCGTCACTTTACCATTTACAGGTCAGTCAGTAAGAGCTGGCACGATCAACACATTTAAACATTGCGCTTGTGTAGTGTCTGTGAATAAGCGCGCGGCGTGACGTCGTACTGCATACGCATCATGAAAAGTCTGTCCGTCTCTCTCGCGCGCGGTCGATCTTATGAGCGTGAAGGGGACAGTTAGTTGTTTTTCTTATGCTACTGTTTATAAATACAGTGTGGTGTTACAAGTCAGTCACGTGTGATCAGCGCGCGGCCAGCGTTCGGAACCGTACGATAATTATCGTACACATACGATAATTTTGTGCCTACGTACGATGTCCGATAGCATAATATTATTATCGTACGCAGATTATACGATAATTTTTATCATGATGCAAACATATTATATTTTTAAACAGACTGTATAGTGAAATTGCAAGTGTCAGTACTGTGAACGTGCCAGCTTTAGTTAACTCAGTAATATGCATCGTTGTGTCACGTCTATCTTCTATATAACCTCACCCTTGTACTAGCATAAACTCACCAACACCATGCAGCCCATACTTCTTCGCTTCAGCACATATCCTCAACGCCTTAGCATCACTCTCCACCGGTATCCGCTCTAGTATGAGTTCGGCGCGGCGCAGGCCGTCGGTCGTCGCGGCGAGGTAGGACAAACCTGCCGGCCACAGGGACTTGTGCTCGCATAGTAGTGTACCATACTCCAGGATGAGACTGTCACGGAGACGGGTAGTTACACTGGAATATGGAAAGATTTATGTTAAAAAACAAGCTGGGATCAAATTCAGTGAAATCGTAAGTTTGGCTGGTAGTTATCTGATGGATCATTAAATAACTTAGAACAGAGAATAATATCTCAATTTCGTCTACATTGTCGCCATTTGAGTAAAAGAATTAATTAGACATGCAAAATATGTGTGTCATAATATTGTGTTTGTGAGTGTGGCGTGCATGCGTGTTTGCGTGTGTGTCACTAACACTGTCTGGGGCGCGTCAAGCACATGAGCAACACATGTATGTGTATGTGTCTGTGTGTGTGTCTAACACTGTCTGGTGGGCGTCAGGCACGTATTGACCAATACATATGTTTGGGCGTGTGTGTGTGTGTGTGTGAGACTAACTCTGTCTGGTGAGCGTCGAGCACGTGCAGGCGCGCGCAGCGGTGCAGCATGTCGGTGAGGTGCGCCGCGCACCACCCGCCGTCGCACACCTGCTGCACCTCGTGGATCAGCTGGAAATATTAAATAAATGTATTTTACAGATGAATTTTTCATCGAAATCTCCATAAAAAAAACTCAAAACCAGCCCTCTAATTATGTAACTTTGATGAACATGAATTTCATTTCTTAAGGTCACAATTTCACGTCTGAACTTTCTAAAACACAATTTAAAAAGTTCTACTGTCAATATTTTGACGTTCGTACTTTTTAAATCGACTTTTAAAAAATTAGATCGTCGAATTTGTGACCTATAAGCAATGAAATTGATGTTCGTCAGAGTTACTGTTAAGCGATTTAAGCATGATGCACGACCACATCGACCACGTCGAACATACCTGGTGCAGGTCGCCGTCGCACAGCGCGCGCACCATCACGTCGAGGTGCGACACGCGCGTGGTCGCCAGGCCGGCGCACGCGGCGGCGGCGGCGCCGAGTTCACGGCGGCGCGCCCACGGCGACGTGAACATCACGTAGCCACCGACCACGTCGAACCACGACCCGTAGTGCGGCCGGATGGACTCGAACGCGCCGTACTCGCCGCACATCAGCTGGAAATCAAGATATTACACATCATTGCTAAATTGCTAAATTAAAAACGTTAAAACAGTACTATTGAAATTTGATTCTTAAGGAGAGACAAATATCAAAATATTAAGGAATCTGTGAAAAATATAGAAATGCTATACTTAAATTATATTTTGAAAAACAATAATAACATTTAAATCGTCATTTAATACGCAGTCGTGCCTGTATTTAGGATAACTAATTTTCATTTACAAATAGTTATGTAACAATGTGTTTCCCAATTGTTTACATAATTTAAAATTTTATAAATTATACACGAAACTGTGGCGCGTTTCACAAGTTTAGTGGCTGTCGTGTGAAGTGCTACAAATTACAATACGTCTTCATGAACGTTTACAAGAAAATTGTATTAGAAGATTTGGTGAGTAAAATAATTTAAAAGATAATAAGGCGAGGCCAGTTCGAAAAGACTGATTTTCAAGCTTCCAGACTGAAGAAATTATGTGGAATTCTCTTACACCAAAATTGATGTAGATTCAGAAAGGAACAAAATAAAGAAATAACCGAACAGAATATTGCAAAATGGCATGGTAATTCTGTAAAAAAATCTTGAATATCACCATAAAAATACACTTCAAATTCGAATATTTCGTAATTTTCAATGACAATGATATGATTTTTTTATAGTTCTAATGAAATAACCGAATAGATTTTTAATAAATGATTCGGTCATTAAAAAAATAAAAGAAAATGTATAATTTTCTCCTTTTTCGCTCTATCAAGAACGCGGCGAGCGTCGTAACTCGTAACCGCCACTGTACAAGGCGCGCTGATATGAATGTTATTTTAATGTTCTTATCTTCGATATTCGTACTTACAGACATCGACCTGCTAATTTTCGGGACAGCCTTGCCTTAAACATTAAATTAATATAAAAAGTAAAAAAGAAAAATTAAATTTCTAGCAGAGCGTGGTTTCGATCCACGGACCTCTGGGTTATGGGCCCAGCACGCTTCCACTGCGCCACTCTGCTCTATGATGAGACGTCGAAATAGCGGTACTGCTACTTAGGTTCGATCGATACACAAACATTACGTCATTTTTACGAGAAAAAATACTTCTCTGTGAAAATAATTGAACGTGATTTTTTTTCGATATTTTGTATTATCGCCATATAATCAATGCCACAAAGTATAATTAGGAAGTTAAAAAAATACAACTTTTATGAGTTTTGGAAAACAACACCTATAATAAAGATTATGATATTGTATCGTTCTCATTAGGTAATGATAGGAGTTACAGGTTGTTATAAGTTACAGCAAAAGTTGAAAAATGAGTGAACTGTGTTATTTACTGCATTAAAACTATGTAAAATTATTCTGTGTTTTACTCAATATAAATAATTAAGAAAGCTGTATTTTGCGAGTAAAAAAGTAAAACTTCATTAAGTATATTCTATTGTTTTGTTATATGAATATTATTTACATCCACTTTTTGAAAAATTATTGTTTATAAGTGAGCAATGTTTATGTGGCCTAGGCACATTATTTTATTAATTCACCAGTTACCAACATACCACACACTTAAATAGTATAATATAAAGTTCTGTGTACACACATGTCCATGAAACAGCTCATGAACTGAAAATAGTGTGTATAACTATATGGCTGTGGCGGTACCCACAATTCGCCTAACATTCCTGCATCACGCTATCGAAGTTTTCTGAGCGCGTCGGTATATATACGACAGCTGAAAAGTATCACGTGGGCTACGGCCTGACCGAGCATACCACCTCGCTCGGTCGGAAAATCTTCTTTTGGCCGCCACACATTATTCCCACATGGCCATTTGCCAGTGTGTCTGTGTACGCATTTACCTGACACAAAATTCACTTTTCCTTTTATAAAAAAGTGAATATTATTATAGTCAAAATCTGTTATAACGACATCGAAGGGACTACTCATATTTAGTCGTAAAAAACCGATAGTTGTAATAACCAGTGACAGGTGGTCATATAGCGTTCAGCCGGGACCTTTGATTTTGGTCAATTTAACCGGCATGTTGTTATAAACGATGTCACCATAAACGGTTTTGACTGTATTATTATTTATAAAATAAAGGGGGCAAATGAGCAAACAGGTCACCTGGTGGAAGCAACTACTGTCACCCTCGCAAGTTGCAACATTAGAAGGGATTATTTAAAAAAAATCACTAACCCTCATAATAAGTTCGAGCTGCGGCTGGTTGGCCAGCACGCGGCTGCTGAGCTTAGCCCGGCACTCCGCCTGCCAGTGTTTCCATGATATTGTGAATTCTCCTGCAGACACACCTCCATACACCTGAACATATAATTTTTTTTTATCTAGCTGCCTAAAATACATGTTTTGACAAAGGTAGTAAATACCCTCTATTTACTTTATTATAATGTTATAGTCTGCTAAAATATTATGATGTTGCAATGGAACAAATCTGTTTTGTTGCAAAATGGATAGTAATAATTCATCCTTACAACTTTTCTAGGAGTGAGATATTCATTTAAAAATATTGTTAGTAGTTAAGAGAATGCCTTATTACTTACACTATAAACTGGCATAGTTCTCAATGAGTTATCAACAAGTTTGAACTCATTGCTGTCAGCCAGCGAGTGCAGTTTCAGCAGCGCCCGCACCACATCAATCCTGCCTTGAATCAGCATTCCAGTTACTGTGTCCCAATATTCAGCGTTCTCCTCCGAGCCTCTCTCACACGCTTCCAACATCTGGGAAGCTGCTTGTTCATGGCAGGGGAAATGGAACCGCACCCACTCCAACAGGAATGGTAACACCACATCACCGGGAATCACATCAATGAATAGGATTTCACATAAATGCCAGATGCATTCTACCGAATAGAATATAGTGATATACGAGAGAAGAGTATTCTTTTCCACTCCATCTTGTTCCTTCTCAGCCGCCTCCTGGAGACTCTCAATGCAGACGCGAATGATCGAGCGATACTGACGAGAAAGCTTCAGAAACTCCAGCTGGTTGTCTGTGTTTTTGCTCGTTTCAGCGAGCTTCTGCAGCGACAGGAATGTCCCGTTGGCCTCGTTGACGAGTTTACGCATCACCGGATTGAACAGCAATATTTCTTGACGAATATTTAAGATGGTATCCTGTGTTTTAGCATTCGTTTCGTCGGTAGATTTGTTTACGTTTTGGCTTCGGGGGTAAATGGCGAACTGATTTCCGCGGCGCCAAGACAGCGCTGCGCCTTTTTGGAAACATTGCCCCGGTAGTGCCTGAAATTATAGAAGAAAATCATTAATATTCGGAACCTTAAAAACCTAACCTAACCCTCAAACGGGAGCTATATTATTATACACTTACAAAGGTTTTGATGCGCTTTTGAGAGTCAGAGCTTGCTGGCGGGATTCCCAAACTACTTGATGTATTCATTGCTACAAAACGACTTTGATACAACGAATATTAACTGCACTTTAACAATAATTTTGCAAGAAGAAAAAACCGTTTACATTTCAATTTGTTTGCATTTCATCCATGAGCTTTTGACAGTTCGTTATCACTGTCAACATGCTGTCAACTGTGAAATGTCAATGTCAAAAGTGACATTAGGGACCGTGCAGAGCGACGACACTGCCACAAGTGGCGAATAGCCGAAACTTTTACGAAAATTTTACTGTCAAGCTCTAGTCAAGCTACGGAAAAATTATAGGATTTCTTGACAAATTTGATTATTTACAAGAATTGAAAGGCATTGTTGTATTCCCGGATGTTCTAATCGTGGTTCTACAAATCGAACGATGTAAAATTTTACTATTTTTCTGTCAAAGTATTCACATGCCTTTGTTTATTGAAAAACGAAAGAAATGGATAAAAGGCGGTAAAAACATACGTAAGTATTTAAAAAGTTCCATGAATGTTATGTGTAGACTCGTAAAAACACAGAATTTTGTAGATTATAACCGTAAATTCATTTTTATGAACACAATATGAACATAACCTATAACCGTTGCTTCTTTCAGTAAACATCCAAACTGGCTTCAATCTAAATTGATATACATACATAGGCACCGCTCATTTAATTGGCATAAAGTTGCATTAAAAGAAAGGATAATTTGGAGAAGTCCTGCCAGGAATTCAACACTAAGGATAGTATTGAACTTGAACCATCTTGTCAAAGTGCTGGTTCTCAAAAGGATGATTCTTCAAGTAAGAAAAAGATTAGTAGTGCAGTCTTTGTGTGTTATTTAAAGAATACATACCTAAATGGTGTTTACACTTATGAGATCCAGACTGAAATTAGTTAAAAATAGTGACAGACAAAAGTTGTGAAGATGGTATCGATCGAATCGCAGAAGGTTGAAATAAAAGCATTTATTTTAGTGAACTTGTTTTATTTTATTAATCCACAAGCATTTTCAGTAATTAATATAAGTATTTTTGCATAGCTTCATTATTTTATTGTAATATTTATCAAGTTTTTACTTTCTATGCTGATGGATGCTATTAATTACTTTTTCAGATATTTTCTTAGTTAACTAGATAAGCTTTATACATTTTTATTCACTCTTCCATTCTTTGTTTACGGGTAAAAAGTAGAAACCCTTAATATTATATTTAATATTATAAAAATAGTCAATGGTTATAAAAAAAGGCAAAATGCGAAAGTGTGTCTGTCTGTTAGCACTTCACGCCCAAACCGCTAAACCAATTTTGCTGAAATTTGGTATGGATTTACTTTGAGCCCCGGGAAAGGACATAGGATACTTTTTATCCCGGGAAAATGTACGGTTCTCGCGCGATAAATGATTTTTGGCGCAACGGAGTTGCGGGCGTCATCTAGTCTTTAACTTTAATATTTCGATCGCGGATTCTTGGAAATCTGTCGTTGTTCTCGCGGCCGCATGTGGCCACTTGGGAGTGTAAGTATTATATCATTTTATAGTGTAAAACATAAAAAAACACTCATAAATTATCCAGGGTCAAGGAGAATGCGAAGTCAAAGTCACTCACAAGTTACGTCTTTTACTCGCATCGTGGCGCTGCTGTCGAATTACGACGCCCTCTATAGTTTCTGCACGGTCCCTATTCCGTTGCACACATTTCAAAAGATCAAAAAAAAAATCGAGATGTAGAAAATACATATTGTCCATTGTTTCATTTTCATGTAATATTATAATATGTTACATTTTTGTAAAATTATTTAAATTATTTTGATTGTACCCAGTATTTACATTAGTGTGTTATTGTATAATTCATAATATAATACAACGTTATTGACCGGATATGTATTTTGGAGGACATGTTGATTTGTCATGAATGACTCGATTTTTGTCAATTCGTCAAAAAGTGTTTTGTTTTGCCTTATACATTGTACAAAATTAATTAGTTAAAACAAATATAACTGTGCTGTGAATAGTGATAACGGTAGAATGTTTTATAAGTGTTTATATCATTAGTAAATTTATACTATTTGTGTAGAAGGACCAGCATACAAGTTTGGTAAGTGTTGCGTTAAAATCGCCGTTTCTCTTTTTATTCAACAGTATGACCCAGACACAGTTTTTGTGTAATTTGAGGAGCCTTCACCCGCTCGGGGAGGCGGTCTTGTAGTCGTGGTCGAAGGTGTCAGTTCGGCCTCAGTGATAGGCTGGTATCGCCTAGCGGTACACTTTGAGGAAATCGAAATTAGGACGTGAATTGTGATACGAGATAGTCAATCTAGTATCATCTATTTGTTTGTGTTAGCTGTGCTGTGACGTCAGTTGTGTATGAAGCAAAAAAATCTTTATGCTTTGTGATAATGATAAAAAGTTATCTTGAATTGATAATGGTTAGAATTTAGATTCGTTCGTCAGTCTGACCCAAAGTGCCGAACAGTGTATCTCTAGTGAAGTGTAAACTTTCTGTCCTAACTGCGGCAGAAATATATTTTTTGTAAGTATTAACTTCATTATAATGAGTTAACCTATTCTTGGAAATGTGCAGCAATAATGACTTAGCACAAACTTACATGCCCCCGAGAAAGGTTGTACAATGTCAGAAACGCAGGCCACTTGCAAACAATTCATATCCCTCGATCGTGGAAAATACGAGACACAATAGATTTCTATTGTTTGCCGGTGACCTCTTGGGGCTTGAAGCATTACATTTTAGCCTGCGTACTACACCTCTAGACTCAATCAACAACTATACAGTGTATACAGCCGCCATAAGGCTGGCTTCACAGCTATCCAGGACACCCATAATCCATATGTGTACAGGTGTTCAAATAAAATGCAGATATTTTAAAAATATTCAGGTCAAAATGAAGAGGATCATGTTACAGTATCATCAGGCTTAAACATTTGTATTATGAATAATTCTATAATCAACAGGGTATTATATTTACATTTTAAAATCCATGCCATAAAAGGACAAGAACTTGTTTTTTAGTGTTACTACAAGATGTAAATATCTAGGAGTTTTAATTATTGGATATTCTGTGTTTTATTGAACAGGTAGAACTCAGATAAATATTCTAATTGATAGTCAAAAAAATGGTTATTAAAATTTGAAGTGGTAAATAAAATAAACATTTTTATTCAAAACTTGTTTCCCGACTTTAGTATCTGACATTATGTTGCAAAACATTATAATATTGCCTCAACTTTTAAAATGGCTGTGTTTAATGATACAGAAATGCCTAATGTTAATTATAAATTTCAATGTTACAACACACTTTGTAACAAGTAGCAATAGCAGACTTTGTGACGTGAGATCATATTGAAAGTGATGATGATGAAGGGTTGTATTATATCATGCAGGAATTCTTATTAGCAATTCACATAAAAAAGGGACAGTAACAGGACTTACAGGGTGATTTAACATGTCTGCTTTTAAAACGTTATATATTTTGTACCAATACATACTCTTTATTATGCAAAATGTGTGTGAGGCAACCATACAATATATTTTCATTCCTGTGTTTCAAAGGCTTAAAATATCTCTTCAGAGAATTTGATTTACATCATCGTTCAGTTGTTTTAGTGTACAGACATACTGACACAACTTTGGATATTATGGATTTTTAATGTCAACGGCAGATGCAGGCTAAATATTTTATTTAGTTGATGATGAAACTGTAAATGGAGGAACATTCAAATTGACACAATGATAAATAAATTTATCAGGATCTGTATTTAGCTATTATCAGATAGCATGTCGCTGTAAACAATACAAGATAGTGCCAGAATAACCTCTTGCAAGTTTATCCAACTTTTTTGTGTAATTAATAATTATCATTAGGAGTTTTTTTTTGTTTTAAGTAACCACAATTTTTTTAATTGTTTCATAATGTACAACTAGCTTTTACCATGGTTCTGAAAAGCCATGTAACACATTATAACAGGTTACCTCAGTGGATTAAACTTTTTTGAAGATAAAGGGTAATTATAATTTATTTTAGTTTGTTTTCAAACTGATTTCCATAAATTAAAAATAAGGACATTCCAATAAGGTCAAAGGATTCTTAATCTTTGATCATTTTCCTTGATTCTTATTAGCATCATTTCCTATTACCATAGCCTTTTCTCCACACTGAAACTTCCTTATTTAAATAAAATCCCGGCTGGATTAACATGATTACAATCGGAATAACAGAATAGAAAGATAGACAGATTTCAGGATATTAAGTGGCTATTTGTAATACTGCTGCTCATTATTAGTTGTATGACTTTGTCGATTTCGTAAAATAAATCATATTAAATTATGGTGATAGCATGCAACCTTACTGCGGGGCAAGGATTACCACGAAATGAGTACCGGATGGGCGACGCGACGCCGCCATGGTCGGTGTCGAATGATGGCGCGATGAGTTAGATAAAAACGAGCCAGACTCTCCTACGGTTGCGTTGGACCGAGAGGAGTAGACGACTTTGGAGGAGGCCTTTGCCCAGCAGTGGGACAGTAAACTGTCTCAATGCTAAGCAAAGGCCTCCTCCAAAGGCTTCCATCTTTCTCTCTCCTGCGCCACCGCTGGCCAATCTGGCTGGTATGCCTCCAGCTCGTCACACCATAGGACAGTATATAATAGTGGTGATGAGATTGTTAGGCTGTTATCCTTGAAGCTGATGATGATGATGTTGATGGAATTAGGGACGAAGGTTAAGGTCGTGTAGTGAAACTATGATCGATCGGTGACGCAAACGACGACAGGCACGTAGCTCACCACTTACCACACTTGCCGTCTTAATTAATGATTCTACTGACGTGTAACGCTACAGGTGTAGTAACCTCCAGGAGGTGTAGGCTAGGTTCCGTAGAGGAATCTAAATGTTATTTAGTTTGGTTAGGCTGATAAAACCATTACTCCGTTTTGGCCTGTGCGCTGATGTGTCAATCATTTAGCTTTAAGTAAAATAAAGAGGTGTTTATATCGCGGGAACCGTACATTACACACAAACTCTCCTATGCCCTTTGCCAGGATACGAAGTATCTAAATACGTTCAGACTTCAGCCGTCAGCGCCTTACTCATGAATCGGAGGAACAGCAGATAAGCACACCATCCATACTTAATATTAATATTATAAATGCGAAAGTGTGTCTGCCTGTTACCACTTAACGTCCAAACCGCTGAAGCGATTTTGCTGTTTAGTATGGACATCCCGGGAAGGGACATAGGATACTTTTTATCCCGGAAAAATGTACGGTTCCCGTGCGATATACTAATTTTGTCGCAACGTAGTTGAGGGCATCATAGTTGTTTAATACACGTAATATTAGTATGAAAAGTCTAAAAAAGGCTTATAAAATGTAAGTTGTAATACAGTGTACAAGAAGTAATTCGTTCTGGAATCTGGCCGCTCGCGGAAGAGAGCCGCAACAATGAACACCGGTAGACTTCGCACTTCCTCAACCTTTGACGGCGACTCCGATCTTTCCGGTGCGTGAATATCTGCGATATCGGTTATCGGCCAAGGAGCGAATATTATCGAAATGACGAGCATGGTGAATCATGTACTGACGAAGAAATTGATTCATAAACTGTAGATGGGAAGGTACGGCCGGGCCTACGGCATTTGGTCCGTCTGTCTTCTGAGTTTTACTTCGCGACCAAATTGTGTAGGTCTGCTACGTCTGCCTGTGAAGCAACTTCGCTGTATGTACAATGTTAGGTAATTTGACGCACCTCGCAGAAATGATGGACATCTGACCTGTTCTGAGTTCTGAGAAATAATTCTGAGGGAATACGTCGTGGAAAATACGTTACGCGTTTCCTACTAATTGCTGGTAGATTGCGTAATATTTGGTTACGTTTGTGAAATATATGCTTAATCTGAAATTAATTTTTAATTAGTGTAAATTGTCCATCTACTTAGGAGATATGGAAACTAGGGCGAAGTACCCTTACGTTGGCATCTTAGATTTTTATTTTTTTAATATTATGCCGATAAATTAATAATTCTTTAGTATGAACTCTTGAAGTGCCAATATTTGTTTATATTGTCGTTGGTTTAATTCATAATTAAGTAAGTTAAGGAACTAACCCTGTACTTCTCATAATAATTATTATCGTAGTATTTGGCGAAATTAACCACCATCATGGACCAATCATTGGTCCATGCCACCATGTAAGCTAGCTGACTAACCGGCAACTCGTCAACCTTATTCCTAAGGTGGGAAGGTTCATTGTTCGCTGCGTTTAGCCACGTGCCACATTATGTCATCACAGGAAACGTCCATCACGTCTACATGGTATTCAGCTGGCGATACTGATATGGTGTGGAAACGAAAGTGCCAATACAGTGTAATGAAACGTTCTTATAAGTTTTTTTTTTTTGTAATATTAATGGGGGCAAATGAGCAAACGGGTCACCTGATGGTAAGCAACTACTGTTGCCCATGGACACTCGCACGTCGCAACACCAGAAGAGGTCATCTGCAGGTGCGTTGCCGGCGTATTTGTCCTAGATGACGAGAAACAGAAGATTAATAGAGTAATAGAGCGCAAGAACCGAACTTTTTTTTTGATAAAAATTAATCTATAAGTACCGGGATTTAAAGTACCTATCTCCACATTCTTCATCAAAACCTTCAAAGTGGTTTTAGCGTGAGCCCGTGAGGTGGAAACGTACAGACGCACTTTTGCATTTATTATATTAGAATAGCAATTACCTACCCATAAAAATCTTAGCATGGGGAGATGGCAAGGACCTAAAATAAGATTTAGTGCAAAGAACTTTGTGATCCAGAAATCTGAATCCCACACCACAACGTAAGGATTATTCAACGACGGATCTAGCAAGCTAACATGAAACGGCCTATTCGTGCTGAGTAGATCATTTTGTAGATAATTTGATAGCCACTGTGAAACATTGCACGACCTTTGCAAAACACGATGCAGATGACCTTATTAAAGCGGTTTAAATAAACACGACCTTAGGAGGAAAACGGAACTGACAACTGCAACGTTATAAACCTTTGTTATAAGTTATAAATAACAGATAAGAACTGCCTAGTTCTTATCTGTTCGGTGCTCATCTAGAAGTTAGGAGTTTAGTTAGCACCCCTGCAGCACATAACTTAGTTTATTACCTGCACATTTACAGGCACTAATGCACTTACTTAGTAGTTTTAAAACTATGTGTGTTGAATTGAAGCAAGACTGTTACAGTACGTAGCCAACACTTAAGTATTACATACCACAGTTATATATATTGCTACTACTATAACTATGTGGTATTAACATAGTTATTGTAAGGGTATGTTTAGACCCTAAGGCTAAGCTTTACTTTACCTACCATAGGAGGGTCGTAGCAAGTATCACGTATTTTGCTCTCCCCCTTAGTAGAAATCTTAGTCAGGGGAGAGTGGGTCAAAAAAATCCTCAAAAATTCCTCACCCAATTAACTGACGCCCTCTTAGCTGTTCTAAGGATTACCTAAGTACCAAAGCCTTTAAAAAACACCTAAGTCATCCTAAGTCCCAAATATTATTGCTTTTTGTAAAGTTCACCAAATAATGGCGTTAGCCGGCAATCGGCATAGGCATTGCGTTACGCGCGAGGTCAACGACCGCTCATCTCCGCGCTTCAGTCGCTCCAGCCACCAGCCACCAGCCACCTGGCTGTGAATGTTTGGCAATCATCACTACTGTAAATTGTAATGTTTGATCACGTCATCAAAGGAAGAGGACCTTTAGCCCGAATAGGGTTTTTTAATCCAACATCATGTTGGAACCCCTTCAACTCCCAAGCTGCCACATACGCCACAAGAACAATAGATTTCCAAGAATCCGCAATCGAAGAATTAAAGAACCTTAATCGGTCTATGTAATATGTTGTATGTTGGCAACAATGCCGCAAGTTTCGAATAGGATTTGATGCAGTTTCGCTACAATAAAATATTACAAAGTAGTATTCTTTTATAGTTTGTTTGACGTATATGAGAACTATCATAGTATTCAAAGTTAAAACTGAATCAAGGCTATTTTAATTCTGCATAAAAATCAGAATCTGATTTCTATGATGTAATAAACGTTAGGCAGTAGGCTACGTTGCCTTCACGGCAATTCGGGCTGTAAATCTGCCGTTACGACCGCGACAGTGTGATAAAACTAGCTATATTAAGTAATTTTATGTAGACATTTGGGCGTAACTGGATCTGCAATTCAAAGTACAGGCTAATAAGAATATTAAGGGCAATTGATGACTAAGGGTTCAGTCTCATTGCGAGGATACTTTGTTTTTAATCTGCCAAAAAAGTAAAAAAGCTGTGTGCATGCGCACGTAAAGTATCGAATTTGGCCGCCCAGGTAGCTTGTGCTCAACTCGGGACAATAACAACAGATGGTTCGTTCATCTATTTATAAAGTTGCATAAATTTGCTGGTTCAGATAATCACAACACTTTAGACGAAATTAACGTGTGGCCAATTTAGGATGTAAAATGTTTGTAGCCCGATCCTTGTATAAATATCCAGTCTTATATCCTATCGATCAGCGAAGTATACGTACGTTCTCATGTACGTCCAACGCCTGAGATTCGGAGTTTTGACCGAATAATTGATATTTTGTTTTTCGCAGTTTTACTACATCAAGATTCGAGACAGAATAGGAGACTGCATCATGCATCATGTCAAAGATGATGTTGGATTATAACAACAAAACCAGAATACAGCATCTCTGCTTAGATCAATTTTAATCAAAGATTCATCTAACCCAGTTAATCCTACTTTTCAAATGAGAGTATTGGCCAGTCCATTGTCTAAAGACAACCGCACAATGGACATGACAAATACAAAGCTGCTTTGTAGAATCTCATCGGCCGAGTCGTGATTCCATTATAGACCATAGAGCTCACGCCTGTTATGGTACCAAGCTAACGGTTGCTGGTAATATTTGCTGGCGGCTTTTTCATTTGAAATGTTTTGTATGATACACGTCAAATGTTTAATGTTATTACTAAGATTACTAAAATATGGCAGAGCGTTCAACTCTATCATATGTTTTCAAGGTTGGCGGCGCTTGGTCAATTTAGAATTGCGAATGCCTAATTGCCTTTGAATATTTAAGTTTAAATACTTTTGTTTTGAAAAAATCTACTGAGGAAATAGCAATAGGTTTAGGAGAGTATTCTCTTGTTCCAAAAATTTGACCTCAAGTTTTTTGGCTGAGTTTCAAGTTTTTTGGATGCGCTTTTAGTTATCCAAAGTTTTTAAATTGGGTTTATAGTTTCTCAAAGTATGTCGGTTGGGTACACTTTGGAATATCTTGTCAGACGTTTCAAAATACCTTCTGACCTTGGTTGTGGTCGTCATACGCAAGTTGTCCAAGCAATGGTCACAGATTTACAGATTTAACAATATCCCCGCACCCCCCCGGCGCTTCTAGAGCTTCCGCCCATGTTATCTAACTTATAAAGGCTCCTCCACATTCGTCGTCGTAACTTTACTCTTTGAGGGCTGAGCGAGTGGCTTGTTGGCAGAGCAGAGCAATCCTTCCACACTTAATACACAATATTATTGTATTCTTCCACATTTTGTGATTGCGCTATAGTGCTAGAGAGTTAAACTTGGAAAAAACAGTAGAATTTTTTCCTTTTTCCTAAAATATATTATTATTTAAGTATATTTAGGACCAAAAAGTTGCTCTTATTAGTCACAAAGAATGAAAGAACTGGAAATGAGTTGAATTTATTCCAGGATAAGGTTTACAAAAATAAACTATTTACTATTCATGCTTACTGACTAGTCAAAGATAATACTTTCAATGTTTTACAGACTTACAGTCAGGTCAGTTTTCCTGTTAATTCAACTGAAACAATAGCCAAAAACTATTAAAAGTACTTTTTACCTGTATTGTTTACTTTGTTTTTGAGGTTGTTCTTCAAGTATTATTAGCCCTTTATCGCAACCTATAAGGCCTTGCTAATATTTGCAGTGTTTACACTCGACCTTCCTGCGAGGTCGTTGCGATCTGCAGGCTCGTGTGTATTCGACTTAACAGCTAATGTCATTACCGTGGCTGTAACTCAGAGCACCCCAGTAGTCTACCTGTAACGTCACCATGCGTTAACGTTTTGTAAGTTTTTTTTTCTTTTTCTGTGTGTAAGAAGTGGTACCTATTCCTTGATGTGTTCTGTGATTTCTGCTATTACGTCTTACCCCTATGGGGCACAGTGGTCCCAGCTCGCCCCTAAGGAAATCGGTAGTTTGTGGCTATGCTTATTCGGTATCTTTCAGCCTAGTGCCGATTGAAAGAGCGTATGCACAGAACATACTTTTATTATTGTTCGGTTGTTATCTGGGACCGAGTTGGTTAAATTCAACAGCTATGCGATTTGTTGTGTGCTACAGGAAGCTTTAAAATGCTGCATATTATATTATTACAATACGCCAACTACCAGCTACTGGACACGATTGTAATATGTATTTTAACATACAGTTGTATGGAATATGGATTGGACTGATCCAGCGTCGGGCCTAGTGATGCTGGCGACCTCTTCTTTATCAATGTAATCTTCTTCATTAGTTCCACCAACATATGTATTTGCTGATTGCAATCGTAATTCTCTAAAACACGAAGCCTTACCGAGTTCGGCTGATATTGATTTCGTATTAACCTCCAGTTAATTGTATTGGTATATTATGTTTACGTCTTAATTGCTAAGGGTGACAGTAATTGAAGACGGGGATCACAATGTCTGAACATAATCCTGATTAGACTATTCCGTGACGATTATACCACAGAATTTTAAATGTCTAGTTTAATTTACTAATGGGAATGTAAGGGTTTTTTTTAAGTTTTATATTTAAAAATATATATAATATTAGAAAATCTATTAGAACTCCTAAATCATAGAATCGAAAATTTAAGTCTAGGCTGGTTTTATGAATATATGAATAATAAATTAATAACCGAACCAGTGTGGCACCTTGGGGGACGCCCTCGCGTACGCCGCGTACACTGCCGAAACGACGATGTTTACTATGCGACGGTCGTTATCATGTCTAGTATACATGTTTATTAGTGAACTAATGAGGCGGGGTCAATAGCTTCGCGAAAATACATCGCGTGGCGGATGGACGACCGTGTCGAATGCCTTACCGAAATAACTTTTGTTGTGCGACGTGAATGTCCTTAAACTCTTTGTCCTTATGTTATCAGTTTTATCGACCACTCAATGTCGGATAAGAAACGACGTCTAGAGTAGCATATTAATCGTTTTGATAGTTTAGAATCTACATGTTTATTGTTTAATTAAAGGTTATTTTTATTTGTTAATTAAATTTTTTAAATAGTTGCCAATTCTCCATCCGTCATAAATTCTTTGTTTTTACCCTCTGTAGTGAGTATTTTTTGTGGTTTCCTGTTAACCGACAAATAATAAGTGTACTTTGTTCCTGTTTCAGATGCCCCGCGCCCGGGACGAAATGCAAGTAAACGTGGCGGGCCTAAGGAGAAATATTAAAAACCTCGCGCACAACTACTCAGATGCTCAGGTAAGTTCAAATTAATCCCTTGCGTCAAAACACGGTGATTTTTAATCGCTTATCAAAATATTATGCCTTCTCTTACGTTAATACAAAGGTAAATAACATAGTATTTAAGGAGTCACAATAGATCCTCAAGGGTCGCAGTGACGTCCGCGGTCAGGGCTGCAATGACCTGCCTTCAGGATAAAAAACATAACATAATTTACACACGATTAACTCAAAATATGTCGTGTGTACTATTATGTTATTTTCTATTTGACTTTGGACTCAATCGAGCTAGCCGCTAGAGGTATTGGAAACATTACAGCATAACTCAGAGTTTTTATTAGAAACGTCTAGTTTTGTGTTAAAATTTACCACGCCCCTTAAACTGGAAAACATATTAGAAACTCAACCCAATGCACAATGTTTCAAAGCAAGCATTTCTAGCAAGTGTAATGACTAAAATGACTGATATCATTATTCGCAAGTCGCAACACATGTTTGACGCCTTCCAATGAAACACTAATGTTTATCAGTCTGACGCTTATACATGTCGTCGCATATATGACACACTATTATCATTCTAATCATGTAGACGTGGTTTTGTTCATTTGGATATGAAACAAACACATTTTCGTCCTGTACCAGAGGCTAAGCTCCTGTAATTTTGTTGCAATGTTTCTGTCTTTCTCTGTCAAGTGATTTTTCTCAGTCTTCGAGTATTTGTCAGACAATGTTGAATTCTATTGAACTTATTGAAGACAGACAGAAAATAGAGATTATGTTATAATAATCATTTCATTAAATTAAAGTTATCGTTTAATTTCTCTGAATGCGACTTCAGTCTTTTCCTCTGTCTTTCTCGCGTAGTATTACTTTTTTAAAGACATGATCGTGATAGTTGAACATGGAAATCGTACCAGTTACATAAACGGTTTACTTCATCAATGACGTTAGTGTCTGAGTAGATTACTAATTAATATCTAATAATACTAGGGCCATACTGTGCGAAGACGCCATGAAATGTTTTTAGTCAAGCCCAGAATAAATTACCTAAATGGAGCCTTAATTATTTATCCAATAGTTGGCCCAGTATATCCATCCAAGGTTCGCCCCCTTTGTCATGTGACTCTTCCAATGTATAAGACAAAGATAAGCTGTGTAGGTCTTCAGTGTATAAAATATTTTATTAGCAAATGACCCCAGTAGAGTGTAGACGGTTGGGCCTATCTATAGTCGGTAATAATCATTATAATACATGCCTAATTATTGCGCGTAGTATGTAATTGATAATGTATAATTAGTACAACACGTATTATGTATTATATATTGTGTGTAACAACTTACAGTACATTATATCGACAACGCTTTCTCTTCGTGTATGTGCTGTACTACGGTACTTGCGGGTGTGATGTAGAGTCGAGCCATGTAAAGATATAAAAAGTTGTTATCACGAAAATGTGAGATTCTAACAAGAGTAATTTAAATCTAAATCAAGTTTACTGTGTAACTACATATAACATATTTTCCTCATAGGTACTACATTCTTAAAATATGTTGAGCCATTTAGGCTATTTCTTATTATCATATTCTTATCTAGATTCTAGGTAGTTGTTCGTACATTTTATGAAAAAGATAATGAGATTCGTGAAAATGGGTCTCATTATATACACCTAAAGGTCTCTTTATTACTTTTCCTACCATTCCTCTTATTCGCTGAGAGATATTTTAATAATAATAATAATAATAACTTGATTAAATTACAGTTAATATTATTAAATCTTTATTGCACAATACAATTGATCGTCTAGGGGCCGGCATAGTGCAAATAAAGAACTTATTACTGATAATCTGGTCTCAGGTAAAAGTGCGCGAGGCGACATCTAACGACCCATGGGGACCGTCGAGCACGCTAATGGCGGAGATCGCCGACCTCACGTACAACATGATGGCCTTCACCGAGATCATGCAGATGATCTGGAAGCGGCTCAACGACCACGGCAAGAACTGGCGGCACGTGTACAAGGCGCTGGTACTCATGGAGTACCTCATCAAGACTGGAACGGAGAAGGTGGCCATGCAGTGTAAAGAGAATATATTCGCGATACACACGCTCAAAGATTTCCAGTATATGGAGGAGGGGAAGGACCAAGGTGGGTGTTTGTTCCTCGTATACAGGTGTAACAAAACTAACTGATAATACTTTAGGGTGTGTATGAGTCTCTTTTATAGAGTCCGCTGTGGAAGTAGCAGCGCTGAAAGAGCATTTTTTGTGATTTGTGTGGGCAAGCGCCCAGCGTCATCGTGAGTTTTCCTATACAAAAGTGAAACAAAAAGTTGCGCTTTCGGTGCTACTACTTTCACAGTCAACTCAATACAAGGTACACACTTTAAAGTTTAAAGAATTATCACTTAATTTTTTTACACCCTGTATAAAACTAGGATAGAATCCTATGATTGTAGATTAGGGTTTCTTTAATACTTACTTAAATAAAATTACTTATATAGGATGGTAGCTAATTTGGAAAAGGGACTGAAAATTGCACTCGCCATTCGCCAATTGTAGAAGGAATAGACAATGACAACAGATTAACAAGAGAAATCTGCCATTTTACGCCAGTCTATCAGTATTTCTATTTTTTGCATTTGATTGTGTTCAAGCTTAGGTATTAAATTCTTATACACATACACATCTTATAGATAGAGCGAAATTGACATAGAATATTATCTATTAATTTATTACCAATTGTTTTCTGCAAAAAAACCTTTAGGACGAAATACAATAGGCATGATGACAGTAAGTAAATTTCATTGAAATAATTTGTGTGTCTAAAGTATCTAAATGCTTGATTATAAAACACTGGTTCTTTTTTTAATTTACATCAAGATTAATATTTTATTGATAAAATAAAATCACTAAATATGACAATCCGCCATGAAATGTTGAACGCCAATCAGAGCGCGTGACGTCACGTTAGAGCACTTTTGACATTGACGTTTGAGTTATTTCTCTTTTACCACAGACATTTTTTTTTAATCGTCCCGGTCGGGACAGGCAAAGGGATTACCACAGACAATAATTAGTGTCGAATGATTCCTATAGGGACCGTGCAGAAACTATAGAGGGCGTCGTAATTCGACAGCAGCGCCACGATGCGAGTAAAAGACGTAACTTGTGAGTGATTTTGGCTTCGCATTCTCCTTGACCCTGGCTAGTTTATAAGTGTTTTTTTATGTTTTACACTATAAAATGATTTAATACTTACACTCTCAAGTGGCCACATGCGGCCGCGAGAACAACGACAGATTTCCAAGAATCCGCGATCGAAGTATTTAAGTTAAAGACTAGATGACGCCCGCAACTCCGTTGCGCCAAAAATCATTTATCGCGCGAGAACCGTACATTTTCCCGGGATAAAAAGTATCCTATGTCCTTTCCCGGGGCTCAAAGTAAATCCATACAGAATTTCAGCAAAATTGGTTTAGCGGTTTGGGCGTGAAGTGCTAACAGACAGACACACTTTCGCATTTATAATATTAAGTATATTTTTAAAATATTAAGTATAATATTAAGGGTTTCTACTTTCTACCCGTAAACAAAGAACGGAAGAGTGAATAAAAATGTATAAAGCTTATCTAGTTAACTAAGAAAATATCTGAAAAAGTAATTAATAGCATCCATCAGCATAGAAAGTAAAAACTTGATAAATATTGCAATAAAATAATGAAGCTATGCAAAAATACTTATAATCTTACTGAAAATGCATGTGGATTAATAAAATAAAACAAGTTCACTAAAATAAATGCTTTTATTTCATCAACCTTCTGCGATTCGATCGATACCATCTTCACAACTTTTGTCAATCACTATTTTTAACTAATTTCAGTCTGGACCTCATCAGTGCAAACACCATTAATTATGTATCCTTTAAATAACACACAAAGACTGCACTACTAATCTTTTTCCTACTTGAAGAATCATCCTTTTGAGAACCAACACTTTGACAAGATGGTTCAAGTTCAATACTATCCTCAGTGTTGAATTCCTGGCAGGACTTCTCCAAATTATCCTTACTTTTAATGCAACTTTATGCCAATTAAATGAGCGGTGCCTATCAATGTATATCAATTTAGATTGAAGCCAGTTTGGATGTTTACTGAAAGAAGCAACGGTTATAGGTTATGTTCATATTGTGTTCATAAAAATGAATTTACGGTTATAATCTACAAAATTCAGTGTTTTTACGAGTCTACACATAACATTCATGGAACTTTTTAAATACTTACGTATGTTTTTACCGCCTTTTATCCATTTCTTTCGTTTTTCAATAAACAAAGGCATGTGAATACTTTGGCAGAAAAATAGTAAAATTTTACATCGTTCGATTTGCCTTTATATTTCTTGTATGTATTAGAACACAACAATGCATTTCAATTCTTGAAAATAATCAAATTTTTCAAGAAATCTTATAATTTTCCGTAGCTTGACTAGAGCTTGACAGTAAAATTTTCGTAAAAGTTTCGGCTATTCGCCACTTGTGGCAGTGTCGTCGCTCTGCACGGTCCCTATACAGCTGTCACTTGTCAGCTGTACTCTAGAGTGACGTCACAAGTGACGCCATGACACCTTGAAGTGTTTTGGTGCAAATTTTAAATTTATGATTTAAAAACTAATTTTTGTATACTAAACCATAATTTTTAGCAGAAATATTATGTTTGTTGTAATCAATGTATATTTCCGAGTATTATAGAACAGTTTCTCAAAATTTGTCATCATGCCTATACTAAATCTACAACGTAATAATATTATATGCTATCAAAATGTTCTAGAGAAATGTATAGTATAACACACATATTTTGGATCTTTTAGACTAGGTACATATTGTATTTCAAGAATTTTTAACAGATGGCTTATAAAACTAAGTAAAATAATATTTAAACTTGTATTTTTCTACTTATGATGGTTATACTGACGTTTAAGTGATATTTTTATGATGATAATTAAAAATCATAATAATTTATTTGCTAGTAATATTAATTACTTTAATATTGGTGATGATAAATTAATGATGATGATGATTCCAGGTCTGAACGTGCGCGAGAAAGCGAAGCAGCTGGTGAACCTGCTGAAGGATGAGGAGCGGCTGCGGAACGAGCGGGCGCGCGCGCTCAAGGCGAAGCAGCGGTTCGCGCAGGTGGGTTACCCCTTTTTTTAAACCAAAAAAAGTCCCGGATATTCAAAACTTACACGATACAGACAGTACAGATAAAGTAGAACGACTTTCCCGAGACAGGAAGGAAAAAGTATAATATAAAGAAAATGTAAATTATGTACCACTTTGATGACCTCTGTGACTTAAGATTCAAGAATCCCAGAGAGCGGCAAAAACTATTCAATCTTCCTCGGTTATGGATTTATATGGGTATATTCCTGGGTTATGAACTTAGCACGGGCCCTGACGTGGTGTAAATACATAGATTATATACGCCCCACGTTGGGCGCCAACGTCACATATAAAAAAAAAAGATTTGTGACATAATATTATAAGATGTATTTAAGCAAACGTTGTTTGATTTCAGACGCCGAGCGCGTTCGGCAGCGACGCGGCGCTGGACTCGCCCGCCAGCCCGCCCGCCACCGAGTGGGGCGGCGCTGAGCTGGCCCGCCCCCTCACCGCCGGCGAGGAGGAGCTCCAGCTGCAGCTCGCGCTCGCCATGAGCCGCGAGGAGGCCGAGCGCGAGGAGCGCCGCCGCCGCTCCGACGACGTGCGCCTGCAGCTCGCCATCTCGCAGTCGCAGCATGACTTCAGGTATAAGTCGTCAATAGCGTTCTATATATAGTGTCGACTATACGACGACACTACTCGATCAGAAAAATCCAATTTAGACAAATTCAGAGAACTCGAACATTCTGTACCTTCTTCCTAACAACCTATATATTCCTATTCCCATCCCTCTAACCTGTCCGTTTCCCGAAGGCTAGAGCGAGACGGCGCGTGCTGCGACCGATACCCGATCGGTATGTGCCCGTGCTACTGGTTCCTCAATTGCTCGCGCTGTCTACACAGAAATGTAATTCAGTTAGTGGGTTGTGAATTTAATTTGTAGAAGGAGATAGATATTACTGCGTTAAAATACGTTGTGTAGATAGATGTTAAAGAGTTGTGGTCGGTTTTTCGCATAGTAAAAACAAGTTCATTATTATTATTATTTTTTAATTTAGGATTCTAGCCGAGGGGCATTATGAATTTTTAGATGGTAGTGTATTAAGTTGTATATTTTCAGTACACATCAATATTGTATTGTATCTCATATTCTAAAACGTAAATCTAATCTCGCTAGTGCATAATACAATTTAAAAATTCATTTACACCGATTTATAAAAAGAGAAACCCGTTTAGCATGAATGCCATGCCCCCAAAAAGATGAGAAAAATAAAACAGACACACTGACAGATTTTAGAGACTAGCTGACAATATATCATTAATAGGCTACTTGACCTAATTTTTTTCTTCATGCTAATCGCTTCTTAATCATTAATTTTCACGAAATAAACTAATATTTTATTATTTTACACAGTAAAAACCCATAAAAATGTTGATTGAAAAATACGCCTTATAAATGGCGCCGAAAACACTGTCCGCCATAGTGTGACGTCATACTGTTTGTATTTTAGAGTCTCTTTATTTAACATTTTTTTATGTGCTAAATGTACGAGTCTTAAGGTGCCCAAAAATTATAAAAGAATTAAATAAGAAATTAGAAATCATTTGTAATGTTGAAAACTTTTGGAGAAAAGTTTTGGCCATTTCATTTCCCGTCTACAATAAATGGAGATAATATATAAAACTGGTGTTTTATTTGAATTACTCAAGAAAATATATTTTGCACATCTTTCCAGGCTTATTCTTATTATTTATGTACAAATAAACTTACACATAACGAGCGCGATAAATAAAAGATATTAAATTACGAACATGATGACGTCACATCCAAATCGGAAGTACTGCAAAAGCGTTTTAGTCAGTACAAATCATATTTTCATAAAATCATATTTTCAAATCGACTTTATTTATCAATCATAAGCTTTTATTTGATGATAAGGGTGAAATACGGTTTCCTAGGCCAAGTTCTACTAGAAATATGCATTTGTTCAATGAAATTGAATATAGGTCAAGTAGCCTATTGACTACCGTGGACAGAAACTCGAAGGCGGCTACAGGCACAATAAATTACTTGAACAGTGCCACCAGGTGGTGGCACTGTTCAAGTAATTTATTTAAAACATTACCTAAACCTTATTTCTAATTTAAAAAAAATCTCTAATTCCAGAACTCCAGGCTCTGAGGCGAAGAAGCCGGAACAGCAGTCGCACCTGCTGGACCTGCTGGACGTGAACCTCGCGCCCGCCCCCGCCGCCGCCGCCCCCGCAGACCCCTGGGGGCTGCCCTCGCCACCCCAGAGACCGGTCAGCACACTCACATATTATAAACCGCCTACTATAGACTGCAAAAAATAAAATACTGCCAATGCCAGACCTACGTCATTTGGTCGCGATATGTCCAACTCATTCAATAGACTACAACAGATTAGCTTGACATAACCTAACCAAATGGCGTAGGTCTGTCATCTCACATCTGCCTAAGGG
The DNA here is from genome assembly GCA_905404155.3 of Plebejus argus. Taxonomy (NCBI): domain Eukaryota; kingdom Metazoa; phylum Arthropoda; class Insecta; order Lepidoptera; family Lycaenidae; genus Plebejus; species Plebejus argus. The sequence continues at coordinate 366,204 of FR989939.1, read as the reverse complement.
CTCCATTCCACCGCGGCGCACGGAGAGACTACGCACGTGCGTCAAGCTTCGCTTTGTAAGAAAATATATGTGACTGTGTCCACTGCAACCCACTGACACGCTACACACGAATTGATTCAAGTCAAAGAAATAAATCCGTGCACGACCACGCGTGCGCGTACCGTGCACAGCGTGCGCCGCGGTGGAATGGAGCCTTTATGCCAATGAATCAATTCTTATTGATGGTACTAGAAGATAAGTTGATTCTTATGATTCTTTATCCTCGTTTGAAGGAAGAGAAACAACAACATAACCAAAGATACTTTAGAGTAAGTTTTAGAGTTTAGCCTATACTTTTAGTTGGTCTAACTCCCTTGTTTACTATTTTGTTGTTATCTCCGTACATGATCAAGTATAAAATATGAACATTGAAATATTTTGTTAACTTCAGATAATGCATTTGGATTTGGGTAGATATACGGAGTCCATGGTGAGCTGCGCGTGAGACTGTGTGTTGTATGTTGCTAAGATGTTCATAGTACTTACCATCTGTTGTTATATATGACGTATTGTTATCTTTCTTCAATATTTTCTTCCAATAAAATATTATGTTTTTGTTCGTTATGTCAACTAGGTGTATCGCAATATTTCATTTCTTTACATTTTATCACTACTATCTGGTTTTTCGACCTCTACAGTTAATTTCGTGTTTCATATTCTATAAAAAGTAGTCAGTAGTCAGTACATTTACATGTTTAGGGGCCTGGTTTACCACTTCCTGATAAAGTGTCGGATAGGCTATCCACATCTTTTTGACAGATTCTCCACACTTTATCTGTCAAGTTAAGTGGTAGATTCACTTGTCACTTGTGGTGAAACAGGCCCTAACTCTTTCTAATCAAACAAAAGAAATCAATATTGTGTAATTTGTAGGAGACGTCGCCGGACGCGTGGTCGGCTGTGGGTAGCCCGGCGCGTGACCCGTGGGCGCCGGCCGCTTCGCTCGCCGCCCCGCTGTCCGCTCCGCTAGGCGCACCACTCGCCGCCGCCGCTGATCCGTGGGCGCCCGTTACACAGGTATTGCAAGTTTACTTGTCCGTCTATGTGCATCTCTTTAATCAAAATACATCAGTAGGACTGTAGGGCTAGCATAACAACAGTGGACATGGGAAAGAATCGACATACTGACAGATTTTATCGACAAAATGGCGGATTTCCATTGTCTAACTGTCACTTTGTCTATTCTTCTGTAGAAAGAAACCGTTTCTATGGTGACAATGCCACTATGTGACTTTTCCAATGTGCCAGAGAGCGATTTTGCGAAGTTTTCTTTCGATAATAAGCGCTAATATGAAATGTGACGCTCCCCAGAGCAAGTCGCCGCTGTCGATGGTGTCGTCGCCGTCGTCTGACCTGGAGCAGTTCGATGCGTTGTCGCGCCGCACCGAGCCCGCGCTCGCGCCGCTCGACCACGCCCCTTCAGCCGCCGCTGCCGACCCCTTCGACTTGTCGCTGCTAGGTAAAAAGTCCTTCGACATAGTTCTTTACTATTTAACCATGTGAATGGCGGCCGAAAAGGAAGATCTTCCGACCGAGCGAGATAGCATGCTCGGTCAGGCCGAAGCCCACTGACGTCATTATAGCCGTTGTATTTATCTTGTCGTTCTCCGAAACTACGATGGCGCGATGTAGCATTCTGAGGCTAATAGGGATGATGACAAGGTCAAAGATTAGCGAATTTTGTTAATAAAATAAAGAAATAACGGTAAAAAATAAGTGTTCCCAAAATTTCAGCTCGATAGCATTTGTACTTTTTTTGTTATGAGCCTTCAAAGTTGGATAATCAAGTCGAATTTTTTTTCAATTAAATTTCATAATATTTGTATACCATTTGATAACATATGCAATTAAAAGCAACTTTTGTTATGAAACCACTTTCATAAACGCAATATTTAATATACCTATCGAACAAAGTTCTCTCCCGATACGTACAAACTAAGAAAGAGTGACGTCAGTCTTTCGTACTCACTTTGTATGGAGCGTTTCGGGCAGGTCTATTTTATGAGATGTTTGAATTGTCATATCTTGGTGAATTTTTAAGCTATCAGAGTCATTCTTTCAGTGATGTTTCTATTTTTTAAGGGTCTTTCAATAGGCATGATGACAGTAAGTAAATTTCATTGAAATAATTTGTGTGTCTAAAGTATCTAAATGCTTGAATATAAAACACTGGTTCTTTTTTTATTTTACATCAAGATTAATATTTTATTGATAAAATAAAATCACTAAATATGACAATCCGCCATGAAATGTTGAACGCCAATCAGAGCGCGTGACGTCACGTTAGAGCACTTTTGACATTGACGTTTGAGTTATTTCTCTTTTACCACAGACATTTTTTTTAAATCGTCCCGGTCGGGACAGGCAAAGGGATTACCACAGACAATTATTACTGTCGAATGATTCCTATACAGCTGTCACTTGTCAGCTGTACTCTAGAGTGACGTCACAAGTGACGCCATGACACTTTGAAGTGTTTTGGTGCAAATTTTAAATTTATGATTTAAAAACTAATTTTTATATACTAAACCATAATTTTTAGCAGAAATATTATGTTTGTTGTAATCAATATATATTTCCGAGTATTATAGAACAGTTTCTCAAAATTTGTCATCATGCCTATTACCAATAAGAAAAATCAATCATCAAGCCTATTCTGGGTACCGCCACAATTGACTTATCGAGTAACAAAGAATGTAAACGAAAGTAGTTTACTGTAGTAGTGCGTCATTGGCCAAATTCATTAATTTTATTGGTTCTTGGTGTATTGTTTAGAAGTGGGTGATGTCGGCGGAAATATCTAAATTGACCACTCGTTAAAAGTTAAAACGTTAACCAATGTGTTGATTGATTGACTAGAAGAAATAGTAAACTCCTATCAAAAAACAGAGTTCAACCTCAGAAATCGAACAAGTCTTTATTACACCAAGCTTATCTCCAATTTCAAGAACGACTACGAATTAGTATCACGTTACCTCTTTCGTTATTCTTATGAATGAAAGAGAGGACATGACATTTTAACAAGCTGTTAAGTGTTAACACTAACAGACGTTGGTGAAATTGGGGCATACGCTTCAATGTAAATAACGAATTTTACTTAACCATATTTCAGACGAGAAGCTGCCGTCTAACGGCGTGATGGGCACCGGTGGCGCGGTGAAGAAGTCCCCCGCGGCGTTCCTCGGCGAGAACTCGGCGCTGGTGAACCTGGAGCGGCTGCTGCAGCCCGCCGCCGACCCGCCCCCGCCCCCGCACGCGCCCAACCCCTTCGCCGAGCGGCAGCTGTTCGCGCCGCCGCCGCCGGTACGTACACGCACGCACACATGCGTCATTGCGTATACGTACGTAATACGTATATTTGTCAATTTGGTTTTAGCACGAGAAAACGAGCTTTATTTTTCGAAGATAACATTCATTTTTCTGTTTATAATAAATGTAACGCTGTGTATAGTGTGTAAGTATTTTTATTCATGAGGGGGCAGTACAATAATTATAAGCTTACAAAGTTTCCCTTACCTGTCGTATCATATAATATTTGTTTCCCAACAAACTCGGTCAAGTATTTAGCATTTTCTTGTTATGATGTTCCAGGCGAAGTTGTCCATCAACGAGATCAAGCAGCAACAGATGGGCTTCCCGGCGGTGGGTTCAGGGGCGGTGGGGGGCGTGGCGCTGGGGGCGGGGGCGGCGCAGGCAGACCCCTGGGCGCCCGCGCGCTCTGCCTCGCCCTGGTCGCCACCCCCCGCGCGACACACACCCAACCCCTTCCTGTCCTAGCCACAGGTAACTAAATACCGTAAACGTATGAAAATACTTTTTATTGCTTTTCAATTCCACTGCCATTTATATGTTAATCACGAGATTACTGTGAGCAAGTAGTATTAAATTTTGTTACTTGCTAGCTGCGAGTGCGCGCCGCTAGTTCGGTATAACTTTTAAAGAAATTTTTCGATGCAAGTCGGCCCGGGTTATCGTTTCCCAAATGTGATAAAAATGTATTTTCGAGTGTTATAGGATAGGTTAACAAATTAACAAAACTAAGAGGTATGCATTAAAAAATCTAAATTTTGAAAAATGCTTCACGACCGAACTATATGGCAAATTATACGCTTTAAAAATATAGTAGACCGGACTATAGGTATATATAGCTCTGAGACGACTAAAATATTGTTTATGTCCTTGCCTTATATTGTAAATTTTGTATATTCCAGTAAAACGCTAGCGACATCATCTCGGGCACCGCTCGCCGGTCGCCGCAGCTTCCGCGTCGCCGCCACACCGACACGACACAGCTACGTGCAGTCAACCAAACTGCTAATACTTCGGCAACCACAGTTTTTATAAAGCACAGCTTGTCAAACAAGAGTGGACACCGAAACATAATTTTTAAATCACATAAATACCCTGAAAAATGCGTCAGGGTGATAATATTGAAAGTGTACAAACGTCGTATGTGAATACGAAGCCGCCATTCGATTTGACTTTTTGAAAATTTAGTTCTGCGTCAACTCTTTCTTGCCAGACTGTAATGGTGATGAAAAATGATGGTTGTCGAAAACAGCTGACGCCTGACGTCATGGTCGCACTGTAAGATTAACCAGCTGGTTACGCTGGTTACAGGCAGGCACCCCTCCCGCATCCTCCGAACGACGGACGCGCTCGATATTTCAAATATGGAAGTGAAATTTGTTTAGGCGTGCTGAGAGTGCTAGTGCGTTACGGGTGTGGATTTTAAATGTTGGTTGAAGTTTTGCCTTATAAACAATGCCCTTTACTAATAAACGTTGTATAAGCTTTGAGTAGTTATACAGTGTTTTGTTCCTGTCACACAAGTGACATTTTTAATTGGATTGAAGAAGACAAAACATTGTATAACTATTCAAGGCTTATACAGTGTTTATTAGTAAGGGGGTAAAAGTATAGTAAAACCATGTTTATGGCCTTCGGCAATATTCGTTTTTCATGAAAAAGATTGATCATGCAAACGAGGACACCCCCCCCTCCCCCCCCCAAATCTAAGGTCAATTGTCAAATTAAAAAAATCTCTAAATCTTACAAAACATACTATCTCATACCAGCGATAAATTTTTAGTGAGTGACCCTCCAACATTTCAGGCTGCGACCGCGCCTGCCATGTTTTACTCTGTTCAGCTGTTCAGAGTACAGACTCTTTAGCTTCCAGCTATTTTAAATGCTTTAAATCTTCAGCAGTATTTGCCAGCCTAAACTAGGTCACGAAGCAAACATTATGAATATCGAGCGTGTAGTGTGAACTCGCCTATTCAATTCCATCCAGACGCTCAGAACACAACTCACACGACAGGGGCCTTCTAATGTTAAATAAGATAAGGTAGGAGAGGGACGGAGAATCTAATTCGCCCGGTCTCTTTCGCGCAGTCAGAATAATTTAAGTTCCTAAATCGATTGACGCAATAAACTTGATTTTTGGTCCATGAATTTGAGGTATTTTTGACCTATTCGATGTAGGATAAATTAATTTCTAACTTCGTAAAAAGTTACTTGCTTATTTTGACGAAAAAAAAAATGACATCACAGAATTTTATCCGCAAAGTAGTTGTTTTTTGTTGTTTTAAATTCGTATTTATTTTTGTAATGAATTAATGGAGGTAAATTAATGTGAACACCAATAAAATTTGATTTGTATACAGCTAATTTGTATTTATAATATAAGTCCTTAGGTGAATCTTAGCAATATTAGGTTCATGGGGGACGAAATTGACACTGTATTCCAACATTTGCTTTGTCATTATCTACTTATTCAGTATGATTGCTTTTGTGTACGGTCACGTTTTAAAAAGTTATTTTTTGCGTACGCTACTGTCGGTATTCGAAATTAAAATGATAGACGACGGAGGCAAATTGTCCCCCATGCGCTGTTTAGTGTTGAAGATAGGTCTTACAAATGGGGTACCTAAAATTCGATAGATTTTACCTTTCAAGCCGATTCGAAAAACAATCGAAAGATCGAAAATGAATCGAAATCAGACCTACCGAATAGAGTGGCGAGATAGTAGTGTTGGTAAAAATAGCATTAGCAATGATAAATAATTGTTAAATGCCCATTAGCAATAATTAAATATTTCGTACTTCCAAAAAATGCTATTGCTATTATTATCGTACTCGGCAACAGGCGATCATGAAAAAATTCACATCCCACTGTTACGCACTGCGCGCAACTGCTATTGAACTTGCTAATAGCAAAGCTATAGCATGCTATGACATGAAATTAGCATGTTAATGAAAATAGCATTAACTGCCATTACTACGTGACAGTGCTCTCGGCCAAGTACTCGGCATGTTTAATATGGATGTGCTCGGCCGAGGGCCACTTGCCACTCTACTCGGTAGGTGAAATGACGGCTCGCAATAGTGTATCGTGCCTTCAATACATTGTAAAACTTGTGGCGTTACAAATAAAGTCCACATTCGCTCGCGCCCGGGAATTGCACGAGTGGATTCTATTCGTAACGAACAAATTCGAATTAAAACCTCTTCATAAGTGCTACTTAAATTACATACAGGCCACAAGAAAGGCATTTGACTTGAGCGTCTTACAAAAAGCCAATGTTCTGGTAAGATAATATAATAGCTCAATACAATTTTTGCACAGGACAGACATAAAACATTCAAACAAACTTCTTGATACATTTGACAACATTTAGAACAAACCTTTTAGGCCCACTTGCGCAGATCTTAGTTAAAGTGATCATGTCATCTGTATCACTCACTCGGTGAGTGATACAGAGTTTAACTCAGAGTTAACTTTAACCCAGATCTACGCAAGTCCGCCTTAGAAAATAGACTTTTAAAATTCTCACTTTTATCGAATTTTCTGTTTGTGTTCAGAGCCGTTGAAAAAACCTGTGATGTGCTTTTAGAAACGGTTCACTAAATGTTTACTAAGGGCGCGTTCTACCTGGCGTTAAAAACGATCAAAACGCTAAAAATAGGAGGCATTTTCAGCGTTTTGATCGTTTTTAACGCCAGGTAGAACGCGGGGTAAATGATAGTCACAGTGTGGCCATAACAACGGAACAAAGTTGTTATTATAATAGTTTGACATTTTTGCTTTGGCAACACAACTCGAAGCACGGATCGATATTTTACGCTGTGGTTTTTGACTACTCTTGATGAAATGTACTAGATAATAAATTTTAATATATTTCAAGCTTATTTTTATCAGCCGTTTAAATGTTAACACTAATAAAATTACTGATTCGGTGGATACAATGATGTTTGTATGATTTGGGCTATGGGTTTTGAGTATGATTGAAGATAATCAAATTGTCGATGCTGCGATATACACAATTAAAATATTGTCAACTTGAAGGTATTGTGAATAACCTTGCAACGCGTTTTACAATATGATGCTGAGGAAATTGACGTATTTTAGAGTGAGGTCCTAGGCTGTTGAGACTAGTAAGTCCAGTAGTAACTATAGGTCTACCAGAATCTGATGACAAAAAATGGAAAATAGAAATTGACGCTACCAATACTGGGGACATTGGAGCAGACCGTTTGATACTTTTTGTTCCTTATGGCGGCTGATTCTGTCGTACATGCAAATATAAAAAAATATCCAATGATCAAGGATATTTTTTGAAAATCTCCCATCCAATTTTGCCATGAGATCCTGGTAGACCTATAGCTTTGCAAGTATAAATACACTTAGGGCTGCTTGCGCCAGTCTGTTAATCTTGAAATGTGATGCCTCTCTCGTTCTTATTTAAGAAAGAGAAAAAAATATTTTGACATAGCGAGTGACCTTTATAACTTATTTGAAACATTTTTTCCGTCGGAAAATGACTTGTACCTGGCAGCTCTAGGATCTTGGTCTATAATTAATATGTTTATATCACAGCGAAGTTGTGTGCTGTGGAGTCTGCTAGTGTGTGTGTGTGTGTGCTGCGTACAAATATTCCATTTTATATGTTGTCTTACGGCGGTTTATTTACATATTTATTTAGTACTCGGACGACGTCCGGTGTCGCCGCTATTTATTGTTTACAAGTTGCCAGCCTCGATAGCAATAACCGAGTTTTATATACAATATTCTCCGCTGGCAATATATTTGATAGTATTTTTTCTTTTGATTAGTGAAATCGACGGTTTATTATTTCGTTTATGTTAATGTAGATAAATTATTTTTATGACGCTATTGATTTCGACCAATACGATGCATCGACGCAATTTCATATGTCACTTAGCTAGGGACTACTGTAAAGATTAATGTAACTATTTAATTAAAATATATAAGTTTTTCAACTATTCTGGTTTTATTTGTCTCTTCCTTGTCTTTAGTTACTCCAACTTGTTTTTATCATATATCGTACAGTGGGGGAAGTAGAAAATAAAACGAGTCATTTATTACAATATGATTATAATTTATTTATTAATAGTTTACAAGACATTATCGTACAACCGTGTAGGATCGGCGCGGCCGCCGCCCGCACCAGATACGTACAAAACTCGTATAAAAAAATCCTAAAAAATCTCGTCTAAAGTTAAAAATCTGGAATGGACGTCCGTCGGAGCCCCGCCTAATCCTAGCGACTTAAATTACCTTAACTAGCTTACAGTAGAGAAGCCAGACCTCGTGCGAATGTTAGTGCAGGAGTATACGACGCGAAGTGATGAAATAAAAAATTGTCCTGCACTAGGATGAGTGACGACTGACGAGCGAGCGAGCCGTGATGGGGGGGAGGGGGGATGACACTCGCTCGCAGAGCACGCGGCCGGTATTGCGCACCGCCCGGGACTGCGCTCCGCAGATCAGACTAGACGCTAACATGCCAATAAATATTACAACGTTTTAAATAAAGCACGATAAATCCAAGCGAGTACCTCGGCGGATCCACCGATGAGTAATCTACGGTTACAGTAGACAAGCGATATTCCGATACGATCACATTCGCGCTGGGCGATAAATAGCCTTAACGTTACTAAATGCACCGGGCCGCCTGTGGGGGGCGGGCCGGGGGGAGTGTGGGGGGTGTGGGGCGGCGCTAGTACTCCCAGTGCGTGGCGTGCGCGAGGTCTGCCGAGCCGAGGCGGAAGTTGCCGTTCTTGGCGGCGGCGAGGTAGCAGCCGGCCTGGCGGATGGCGAGGCGCGTGGGCTCGCGCAGCTCCAGGTAGAAGGGCTCGGGGCTGTCGCTGTCGCAGGTGACGCCCTCGCTGTCCGCGTGCCAGTACTTGCCGTTGGAGCCCTTGAAGTAGACGGCGCCCTTGGGGCCGCGCACCACCTGGATGGTCTCGTAGTTGGCCTTGTTGCACTCCAGCCGCACGCCCTTCGGGCCCACGAAGCCCTGCTCGCACTTCAGCACCAGGATCGGCCTGCAAACACACATGCTTGCTAGATTGTGGGAATGTACAATGTAGCAGGTACTTCTTGTCTTCTTACAATATTAAATATTTAATTATGTAGTATAGTACTTTTATACTTTATTATTTAATTATGTAGCAAACTAAATTATTATGATATTCGTCTAGCTATAGGCTAGGTCTTAGGCTGCGTTTCCACCAGAGATGTGTTGCAAGAGATGTGTTTTTGAGAACCAATAGAATCGCTTAATCGCTTAATCAATGACATGACCTTGCCATGACATCGCTCAGCGCGGCAATGCTATTGGATTATAAAATTTTTAAAAAGACATCCTTCGCAACTGCACATCTCTGGTGGAAACGCAGCCTTACTATTAAAGAACACAAATAATTAGCTTTTACAATGTTTTATGTTTCAAATGAATTTTCAATTAAGTATATTGTGTATGTTATACCATGGTACGTACCTGTTGATGAGGTAGAAGTAGTACTTGCAGTTGTCGTCGACGGCGTCTGCGGAGGCGTACAGGTGTCCGGAGCGCTTGGTCAGCAGGTACTTGCCGTTGTTGGCGCGGAACGCCACCGCCCCGGACCCGCACCACTCCAGCTCGAACAGCGCGTTGCTCGACCTGAAATGTAATCATGTTGGTTAATAATAATAATAATATTTATGGACGCTTCACACCACGTCAGTCTGGCCCCATGCTAAGTACCTGAAGGACTTGTGTTACAGGTACCAGACAACGGAAATATATTTAATACTGTTATACTATACATAACATATTTAAGATTTTTATTATATGATAAATATATTTAATACACATCCATGACCCAGGAACTTTGAAAACTTTTTGTTCCGTCGGCGGGATTCGAACCCGCGACCTCCGGCTTAAGCTACCAACGTGCTATCCACTGAGCCACAGAGGTCGTTAGAAGCAGCTGTACAACTGTTTAGACTCAAAGCCAAATGATTAGAAATAAAATAACAAGTTTTGTTCGATTTTCTGCTGATAGATGGCGCTAGCCGCTAGAAAATAGCATTTTTATGAGGTGTTCGACGTTCGTGTAGATTACGTTGAACGCTGTTAATTTAACCAACGGAAGAAGTGACAAAGAGCTAAGTTACTACAATGTTTCCATTCTGAGATGGAATAGTTTGCATTTCAGTCAGTCCGGCTGCTGGGCGCTGGCATCAGTTTGGTCAGGATTCAGGAATGATCATTCGTCTACCGGTTGATTTACGGACTGATCATTTTTTTTATTATGAACTTTTCGTCCAACATTCTGGCATCAGTCTCAGACTGATGGACTGAACTGATGCCAGAGCCAGACTGACCGTGTAACCGTTGTCTTAGTGTTTTCAAGTACCTGTTGTCGCCCGCGGCCTGTATGCCGCCGCCGGTCTCGAGCGTCCAGTAGCGGTCCTGCATGGTGCGGATGTACCAGCGCCGCGTGCCCCAGTCGAACTCCAGCTGGAAAGTCTCGTGCGACGAGATCTCGTCCTGGTTCGCCGTCACGTCCACGCCTGGGGAGAACGTTGCAGTCAGAACAAAAGCTGATATACATGGGCTATAAGCACTCTGCTGCTCAGAGAATACACAACACCGTAAATAATGAACTGGTAAACCAGGTTTTGGTTACACCCACAACACCCACAAACATTTCTTACAGTGACATAGGGATAGAATAAGCTATGCTCAATAATTGTAGTTAAATATGTATGAACTCCATTCAATTAATCATATTATATTCTGTTAATTTGTTATTACCATTATTTAGTTTAAATTTTTATATCAGTATGAACGAGACATTTTTGCGTAAAATATTGGTTGAATTTTAATTATTGTGTCATATCGGTAAGCATTTAAACAGCTGTAACCAGCAGCTGACATCATAATAGATAACGATATTAAGGCACCGTCATTTCCACTTGACTTCATGCCAGATGGCCTTCCACTGCGACTGGCGAGACATAAGTACTCAAGTGTTTGTAAACTTAAAACAACACACCAAAATCTGCCACAACAGTCCTGGGTTAGATAATATGTTAAAACATGGTCGTTCTTCCTAAATTGGAATATTGTATAAGTAATAACATCATCTTTTTATTATTAAACCCAGAGCTATAACCAGCTGGGTCTTTACTCTTTGCATATAGCCCAAAATTGTACCAGCTTGAAATCTACTGTTTTTAGAACAACCAACGCTACATATTATGTATTTTGTCGCAGTTTTCATTTATAATTTCCTTAACTTCAGCTACTACTGCAACCAGGGACCATAACCAAATAAACTAGAGGTACATACAAATCTCTGTTTCAAATCCCAATCTAATCTCGTTATAGTCCGCATCTTCACGCTACATAAAGTCAAACATTCCGTTGAAATTGCGGCATTAAGAGATAAGTTGGCTCCGAATATACTAATTAGTCTGTCCGTCACGAGTCGGCTCAGGCATCCGTGCGAGAGAGTGGAAAGTCGCCAGCCGACAGCCAGCCACAATGAGAAGTTTTTGTGGCGAATAACGGAGACGAGAGCGATTGTTGCTGGAATTGTATTGCACACACACACACACACACACACACACACATAGCTACATAGACTGTACTGCTAGATGAGCAGTTATTTATGTAATAAGTTCAAAGTGGTCCAAGTAGACTTCTTTGACCAGAATGTACAGTTGGCTATAGGTACCAACTGCTAAGCTTATTGTCAATGCATTTTGCTCTTGGTTTCAAAGAGTTTCTGAAGTTTGAAGTTGGTTAATTAATAATTATTGTGTTGGATTATAATTGGTATAATATGTATTTTGCTGCTGTTGTCCTCTTAATGGATTTTTAATTCCTATTAGAGGCAACGCAATATGCTTTTTTCATATGAGCGGCTCGAAGGATCAATTCTACGTTTTAATGCTAAACCAAAATACTGTGGAAAAAAAACAAAAAAGCTAAAAACGTAGCAATTTCATGGCGAATAGAGAGGGACTGTTATTCGTGACTATAAAACAAAACCGAGCTCGACTCAAAACGTAAAGTTTCAAGCCCCATTTGTTTTATTGTGGCCAACTATCGATTTTCCGGCCCGTTGTGTTCTGTGATTGCGAGTGCGTAGCATAAAACATTCTAGTACTGTAGCTACAGGCTCCACAGCTGCGTACAGATATTTAGCAAACGCAGAGTTTCTAATTGATAGGGGAAAATGCACCGTCAGACAAATTGATTAGGTAGATCGATTGATGGGGGGCAACCTAATTTAGTCGATTTGTTTTAAGTTAATGCTAAATCCTCATTTCCAGTATTCACTACTAAATATATTACGTTGGTCCTTACTTTATTTAGTATTTACTGCCAAGTATTATGTTATATCTAGTTCCAATTGTTACTCTTTCGTTTTGTCCCTTTGTAAAAGCGATATTAGATCTGTCATCTGGCAAGTGGCAACCATACTTTACAAGCTAACATTAATGTTGGTGTAGCACTGTAGACTTGTTGATATAAACACTAGACTATTAACAATGCTATAGGTACCTAGTACCAACAGTAACACTAGGGAGTAGTGCCATATTGTCGGGGAGCAGGGAGAGCGCACGCATCTCACGCATGCATTACCATCTCATTACCGGCGCTGGGAAAACTGAACAATGCTTTACTTTCTGTTGCCGAGCGCACGCGAAGGCCGCAGAGGTATAACACCCATTGAGGTTAAAGTACTCTGAACTTAGCAGACTTTTGACGACTGACGAGAAACCTCAATGCGCATCGGAGAAAATGAACATTCACTTTGACTTTGGCTTATCCGAATGAACGCTAAAATCGAAATCTTAAAGTTAAGTACAATATGTGACATAGTTCTACGAATAACAAAGATGCCGGTTTTACATTCATGTGTGACTCAAACTACGCTATTGCATGGTTAACATCAATCACGTAAAAATATCCGCAGCCGAACATAATATAACCTCCTCCTTTTTGGAAGTCGGTTAAAAAGGCTTGCTCTGTTTTCATATTTCATTTGTTTAACTAAGCACTTACCCTCCGAATAGTAAAATATACAATATTACGTACAATACACGTCTTCCCTACTTTTTTCAACATGTTCCTTACATTCTGAACATGATTTATTAGCTTTTGATTCCCAACCACAACAAAACATGCATGACTTATATGAGTCAATCTCTGATACAACCTTCGGGGTACAATAGGTCCTGTACCTGTGAGGACAATGGGACTAGACAATGCATATCAGGTTCCCATGATCTTGTAGGTATTACGGTCATCTCAGAGGTAATATTATAACTGCGAACGCAATGCAGATTTACTATAATATTTTATACGTAGGTCACTTATCTTGTCTTCGGAGGTTTAAAACAACTCATGAATGAGTGTATTATAAAATAAATTAAATAACGTATAAATGAAAAGAGAATTTAAACTAAGTTATTTTCAACGGCTGATGATAATGAATTATATAGGAGGGCTCACTCAGAAGTGACTCAGAAGGTGAACTTTAAAGAAAACTTAAAAAAATTTGGAGCATTCTGTGTCAGTACAAATTGAAACTAGTTGAAGAGGGACTAAGTCGAGTACATACTACATAATATAACGTGGCAGTATAGATAATAATTAATTATATGAACCTATCCCGTGTTCCCACTGCGACGGTTGAGTTATGTAAATGCCGCATTGAAATTGCAGACTGGCCTCTACTTATATATAAGTTATAGGTACGTTCGTCTGTCTCCACACTCCACCGTCTACAGGAAACGTCGCCTCACTTGTCTGTGAGGCTTCCATTTAAAACCCGCCTTTTGTATAGACGGCTAAAGGCATTTTAGTCATGGTGAATTTCAAGTCTATCACTTTAGTGACATAACACATTTACTATAATGATCGTCATCAGCCTATCGCCGTCTACTGTTCCCCCAAGGATAGTTAATAGGTAATTGCTATTTTGGGTAGCTTTTATCCATCCGCAGCACAGCACATAATATTCTAAGAGTAAACATTACATTTCATTAGTGAATCGTTTATACTTTATTCATATTGATGGACAACTTTAAACACGAAAAATATTATATTTAAAGGCTCTTACATAAGGTATTAAAAGACTAAAGATGTGTCTTAGGCTGCGTTTCCACCGGATATGTGTTGCGAGGAATGTGTTTTGGAGAACCAATAGAATCGCTTCATTGACGTGACCTCGCTCAGCGCAGCGATTATATTGGATCTTAACAACACATTCCTCGCAAGTCGCAACACATCTCTGGTGGAAACGCAACTATAAAATCCTAACTCCCAAGCTATGTAAGCATGGTTATTTCCTATGCGCGATGGAGCACAATGAAGTGTGTCGGCGCGCGGCGGCTGGTCACCGTCCGCCGCACAGATTACGGGCAGCTGCAGTGGATGTGGTGTTTTTGTGTGCTTAAGTAATGCACATTGCAGACGTGAATACTGATTCCCACTCTACGTGGTTTACAATCTGTGACGTGTTACTTCGTTGAAGACTTCTAAGCTAACGTTTCAAGTTACGGTGCTATAAAACCTAGGAATTTATCTGATTATCTTAAGTTTATAAGCATTGTGTATTAATGCCGTGACATACCTAGCCTTTCATGGCGCATTACAGTTCTTGCACGACTTTCGCGCTTTCCGTCCGGAGTCCGGACTGACACTCCGCTCACTGATGATACAATAAAAGTTGCTTGTTTTCTTAGTCAAGCCTGCAGACTAGTACGGCGGCTACGGCCACAATAGAAATTCACAAGAATAGAAACTAGATTGTAGGGACAAACAGTCTATGGTGGTATCACTGACCTTGTTTTACCGACACGTATTTGTCATTGAGGGCGGCGACGAAGGCGGCTTGAGGGAGGGAGTCCTCGAGCGAGAACAGTTCGTCCCTGGTGACGGCGGTGGAGCGCGTCTTCAGCACGGCTTTAGAGCCGATGGGGGCGAGGTACGCGCCGGCCGAGTCCCGCAGCGCCAGCGAACCCGCGTGGTACTCTGCGCTGAACAGGCATTCTGAGGTGCACGTGTCCAGCAGCTGCGGAGAGATGGTTGGTGATTTGGTGATACAGGTTGAAATATTATAAGATAGAGAGTGGAGATCAACACACATTCAAATCATCAATGGTATCTAATAGGATAGTAGTGACTTGTTGGTGACGATGAGTAATAATATAGCCATGCGTGTTGTAACTTGTGATCAAACACACCTGCATTGTTTCGCATAGCGTAAGTAAAGGGTTCCAAAGACATAAAAGCTAGAACTTCAAGCCTTCAATACTAAAAGTATTGTCAGGTTAGCAATACTGATGCCTATGTACAATAATTTCAATTCAATTTACGAATTAAATATTTACGATCTAATTAATGCAAATTTAGAATTAATATGAATTTCCAGATGCAAATATTTGTGTCATTGCTAAGAAAACACATCACAAGTTGTTAGCAACTTATCAGATAACGGCCAATCTCACCTTGCCGCCGGCGCTGAGGTATTTGTTGTTGCATGTGTGCAGCGCGTATTTCCCGCCCTCGTCCGCGCGGAACTCCAGAGTGAACAGCGTGTCCTCGCCCCACGGCACGTTCGCGTCCACGTGGATCTCGTCCAGGGATTCCGAAAGGTGCGCGAACCGCTTGCGCCCGATCGAGCGGAGATTCACCTAAGGGAAAACAAAATTCAAGAGACTTGAAGCTTCTGGGTCGTAAGGTACAACTACAGGCTTAGCTTGACAACAGTAGAAATGAGAAAGAACAGACAGATATAAAGGACAAAATGACTAATAATTATTCTTTTAACATCTACATTACAGAGCCCGTGACAGAGCCTTTAAAAGAGGCTAACGTATTTAAGAATACGGCAGCAACTTGCATGCGGGTTCAGACGGAACTTCGACAGGAAAGTGAGTTAAATGCTTCTAAAGCTACATTCAGCTTACACAGGAAACTAGTGTTATAAATTCTATGAAGTGCCTTGCCATGTAGTACCAAGTAATGGTGTAACCTCTTACCTGCGGGCGAGCGGCAAGATGCACGTGCCACAGCTCGGCGTCTCCGGGCACCTTGGCGGTGCAGGTGAGCTTGTCGGAGCTGGAGCCCAGGAAGTAGCCGCGCTCAACGTTGCGCAGCGCCCACCGACCGCTGCCGTCGTCAGACACGCTAAAAGATAGGAAAGGTTAGTTGATGATCGATGACAATAATTATAGACAGAAATAAGCAAAAAATTGGAGAGAATAGTGCAGTGTCCGGTTATGGGACTCTTGGAAGGATGAAAGGTCTAGCTATGAATGCGTAGTTGGGTAAGAAGAAAATAGTGCAATAAATTTGTCGATTTGTGCTCATGGATTCTTGATTTAAACACAAACTTAGTCTAGTAAGAGCTATTTTACCAACGTTTGCGTTATTCTACACAAAGAGTCAGCTGAGATAACAAGTAACACCACAAATTCCTGTTATTTCTACAAACAAAATTAGCTCTTGACTCTTGAATATTTATGCCAAACCGCAATCTCAAGGATAATATGAATCTCAAGCAAGAGATTCTAAAACAAAGGCAGAAAAAGAATAAATCTTCGAGACAAAAAGGCCTATCACTCCATCTGAGAGCTGAGTGGCTGAGGGCTCTTCAGACACCTCAGGGAGAGGTCTCGACTTGCCAATCACATCCTCGTTACGAGCTGATTAGATCTATACTACAAACAAGTCGATGGGATTCTAAGCACTCTTCGAACAGAATTTAACCGGAGTTATATTAGTGCTCTTTTACCCACCATTCATGTTCATTAGTGAACCACAGAAAAATGGGTATTTACGATAAATTAATTGCTTAATGATGATGCATCTCGGTCTCAAGACACGGTTCGGCTCTGTGATTGGTTGGCTGTCAAAATTTGGACCAATCACATAGCCGAACCGCGTCTTGAGACCGGGTCGCATCTTAAGTACTGACTATTTATACGGGCCTTAGTATTTGCCAGCCTATTCATCCAAACTAAGCTAATCCCACAGAGCCGAACATTTTGCAGCAGCCAGCAATAGATAACCTGTCTTTATCGTTGTCTACTCCGTATCTTTCAACATCGTTCCAAAAGTTTTCGAATGTAAACAAACTAATCTTTCTGATAATAATATAAATGCAGAAAAAGTTAATGTATACTTAATGCTTTTGTTTAATGGTTTCTCAATTCTCACGCGATTGGAAGGTGTGGTCGGTATTATAGCAATAAATATCACATCACGGTCCCGTTGTGTCTGTGAGAAACTGAGAACTCCGACAGGAAAGAAACAGCTCGGAAGCCCGTTCAAATATTTACTTAAAACGATAACATTAAACATACATCCGCGACACATTCACTGACCGAATAATTGGAAAATTTTATAAAGAAATGCTAAATGAATCATCATTCATCATTGTAAGATGAAATTATTTAACTTGGGTAAATATAACGGCATTCTTCAAGATTGATGGTAAAGTTGGACGCAATGAAAGAGACAAGTAGAGATGTAGTTCATGGAATTGCTACATTTTGGTAATGCGTCAACGTACGAATTTTAACATACTCATGAAATAACAAGACCTTATTTCAGACGTAATTTTAAAATCGCAAAAATGTTTCAACCAAAGCTAGACTTGTCTAAATAAGAGCTAACAGTGTCTGCTTATTGTCTAGCCATTCTGAAGAAACCATTGATGGTTCGGAATAGCACAATAAACATGAAAGTTCAAAGACTCTTTCCTTAGTCATTACTCATTATAGTACCAGTAGAACCTTGAGATGTATAATAAAAGTGCAATAGTCATCAACATAGAAACGAACTCATTAGTCGCTTTGGGATTCGGCGCAGGGGAAAGTCATCTCTAGACCGCCATGATTTGACACTTTACACCGAAAGTTCGCTTTCTACGTGATGTGCAGAATTCGATATTGAGTTCTATAGAGTATAGATGTTTAATATCATTTTACATGTCCAACTGGATGTTAACCGCAAATTCGTGAAGACGAAATTCGTATCGCGCGTTAACTCTACATTTTTTCGAAATAAAATCTTCTGACTCATCACTCAAAGTATCTCTATGTATGTAAGTTATTTATAACATCCAAATGCGTTCAGTGGTTTGAGTGTGAGGAGTTAACAAATTATTAGGTACTTTATCATGGATGGATAGTGGATACATACAAATAAAATTTCGCACTGTAAATTTCGCTACAATGAAGCCTTTGTCTTAAGGCTTGAGGTGGTCTTGAGAAGGTTTGACTTTTCAAATAAGAAATAGATAAAATAGATGGCAAACTCTGACATCTCCAAGCAACTGCGGGTAACAGCAAGTTAATACAATTATTTCCAAATTATTGCTCAGCTAAGAGGAAGTGACACGCGCCGAAATCGTTTTCAGAATAATAAACAGAGACCTTCATCCCCTCGTGTTAACGAGGGTGAATCTTATACAATTAACAAACAAAACTCATCTTTAATTACATGCGGGGAGTGTTCAGATTTGAAAGAGGTTCTTTTTGTCCCCAACATTCGACTACACAAGTTTTTTCTTGAGGTTTTTATTAGAAAACAAATTGTGGATATGGGGCTTCTTCAACGAGGACAGATGAATGATATTTCTTTGTAATAAAAAAAAAAATATTGAATGTTCATAATAAATAATATTTAATTAAGTTTACCTTGTATAGTATAAAACAACAATACACTCCGGACAAACCAGTGGTTTATGGAGAGTAGTTATACTTACGTATAGAAAACTTTATGTTTCTTCTACACTACTATTATAAAGAGGAAAGATTTGATTTTTTGTTTGTTTGTTTGTTTGTTTGTTTGTTTGTTTGTTTGAGTCGAATAGGCTCCGAAACTACTGGACCGATTTGAAAAATTCTTTTGCTATTGGAATCTTACATTATTTCTGCTGAACATAGGCTACATTTTATTTTGGAAAAAAGTAGGGTTCCGTAAGATATTTGAGTTTTTCGGACGCAAGGTGTAAAAAATCAGCTAGAAAAGTTACTTATTTTGCGTACGCTGCCTAAACTATAAAAGATAGAACCATAAAATGTTCTTAGTAATTATAGATCTTATAAATATCTACAAAAAAGTCCGCGACACACTACACCTATCTATGTCGAGTGAGGCACAATAACCATTTATTTATTAAAAAATCCTGAATTTTTTTTGGACTACATTTAAACGGATATATTTTACTCACGCTATTAATCCTTATCAAAATAAATTATTTTATCATTAAGTTCAGTTTATGTAGATAATATTTGGTCTTTGAATGATTAAAATTGGACGTTTGGTTTTGAAATTATGGCGAAATTAAAATATTACGATAGTGGGCGTCACCAAAGCGCGTGCGGGAGGAAGAGACTTTCTGTTGTAGAAATGAAAATTCTGTACATAAAAGATATGAAATGACACCCGAAATTACACCTTTGTCACTACATCGCTATAGAAGCCAAAAATGTGGTTAGTTTTTTTGTCTGTCTGTCTGTCTGTCACTCTTTCTGTCTGTCTGTATGTTTGTTCCAGCATCACACGAAAAATACTGATCCGATTTGAATGTGGTTTTCGCAGATATATTTATCTTCTTCCAACTTAACATCTGGTGTATAAAATTTTTTCCCCCACCCCTCTAAGGGGACAAAAGAGGGGGTCAGATTTTGTATCAAGCTTTTTTCTTTAACACGAAAACTACTGATCCGATTTGCATACGGTTTTCACAAATTTGCATACGGTTTTCACAGATATATTATATTTGTCTTCTTCCAACTCAACATCTGGTGTATAAAAATCCTCTCCCCGCTCCCCTCTCGACCCTCTCTGGGGACCAAAGAGGGGTCAGATTTTGTATACAACTTTTTTCTTTAGTGGACTTACTTCTTAATAGGTATTAACTGTGTTTTTCAACTTAACATCTGGTGTATGTTATATACCTTCCCCCCCACACCCTCTTAGGGGACAAAAGAGGGAGTAAAACATGTATCAACTGATGATGTAGAAAATATACTTTAAATGGCAAAACAACGTTTGCCGGGACAGCTAGTATGATAATAAATAAATAATTATATTGACATTAAAAATACCGATAGAATTCTTTATAATTATTCCTGTAGAAAGTACCACATACAAAAATATTCATAGAAATACACAATTAAGCATCTTCAATCATTTTCATAAAGACATGATCAGACCGCAACGTGACGTCACGCGTAGATGCTAGAAGTTGTTCTAGACAATTCCTAGAACCTAGGTTTCAATTTTATCAAGTTTATAAACCCCATTGGCAGTTTGCTACGCCAACATTCGCATCGTATCAACTTTGTTCAAGTTGTTTTGACAATTGTCTGTTGAAGTGGAGCATGTTGTTGGACAAACAAACAACAAAACGATGACGCCGAGAGAGTGGCGTGAGTATTCGTGAGTCAGAAGACGCATGGCCTGACTCACCAGAACATCCCTTCGAGAAAGGTCATGTTTCAACTTTCTTATGGTTTATTATTATAAAGGGAGAAAATTCATTGATAATAATTAATGAGGGCAAAAAGTTATTAATGCAGCATTACCTATTACAATCAACAATGTTCTGTTTATTTCTGCTTGGTATATTTATTGGATTTGTAACGTTTTTTCTTTGAATTAGGGGATAAAAAGGGTGATGTTTTCCTATGAATAACCCCGGACAGATGAATCACCTGACATAGATTGACATTAGGGCCATTGTTATCATCTACTACGATGGCAAAAGAAAATAGCAATTAGAATGCAAAATAACTTCCCCTCTTCTATTAGAAGACAATCTACCAATTACCTCTACCCATACTCTACCTAAGAACCGTTACACACTGACAGGTAGACCATAAGCTATAAATCTACCTGTCAGCAATTTCCAGTACTTGGCGCCGCGAATATTATGTGCCTTCCTGTTGAGTCACGACTCACGAATTAGCTTGACGCGGACGGAGGAAATGTCCTACGTGAATCGTGATACAAGACAATGCGCAACGCTATTACCCATTCTTGTAGACGTGTTTTTTGCTGTTCATAAAAAAGTGGCATAAAATCACTTCACACTATGCCAATGCTATCGGTAAATCCGGCATAGTGATGGTACTCATCACATCAGAAAATATGAATATAGTTAACCTTAAAGTAACCAAAAACTAGGACAATAATTATTCGCCGTTGGCAAGAATGGTCAAAGTTCAAAGGCTTTTGGAAACCACAGACCACATTGCGTAGTGCGTACTACTTGTATCTAGATTCTAAATCTATTTTCTGGATCTAATTTAACTTATGCACCTTACAAAACTTACTTCATTGTATTTAAATATCAAAGAGATCTTATTAACCAGCAGTTTAGACCAGAACAAAAATGCATAAAAGAAGGAGTAACAATTCATATATTCTCAAGACAAAGATATCTCCTCGCTCAATAATGTAGAAATGCTAAAGTTTCCTCTTCAAGCGACCTCATTCGTGATCTTGTTAGATGTGGAACCGATGTGGGTCAGTAGCTCTAACCACACAGAATTACTGGCTAAATTATATGTCATCTCAACTAAGTGGATCTAGAATATAATTTTAACGAAAGTAGGAAATGAGATACGTTACAAAATATAATAATCATCTTCCTTATGGTAGATTTCATTTCATCGACCAAAAAATCGAAAACCAAGAAATAAGTTACAAAATTTTATTCGTTAGTATGAAGTTTTGTGGCTCATTTATGGTTGTCCAATGTTCGTCAAATCAAATGGCGAATGAGCACTTCAAAGAAGTTCTGTGAATGGTCGAAGGAAATGATTAGGATTTCTGAACGGACTGTACTGTTCTTTTATTTTTGAAATCACGGTTGCAAAGGCCTTGCACCATTTTGCCACCAACGGCAGTATTATACAGCTTAAGGACCCAGTAAAGGACTCACCTGATCTGGAACTTGCTGCCGGGCTCCTTCTCTTCAGACTCGCAGGTGACGTTGCCGAAGGTGTCCACCGCCAGGTACTTGTCCAGATGCGATCGCAGGTAGATCATACCTGGGGTAGGAGCAAGGGTTATTAGTCATATAACTTATATTTAATTGGTCGCTGTTAAGTGTTATGTAAATGTGTACTAATCCACTAATTTTTTGTTGATTTTTGAACGCTTGTTCTAAATCATCTACATTCTACACTCTACAGAACATGACTGAATTCATAACTCAATACGTAATTTTTAGTGGGATAGTACACAAATGATCGAAGATTTGAATGCGACTTTTGATGGTAGACGTCCAGAAGTCAGAAATACAATATTTGGTAGAATCAATAACAGTGAGATTGTTTTTGGTAAAAAAAAAATAATGCCATTTTACTGGCATATATTGAACCGTTAAACTTTTAAGGGTAGGAAGGATAAGGGGTAAGAAGGTCTTCGTTTGATATATTATGGGTGTTTCGCGCTATTTGTCTTGTACGTTTAGATTTACTATTGCCTATTGGACATATTGGTGACCCAGGGATGGATTAGTAAATCTGTAAATAAATATTTTTTTTAAAGATTAGTCTTGTATAAAATAATTTATGAGACCGATAGAGTATGCGGTCAATGCAATAATAACATTATAGGGAAGGCAGAAGGCTTGTAAAACTCCTTCTCACGTTGAGGATAGAACAGCCCCAGCAGGCAGAGCAGTCACTAGAGTCGATTGTAGCCGATAATACCGCGCGACATGTTTCAGATGAAAAGATAGATCCTTGGCATTTTGACCTTTGGATGGCTATACGCCAAAGGTCAAATTGGGAACAGAGGTCACTATCCTAAAATGACCTTTTGGTCCGGAATAAACTGTAACGCTCCATGCAACAGGGTTTATTGATCTTAGATCTATAGTAGTTAGTATTTGGTAGCATCAGAAGCATTTAAAGAAATAGATAAATCGTTTTAAAAATAAAAATATTAATTAAAGTTTATGTTACAACTTACATCGTTAAAGTTGTTAATAAAAATAGCTCAAGTAAAAAGTAATTAAGATTTCTCAATAAAATATCACGGCCACGGCAATTAAATTATTTACTTACTTGTAATTTAGTAATTAAATAATAAATAATAGTCAATTAAATTTAATTAAAGATGCGTTAATTTTATCAATTACTTTAAGTGTTCTTGGAAGAGATAAAAAAGTTGTTGGAAAAGATAAAGAGTGAAGATTGAGGACTGAAGAGGTACAGCGGAAGACACTTCATTTCGATTCATTTATCGTAAGTGATGAGTCTTTTAATGAATTGCCGCTCCACAACCTCTTAATTGATCATTCAACTTTTTAATTAATGCATTTTGAAGTAAAATGTAATGAACGTATCATTGATGTGTATGAAAATCGGTGACTCTGTGTCCCCGATTTTGATCAAGCAAGTGAGAAATTCAGTTCAACATATTTTGACCTGGCGACACATCACATGACATGGTTTACCTATTTCATCAATTGACATCGGGTAAATAGTTTAGAATTTAGGCGCTAGATGTGGTTTTAGTCGATACAAAAATATTTAAAAATATGCTAAATTTGCACTGAATTTCGGCTTCAATAAGCCTGCATAGACCCGCCACAAGGGCAGTGGTCAAAATTCTCACTTTTTTCAAAAGTTAAGAATAGCAAAGACGAATATGTGACAACTGACAAGTGAATGATTTAGCACAACAAAGAGAAAGGCGTAAGTGGACAGTCCACTCCGTACGAGAGCACTCCAGGCCGAGCTAACGGGGCCGATGCACAGACAATTTGCAAAGCTATTGACCTGAACTTTGACAATTAGGTCAGTATTTCAGGTCAACGTGAACTTTATAAATGTTATACATAAGTACATTATTCGAATTGAGCATTTGATGCGAATATAAGGTTTTAACTTTTAACATTGGATACCCAAAAGACTTGAATTACAAACATTTGCAATCATATTGTAGGGAGAAATTAATAGAGAGTGAAAACTATTCAATAACTGGCGAAAATCAGAAAATCTAAAAACGAGAGTATGAAGGCTCTACGAAAGACATGCTTTTAGAAAATAAAGAAGATAAGGATCAATGGCGAGAAAGTAAAACTTTGGTCCTTGAGAATTTTATAAACAACTTTCCTATCTTGTAGGCATATTAATTAAGTGTTGATACGTTTCACGACAGTCTTCACTCTAGAATTTTCTTATACACGACTGTGGTAAAAAATTCAAAGCACAGCGCAGCCTTCAGCAATCAGCGCGCATTGAATATGCAGCCGCATGCATATTAAACCGGCCAGACTTTACTTCCCAGACATATTCAAATAGCTATTAGTCACCATGCAATCTGCTTTCAGACTGAATTTTAGATGCAATATAAATATCCGCTTATATAAAGAGTGCTTTTTACAACAGATAAAGTTAGATTAGGGTTGGAATATTGTATTTTACTAGTACTCGACGTGTTAAACGTGAATTGCCACCAAGAGTCTGTATGTACAGCACAAACAAAAACATAATAATATTATAAAGGTAGGTAGTATTACCTACTAAGCACGACATTTCGAACCATATCATCATTGTTATCAACTAGCCTACTTAGAATATGCCGTAGCTTAGCTCCTCTATTTCTGAATATCTACAAATGCTTTGGAATATTACTCCGCGTCCTATACATAACCATTCAGTCTCACTTCTCATCAGTGAGTAGTGTGGTGAGTAGTTAACTAGTGGCAATATCTACAGTTAGGTATAAGTTGTGGTTCCCACAGTTTCCCATTGTTACAGTAACACACTCACACAGTTCGCACGGATGACTTTTATAAACATCAGCTTTGTGATGTAGTAGAGTTTACTCTTCAAAACTTTAATTAATATTTTAAAGAACACCTTTTTAGGGTTCCGTAGCCAAAATGGCAAAAAAGGAACCCTTATAGATTCGTCATGTCTGTCTCTCTGTCTGTCTGTCCGTCCGTCCGTCCGTCCGTCCGTATGTGACAGCCACTTTTCTCCGAAACTATTAGAGCTATACTATTGAAACTTGGTAAGTAGATGTAGTCTGTGAACCGCATTAAGATTTTGATGCAAAAATGGAAAAATTATCAAAAATTTTAGGGGTCCCCATAGGTACAACTGAAACAAAAAAAAAATAATTTCATCTAACCTATGCGTGTGGGGTATCTACGGATAAGTCTCCAAAAATCAAATTGAGGTTTCTTATATCATATTTTTCTAACCTGAATAGTTTGCGAGCGAGACTCTTCCAAAGTGGTAAAATGTGTGTCCCCCCCCTCTAATTTCTAAAGTAGGGGCATGATAATTCTAAAAAAAATATATGATGTAGATTACTATAAAAACTACCAACGAAAACAAGATCTAGCCAGTAGTTTTTTTTATACGTCATAAATGGTAAACCTTAATCTAAATTTCAAATATAAAAATAAATCAAAAACCTTTTAATTTCATAAAAATAAACCTTATTGCTGCTGCGGAACCCTTCATGGGCGAGTCCAACTCGCACTTGGCCGCTTTTTTTTAATAATTTTGCTGCTAATATGGAACTAATATGAGGACTCCTATAAACATGATATTTCTCTGTCTAACCGCATTATCCTTCTTCCTATCGTACTTTTAAGTTTTAAGGTGACGCCTTGATAATTTGGCTGTAGCGATGTCCATTTTTCTCAGCAATGACTAAAGCAAAGAAATTGAAGTTCACTGTCAGTATTCATCATGTCTTTGTCTTTGAATTACCCATAGCATAACACGATTTGTGAACTTTTATAACACAGAATAATCAATCAAAAAGACCTCTGTAAAAAAAGGGATTCCTATTTTGCCAACAGAGGAGAGTGATATAAGCTTCCAAAATTTGTACATAAATTGGTTCTAGTATACACTTTAATTTGTCCATAGCTTATATGAAATGTATTTATGGTTTTTAAATTACGCGACAAAAACCATTTTGTCGCTACGCCCTTTCCATTTTTTACTGTTCCATTGCTTGTTTTCTATGAGAGGCCGGGCCAGCCTCGCATAGAAAACAAGCAATCTAAAACACATCCAACACGGTTTTTTACTTTAACATGGCGTCACCTTAACCATAACCTTTTTCTAATTCTCTCTACCATTATCTACAAAATTAGCACCTCTTTAAACGTTCCCATTGCATGCCTACAAAATGTATGTCTATTCAACACCTCCAATTGGGTATATTGATCGCTCCAGCTGGCGGAGTGCGGACCTTGGCCGTGGGGGTGGACTGCCGACCCTCACCAATTACCCCTCGCATGCACCTGTTACCCAGTTACCGCTCACATAACCTTTATGGCAACGAGATAGGGATCACTTTCCGGGAAAATTACTTTGAAGGGATGTTTGGCGTGATTCTGTACAATGCAAATGTGTGTGTTGTACAAAATTGTTGGAGGATGCATTATATGCAAGATTGTTCTGCTAATAATATATAACAGGTGAAACTAAAATCAAAATTATGAACTTTGATGCTTTGGTTTCTGATTTGATTACATCGAGAGCCTATAAAGGATGATTCAGCCCGACGATTTTAAAGACTAATAATAAACTAACGGCATAGGGCGCAATGAACATACAGAAAATGTCTAAACAAATAATGTTTGTATGCTCCCACAAAACGAAAAACATACCGAAGAGCACATCGCAATTAAAATGCAAAAGCCGGGTGAAAATGAAAACAGAGGGGACGAAGCCAGCGACAAACAGCCCCCGTCGGAAAATTGACTTAAAACGTTAAAGCGCAATGGGAAATTACTTTTTCAATTAATGTCCTTGCACTTTGCCATGGTAATGCACAAAATTACAGGATCAAAGGCTGACAGGAAAGAGATAAAACGTTAAACGATATTGACTTGATTCGAGCAGGCGCACATAAAATACTTATTTATACGACGAAATACAGACAAAAACTTTAATCGATACATTTGTTAATGTACAGTTTCTGAGTTTTAAGTAAATCTATTCCAAAGTGATTTTGATTTGGTAACGTCAAAACTCAAAAGTTAACCAGTCAATTACGCAAGAATAAATAAGCTCAACAACTAAACTACCAAAAACGTCAGAAACCAGACATCACTCAAGTTTATATATTGTGGACTGTGGTACAGAACATTTTGTGAATAAATTGAGATCTGTTACATAATCAAATGTACGGTGATTATAATTGCGAGGGTAATGACCTTCTCAGCACCACCAAATTTCATTCGTAAGTTCTAAAACTCAGTTTTTTCCCTATAAATGTATGTAATGATATTAAATATAGCATTACTCACTGTCATTAGCGTTCCCCGAGGCGGGCTCCAGCGTCCATATCTGCTTCTTCTTGAGGCTGGTGCCGTTGGCGTTGATCTTGAAGCCGAAGGTCTCGGCGGTGAGGTACCGGTAGCGAGAGTTGATGAGGCCGATGGTCCACCAGCCGCGCTGCTGGTTCTGTGTGATGATGTCGCCCGCGCCGTTCGTGTCGCCGTTGCTGTGACCGTTTAAGCCGTTCATTGTTGCCTGGAAGAGAGGAAAAGGGGATTAAAATCTAATTCTCATATACACAGCCCTGGATTTATGGGCCTTGGCCTATGGGCGGCAGCATCCTATGGCGTCCTAGAGGGGGTGGTAGCGTCCAAAGATGGCGGCAGAATTTGAATATAGGGGCGGCGAAATAATTAAAATGGCCTATACTCATAAGAAATATAAATCGGACCCTTCATTATACGATTCGATCTACTTTCAGTTCAGACTTCTGCTGAACGGTTAAACTGTCTGTGACAGTCGACTGATGAACTGAAGTGTTTCGTTTGATTTGATGTGGGAGAGCTATGGTTCGGCACGAACAAGTCGGCTGTAGACACGAACGAGTCGTGAGTCGTGACTCGTGAGCTTGAGGTTTGTATAGACGCGTCACGCGGTTTTAGTTTATTTAATTACAAATATGACTTATATTTTACTAATTGAGTCCAATCATGTCCAATCTTCGTAATAAGGCTGCGAGTAATTACTTTTGAAGAAAAATTTGAATTTCTTTTTCTTACAACAGCTGTTTTGCAAATTAGGAATGTGTCCCAAACTCTCAGTTATTGCTAAAGTATTTTCGTTTCAGCCTTGGTGGTTTACGCAGCAAGTACATTCTAGATTAACTTACCTAAAAGCGATGTCGTGTATTCGTTATCTAAGTGTCATCAGGGCTCATTATCATTACAATAATGAAGCGTTCAGACCTCAATAACAGTATTGTAAACAGGAAAACTATCCAGGAAAGTTGTTCCAGGAAAATAACCTTAGTAACCCGTGGTTGAAGCATAATTACATTGCAAATAATTGCCTCGTCATTTCTTGTAACGTTTTCAAAGACGGATTTATTAATTTTTCCGTCGAAATCCGAAACCAAAAATGTATATTATATGTATAGGATTTGACTTGCCTCAATCACTAATTATTATGTTCGTTTTTAGGGTTCCGTAGCCAAAATAGCAAAAAAGGAACCCTTATAGATTCGTCATGTCTGTCTGTCTGTCTGTCTGTCTGTCTGTCCGTCCGTATGTCGCAGCCACCTTTCTCCGAAACTATTAGAGCTATACTATTGAAACTTGGTAAGTAGATGTAGTCTGTAAACCGCATTAAGATTTTGATGCAAAAATGGCAAAAATATTAAAAATTTTAGGGGTCCCCATAGGTACAACTGAATTAAAAATTATTTTTTTTCATCTAACCTATGCGTGTGGGGTATCTATGGATAAGTCTCCAAAAATCATATTGACGTTTCTCATATCATTTTTTTCTAACCTGAACAGTTTGCGAGAGAGACTCTTCCAAAGTGGTAAAATTTGTGTCCCCCCCCTCTAATTTCTAAAGTATTAAAAAATATATAATATTATGATGTAGATTACTATAAAAACTACCAACGAAAATTGGTTTGAACGAGATCTAGCCAGTAGTTTTTTTTATACGTCATAAATGGTAAACCTTAATCTAATCAACTGAAAAATAAAAATAAATCAAAAACCTTTTAATTTCATAAAAATAAACCTTATTGCTGCTGCGGAACCCTTCATGGGCGAGTCCAACTCGCACTTGGCCGCTTTTTTTTGGCAGAAGTTTATATTATTGTTTCCTGATAATCAATCTGCCTAGTTAAGGTGACGCCTTGATAATTTGGCTGTAGCGATGTCCATTTTTCTCAGCAATGACTAAAGCAAAGAAATTGAAGTTCACTGTCAGTATTCATCATGTCTTTGTCTTTGAATTACCCATAGCATAACACGATTTGTGAACTTTTATAACACAGAATAATCAATCAAAAAGACCTCTGTAAAAAAAGGGATTCCTATTTTGCCAACAGAGGAGAGTGATATAAGCTTCCAAAATTTGTACATAAATTGGTTCTAGTATACACTTTAATTTGTCCATAGCTTATATGAAATGTATTTATGGTTTTTAAATTACGCGACAAAAACCATTTTGTCGCTACGCCCTTTCCATTTTTTACTGTTCCATTGCTTGTTTTCTATGAGAGGCCGGGCCAGCCTCGCATAGAAAACAAGCAATCTAAAACACATCCAACACGGTTTTTTACTTTAACATGGCGTCACCTTAATATTCTCCTGTCAGAAAACAATTTCTCCTGTCAGAAAACAATTTCTCCTGTCAGTAAAATCAATCGAGGTACCTATCTTGCATTCTTTCCCATAATAATATTATTGTGGCCTGAATTTTCAGGTTTCCCCTAATCTGTACAGTAGATAATATGAACATCTAGAGACAAAACAGTACTCCACAATAATTAAAGTTAATGTGGATCAGGAAATCAGTATCGTAGTTAATGATGGTGCAAATGGGTGGTCGTGCGCCAGAGCCGATCAGTCGGAACAGCGGGGTCAACGACCGATACTCGACACCGGCTAAGTCACGGCTAAGCTAGTGCTTACACTCGGTTAGGTTACACAGCCTTAGCTTACAGGCTAGAGATAATCTGAGGTTGTTACTTAGCTTTTGGTTGTTTATGTGCTTGGCCAGTAGATAATACCTTAGTAGACATTTGTAGTTTTGTTAGTAATTGCTAAACCATATACAGTTTGTCCTATGGTGGTACTTCGGAGGTGAATAATCTTAATAAATGTATAGATAGAGTAGGTAAATCAGTTATCAGAGAGTTATATTGGAGCCAAAAACAAATAGAGGGAATTGAAGCAGTCTTTCTGAAAAGGGTTCTGACTTCTGGGCTCGTCGTACTAACAAAGAACATCCTCAAATTACATAACTATTCACGCAAAATCCACAATATATAATTATTGAGCCATTCAAGTGTATCCCTTCGAAGTGAGTTCGAGCGGGACCAAATACAAAGGAAAGGTACTGAAGGACGAAACGCTATAGTCCGTTCAGATCTATTTTCCCTCTGGCAGGATCTTTATGCCAATATAAAAATAAGGGCCACTATTATAGAACGCAACTGTGTACTAGGCTGGGTTGAAGACAGGACAATGACAGGCGTTGGCCGGAGGCCGGAGCAGTTCAACCGCGACGCATTGTTCATTGCCGAAATAGTCAGTTACGCAATCTGCAAAGTACTAGACTCCAACTTATCGCTATGTGTGGTTCATCACATCCATACTAATATTATAAAATATACGGTCAAAACCGTTTATGGCGACATCGTTTAGAACAACATACCGGTTAAATTGACCAAAATCAAACAAAGGTCCCGGCTGAATGCTATATGACCACCAGCTGTCACTGGTTATTACAACTATCGGTTTTTACGACTAAATATGAGTAGTCCTGTTGTTACCTCTTCATTATTTTGCTGAAACTTGGTATAGACTGAGAAAGAAAAAAATGTACGATTTCTACGCATTTTCGTCGTCGCGTCGTTAAGTCGCGTCATTAAGTCCTCTTAAGTTTTAGCTCCAAAAAGACCCAAACACGATGCAATACATATTTGCTTGTACGGTACCCAAGTCCCAACCATTCAGATTCTACCTCTAGAGTCTAGACTCTAGAGTCTCTTGAGCGGCAAAATTAAAAACTTACAATGTCCACCAATCTATTCTCTCATTAGTCATTACAGTGCGTTGAATCGACAAAATCTGCAAAATGGAACAGGAAAATTTGCTGTCCTGTCCCTATTCACGCTAAAGGAAGTTTCGTTCGACGTTTGATGTTTCTGTCAATATTCTGATATGACGTGTGGAACAGTATTTTGGTCGGATTATTTACTGTATGTGCTTGTGGCGCCCTCTGTTCTTACCTTTGCGTAATATTCCCTAACCATATGAGAACCATGATACTCTCAGTAAAAATCAGTATGATCAATAATAATTGTTTAACCAGTTGCGTTTTGTTTTCTCAGACATGGCCAGTATACAAATACGGTCTGGGCGGTAGACAATGGACACATCCATCAATATAAACAGCTGATAAATGAGCGGATGTTTGTAGGCCCGAAGAGATAATAGCTGCCTATGTGCAAATAAATGTAAATAATGTGCAAATAAACATACAATGTTTCTACTCCTCGAACTTATATTTCTCCTATGGTATAAGTTATGTAGATGCGACCAGATTTTATCAACTTGGTTCTCACATTTATAATTCCAGAATGCTAAAGCGTAGAGAAGAAGACAGTCTCTAGGTTTCATTGTTTGCTTCTTTGCATTGAGTAGGTTCCAAAACTATTAACTATTTTGATAAACTCTGGCGTATGGCCCATGGGGATGGACTGGTAACTTTTTATATTACGGATTTCAAACTTCGTAGCCAATACCGTTTATACATAGCTAAATAATTAAGAAAGAAGACTTAAACTAATCTAATGTACCGGTATCTTAATTAAAATAAAGGTACCCCCTGCTATGGTTGTAAATTTTAATTAGCACAGGTCTTTTCTCAACATTCTTCATCCGTTTACAGTTAGCGCCACCGAACGGTAATTTAACTCATCGAAATTGATCTAACGAGTCGAACGGGTGAGGTAAATGTGACAGTTAAACAGCTGTTATAGCCCGTTATGAGATGAGGCGTTTTGTAGAAAGTACGGAAAACATCCATCTAAATATGTATCTCGATTTACCGTCAAGATAAGTATCTTGATGGGCAAATACAGTATTTAAATAAATTAGGTAGAAGCTGTTTAAGATGACGCCTTGATAATTTGGCTGTAGCGATGTCCATTTTTCTCAGCAATGACTAAAGCTAAGAAATTAAAGTTCATTGTCAGTATTCATCATGTCTTTGTCTTTGAATTACCCATAGCATAACACGATTGGTCAACTTTTATAACACAGAATAATCAATCAAAAAGACCTCTGTAAAAAAAGGGATTCCTATTTTGCCAACAGAGGAGTGATATAAGCTTCCAAAATTTGTACATAAATTGGTTCTAGTATACACTTTAATTTGTCCATAGCTTATATGAAATGTATTTATGGTTTTTAAATTACGCGACAAAAACCATTTTGTCGCTACGCCCTTTCAATTTTTTGCTGTTCCATTGCTTGGTTTCTATGAGAGGCCGGGCCAGCCTCGCATAGAAAACAAGCAATCTCAAACACATCCAACACGGTTTTTCACTTTAACGTGGCGTCACCTTAACCAGTATAAGGCTTTAGAGTACCAGTACCTAAGTCTAGAAGTGGCCCTTACATAAATTTTGTTACTTCATAAATTCTATTGGACTTTATTTCAACATCTATTAAAGTTAAAACCATTCCTTTAACCTTTTGATCACGTTACTATTTTTTAATGCAAAGTCGTCTAGCCAATATCCTTTCTTTGTTTCTTTTATAAGTAACATTATTTGCACCAAGGAGTTTAAATTCACAGATTCTTAATTATAATTATGTTTGATTCCCGTCTTCGCATGGGTCCGAAAATGTCTGTAACATGTGGTTGAGGCATGAGGTTGTTGCCCGTCTCCCGGCGCCAAATTTTGCTGCAATGCGTCTGTCTGGCGTTTGTTTACTTTCGATTTATAATTTCAGGAATTTATGGGCATGTATTTCTGGATATTGTTTCACTGAACTCTCGGTTTTTAAAGGCATATTTTAATATATTTTTTTTATTCTCATTTTATTTAGGGATTTTAGCACACACAGTGGCTATGTCAATCCCATCTTGCCAGATATTTTAATATAAAAGCAGATATATTGCCCATTATATTGCAAGCTGTATTCGATAGCATGATTCAGGATTTCGGCGCTAGTTCACCACAAAGCTATCATCTAATCATCTAATGGCTTGTAGTTTTTATCTCAGATCCATCGTGCAAAAGATAGCTTTTGCTAACATTTGGAACGATACTAGTTATCCAACGAACAGATGTTTAATGTTTTTATTGCTCAGGCTCTTCTAATTTGCTATTATCTTCCTATACTATTTCGTATAATAAACCATCTAGTATCTATATGTATACTATATTTATATTATGTTTTTACTAATTACTCTTGTAAACGAATATTCGATGCGACCAAAGATCAAGTGCTATCAAGAGCGACATTTAACACGCCCAGACGCTTAACATCAGTCAATTCAGCTGCAGTGTCCACTTAAAACACTTGAATGTCCTAATCAAACTTGACAACATTTTGTTCGGAATCGAACCCACAGCCTCGCTCTTAACCGCTGGACCACGGAGGCGGTATGTCAGGGCATCGACCTTAAGCTCGTTTGATAAGCTCACTATTTATAGCCTATCAATACCGCTTCTGTGCCGTATACGGATAACTATCTTGTCACTCACATTGCTGTGTCCAGCATCGCCGTCACCGGGACGAACCCGACAAATAGTATTTAAATAAAATGCCACGTAATGACCGGTTTCAGTTTCTACCGATATTGGTTTTAACCCAAGAACCAGCGACAGCCGGAATTTCGTCATTTTATAAAAGCTAAAAGTTAGACTGTATATTACCCGGGCTATACCTAGACTCTAGACCTTATAGTTGCGTGTGTACGGTAAATTATACGGCTATTGCTGAACCAAAGATTTTCTTTGGTAGGATTGATCCTTATGGCCCAAGGATGGATTTGAGATGTGGAGCCACCGCGATTTTTCCACCAGAGCTTCTGCTCTGGAGGAAAATAGAGTGTCAATCTGTATAGACGCATTAACTATGGTACTATTCCAAGTTCATATTTTGTCGTGTACGTACACGACTATTAGAACGACCAACAATAATTACTATGGAGTTTCGGTCGCAGAATTACTTTAGGAGTCTGTCGCTAGCTCTTGGGTTATCTAGCGAGTGACATGCCGACGCTGCTTTGTAGTGACTTCCAGCATAATGAAGCCTACAGCGTATGTCAGAAAGTGGCATTTTCATCGATTTATATGTCAGTAATATATTTTATATGTCAGTAATATATATAAGTCTATGGGCATTTTATTTGAATTTTTGTCGGTGATGTCCTGGTGACGGCGGCGATGGACTAAAAGGGCCGTAGAATCCGAGGCCCGTGGTAATAGTTTAGTCTGCTATTTCAGACTCGAGTATTTTTATTATCTTCTTACATCAAATTAAAGGTATGGTCTTCTTTTTTTGCAGTCTTCTATGGACATCTTCTATGGACAGCAAGAACTAATTGCTTCTAATTTGAACAAAAACGCACTTTTTTATGTTTCAAATCATAATATTATGTATA
Organism: Plebejus argus; assembly: GCA_905404155.3. Classification (NCBI taxonomy): domain Eukaryota; kingdom Metazoa; phylum Arthropoda; class Insecta; order Lepidoptera; family Lycaenidae; genus Plebejus; species Plebejus argus. Next base: position 331,178 of record FR989939.1, on the reverse strand, counting down.
ATTAATTCTTTAAAATCTTTATAAAATATGTAAAATTCGTTAAATTTTTTAGAGTTGTTGCCTGTCGGACATTGCGAACTAGATAGAGTTTCATTTAACTTTGAACTTGCGAACTTAATAAGCATTTAAAAGCAACATATTTTCTTATCCCATCTTGTAGTCTTTTTGCCATCAAGACGTAAAGACTAAAGACATTATACGATATGATCAGCAACTGGTTTGTAACAAGCTGAAGAACTCGCAATAATTGATATCAAGAATTTTAGCGCCACTTATTAGTTTATTTCTTTCGTACATCGCTGAGATGAAATTGCTTTATTTTGTCACTATTTATCCTCTTTCTAATAAAAACATGAAGTACAATACTGTATAATATACAGCCTTACTCTCATACAATATTTTGTACTCATCTATCAATCTTTTTCAAACGTATCGAATAAAACACTGTACTTATTTCAAACAAAACGTTTGCGAACACTGTGTAGAATGTAGATCTTATAAATCGTAAGAGAATAAAGTTTTAATATGACAGCTGCTTCAAAGGAAAGAAATAAACATATTATATCTATTAATGATGATGCAGCTAAGAAATCGTTGCCTTTTCATCCGGAAACATGTATGTAATGAGATAAATCACAGTTATGCCACAAGCCTTAATTGATCATGGATAAGCTTTGAGTTCGCGTAGTGTATATTATATTCTTTGCTTTCGGTATCAGATAATGTCCAAGCCTCAAAAACCAACCAGCACTCAGCAGCCGGAACAGAGCAGTACTCGGGAAGTAATGCAAACAATAATAAAGTTTTAATTAATGCGTGAGGGTCGGCCCTCTTGTGACCCTCGCGATTGAGGGCATTCGAGGGTTAGAAAGGTAAAGGGCCATCCATTAGTATTGAGCTTTTTATTTTGCTGGAGTTTTTAATTATAATACTACTGGCCGTTGCCTAGATATTATTTAAAACGTGTTCAAATTTCAAAATGTTCTTATTTATACATAATTATTATGAATAATAAATACATGCTAAAATTTGTATACTGTATGTCTATCTGTCGGTTACCTCATGCTTCAACTGAAATTTGGTATGTAGATGCTTTGGCCACAGATTACTAAATACTAAGGTATAGTTAAGTATGTTTTCTTTGGCGTCGCGTTTTGGTCGCGTCGCGGGGAAGGTAAGTCCAATACCTGCGTCCAAATTGCTATTATGGAGGTATTATTTTCCTACATAGCTATTTTATCATCATCTGCTGTGGCCTATAATCTGTATATTTAACGGATGGCCTCTTGCTGTCATATATTATGCTCGTACATTGCGTGTCGCATGCGAAGCCCGGAAGATAGGTAGCAACTAGCAGCTTTACTATGATAATAATTGATAAGCGTATTATACTTGGTGGATTATTAATTCTGGATTATGGGTTTAACGCACTCAGAGACAATGATTATTAAGGAGTTACAAGCTTAGGTTAAAGGATTTTGATATGTAACTATATTAGTAACTACATGGAGTTATAACTTGTAATGACTAATGATTTATGGGTTAAGGTCAACAACCGATATTATAAACACAGTAAGCCCGTACATGCCAATCCATACTTAAATATTATAAATGAGAAGGTGTGTCTATCTGTCTGTCTGTCACGGTGTCACCTCTTCATGCCCTAACTACTGAATAGATTTTGCTGAAATTTGGTAGATGCTTTGAGTCCTGGAAAGGATAGATAATGCACACTTTTTACTTTCTGCTTTGCTCGCGATCAACTAATTTTGACACAACGGACTTGCGTACGTCATCTAGTATTTTAATTTCCTAGCCCTATTTTGAGGTTTTTTCTGACAAGAATTTCCAACAAAATCTGTTCAAAAGAATAAGCAATTAAATATATATAACGATTTAGTAGCTAATGATAAAGAAGCTTTATAAAGCGTTTAGTTTTAAACGGTAAACCGGTCCAAACTGAACTGCTAACGAAATATATCAAACGGTACTGGGAGCTGGCCCGCGAGACGAGACATCAGACAATGTAAGGGAACAATCTGATATGCCTGTGGGTGATGAATTTTCTCATGAATTTGTGAATAGGTACTGGCTACTGACACTATTTATATTCTGTGCTACTGAGTAACCGAAAAATGAAAATAAAAATATAAACATTCCGGATATAATATGATGTAGAACATCTAAATTTTTGGAAGAAGGTTAAAAAATATAGTTTTTGGATCAATCCCTTCCATAAAAAATAACTGTGATATGTAGGTACAAACTATTTTTGGAACAATCAACGAAATTAAGATTGAAGATACCATAGAAAACACGTAATGAATTATGATATTATAGGAATCTGATCTATCCAGAATCCAGATAATCTGCTAGAAATCATACGAAGGGGACAAAAAGTTGAACGTAGTAAGAACTGACATTCTGATTAAGAACTAAATCTGATATCAATGAGAGGTATCACCTGGAAAGAGACAGAAGATGCAGTGATAATGGAGAGTAACAGTACCACAGTCCACAACACCCCGGTCGCGTGCGCGGAGGTCACCGACCTCGGACCCTCCACGAGCAGGGTCACCTGCGTAAGCACGACCAGAATACACAAGCACTAATATTTAGCAATATCTAGGCTATGTCACGTGTTGTTTGCGAAATAAGCAACTGAATTTTTGAATTTTGAAACGGTCCCTTAGGTACTCTAGTTGCACTTATTGTATGTAAGATGCCCTTGGTAACTTTAGCTAAAGCTATAAGAAGATACAGTGATTTATTAGCTTGAGATTTATAATCGTCTTTATTTGACTGAGGCCATGTACTTGTACTATTAATTATCTATTCTGTGGCCATGTTAATTGTTAATGAAAGAATAACACAGCAGGACTAACTTGCAACTTTTTGCTGTCTTTGTCTTATAAGTTGAAAAGTGGCTTGAAAAGCAACAACATAGATTGGTTATTCCTGTCTTAATCGTCGTTTTAATTCTACTTAGGATAGTGGATACTACTTATTGTTTTAATCTTTGTATTTGACTGACTACTTAACCTAATGAATCAGGGGATGTTAATGTAGCAGATTATATATCTCCGAACCGGTGTCCGGTTGGCGAGTCGCAGACATGTTTATGTTAGAGTTCATGGACTTTTGTTACTGCTGACTTATGAATGTTATGATGCATTGTCTTAACGGACAATTAACAATTTGATTATGTAATCATAAGATAAATGTCTTTGAAGATGTACCGCGTAATAATGGCCCAATTAGGAATAATCACACATGAAATTACTAATTTAATGTCATGAAAATTTTAAAAAGCCTGTTCTCTTATTGCCAGTTCAGTTACTTATTTTATGATATGAATTAATTAGTTTAAATCTCGACAACGTCCAATTTTATTGTGATTAGATTTGGAGGTAAATCACATGCCATATTTGGTCAGTGATCATTGTCCATATTTGGTAGATCACAACTCGCGAGAGGCCCGTGCCCGGTGCACGGTGCCGTGCGGATGCACACCAGCGCAGACAGTTACAACAAGCTAATTAAGATTTTACCTTGATTTTACATCCAGTGATAACTGTGCATGCCTTTCCAAATCTGCACTAGACAGCTATGTATTTGATAGCCCAGATACTTTAGATATTAGTGGATCTATTTATTAAAGTAGATCTTTTGTTCAGTGGTAAACCAAAATATTATGTACATGACAAATTGAGAATATAGGTATTTTGACTTAAGGGAACTGCAATAAGCAGCCTCCAATATTACAAGGAGAAAGAGTATTAAGGAGCATGAGTCCATGGCCACAAAAAAGGTAAATTTTTAAAGAGACTGAATTTTTTACCAAATGCTCAAAAGTTTTGAAGGTCATAAAGGTGTCTGGAAATACCACAGGCGTTTCTTTCTACATGTATTATAGGCAGTATTTTTGATGCAAACATAACTTAACTAACATAATAAATTGTAAGGCTTTAAATAAGGAAAATAAACTCATCTCATAAATTCCCAAACCACATTCTAATGTAAAAACGAGAACTAATGTGACTTTAGTATTTAAATTTAACTAGTCGAAGATGGTAATCTTTACATGAGCCATCTGCCGCTTGTTGCTAAGCCTGATAAGTTATATAAGTTATTTAATTTGTATAGTAATAAACATTAATCAATTAATTAAAAGTTTATAGAGTTAAGGATAAACAAGCTAACATCGCCTGATGAGAAGCAATTAACGCAAAACACGCAAAAGTGTCACAAAATTCACAAACGTTTGACCAACTTACAATGGGGTCATGAAGAAATTCCTTTGAGCTACCTCATAAAATACATTAAAAAATTGGTAGCAAGTAGAAATAATGAAGTAGGAACTAGAAACTATAATATTATATTATGTAAAAACAATTTTAAGTATTTTCTCAGACCAAATAAAAATATTTTACAAAAAAAAATTAACCCTCTGTACACTATCGTAGTTATTTAAATCCCGGCAAGTCTCGCCAGCAGTCGTTTTGCTCGCGGCTGGATTCCGCGGGTGTCACCGACGGACGGCGCTGGACGCCGCGCTGGATAAATCGTCGGCATTAGTCCAGCTATGCCAACAACGTGACATTCTAGATTACTAGTGCTAGATATTGTATACATTTGTCTAAAAGAGTCTTTGGAATAGAGTTATTATCAATTATGTAGGACTCTGGACTAGTGATAGTGAGTGAGAAGGAGAACACTGGACTTGAAAATCTTGCAGAAGTTTATCTCGGGAAGTATGTTATGCTCTAAGCTGGAAATGATCTATAATTACTATAACAATATTATCTACAAAATTAAAAACTTGAGAAATATTATTCGCAAAACAGAAAATAAGAACAATGTAAATTTCAAATAAGATTGTTATTGAACAAGATCAACGGTATGTAAATACAAAAATTCCAGAACGGATACACTCCGTTCTGGCATACCTAATACCCATATTTTGTACGTATACCGTTAGCCGAAACTTAAAATCTGCTTCAAAACCAAAGAGTGAGTCATGCAAGAGTCATGTTCGATATGCAGCTGCACGCGAATGGATTTTAAAAGAAAGTCAACGCTCCCGCAGCGGCGCGCCCGTGACCTTGACACCCGCTATTTAAATCCCAGTTCAAAAATGGAATCTTTCTTTTTTTTATCGAAAAGCAGAACATGCTATAACAAGCGACACGTTCATTAATTAAATAACTTGTTTTTTTAAACATATTAATAATCGACAGTCGACACCATAAAAATTAATTAGACACCTGTCAATTTTGATGATGATTTCCAGTTCGTTCTTTCTTTTTCAAAGTTCTTTCAAAAGATTTTAATTTAACCTCTCAATCCCCAAGCGGCCGGATCCGGCCGCTGTCACGTGGTTGTTACTGTCAACGCCCATTCCGTCAAGACCCAAGCGGCCGGATGTGGCCGCGCTCTTTCATTCGATTAAATTACGTATTTCGTCGATTTAGAGTCTACTTTTGTATGAAGAAGTTTGGTTAGTTACGATCTGTGGTAAATTTGCCACATTCTGAATGCAAAATATTATACAATCTGTGGTCGACGACATATTTTCAGTCATTTGAAAGTCGTGATTTTTTCGTGTGTGTTCTGCCATGTTGTGTAACAATTGTGTAATTTGTTTTAATTATGTGCTGATTTCATCAAATGTAAGTAGTAAAATAGTTTAATTTACTAATTATATATAGTTTTAGATAATAATTTGAAAGAAATACATCGTATTAATTTTTAGGTTACACTCGAAAAGTTGGTTTCTTTTTTGGTGATTTTTACGCGATTTGCGTAATATGTTTGTAAATTACTCACGTGAAACGTTAAAAAGAAGTAATTACAGCTAGTTAGAATGTCTACACAACTATTTATCGCAATTATTTTTGTATGAAATATGAGTGAAATTGAGTGAAATATGAGACGGTATAACGGTTTTCGGCGGCCGCGGGCCACTTTGAACTTTGTTTGTGTAGCACTAAGGCCGAAATTTGCTTGTGGGTAATACGAAACGTTTTTTGCTATCCAATTTTTAAGTGCTTACACAAAGCATGTGGAGATTGTTATTGTTTATTGTTTTTATGTATATAGTTTGTGTAGCCCTGTGTTATTGAAATAAGAACAATGTATTCATTACTTGTGGCGAAAAAAAGTCACATAAATAGATTTCAAAGTTTATAGTAGTGAGATGAAAATCACATCGGGCTAAATACTATAATTATGATGCTTATTAGATAGAAAATTTAACATAACTGTTTAATGCTTTTCACAGAAACATAAAAAATACCAATTTTTGTAAAAATATTATAATAATTGTACAAAGAGGGTAGGCCGGGCGCCATCTTTTTCTGACGCACGTCAGCCTAGATTTTTGCCTAGATTTTTTCCCCAGATCAAAGGGTTAATTTATCTAATAAAATAAGTTTTACACGCAAAACTTCATACAAACATGATAAGCCCAATGTCAAGTACTTCCGATTTTAGTAAGTGTTAAACCCAATATTAGGCACATTAAATTAAAATATGAAATGAAAGCAACATTTCGTATGCAAGTTACGAACCTTATTGATTTAATTCATCATTGTTCCTCACTCGTACAGCCATGAGCCATGTCAGCACACTGCCTGCATCACAAGCAGTGCATTCAATAGGGAGGATGTGAGTTGTGACTGTCCGTCGCCGATGGTAGAGATTAGAAATTACAAACGAGAAACCAGTTTCAAATAATATTTTGGACCTGAATGGACGTCTCTTTGCTCATACAGATGTGTAAAACTACTTACGTTTTCATGATCATCAAAATGTAATTAAGACACATGTGAGTTAGCAGGAAAAAATACATTCAAAACTAACGGCAGACGTATAAAATATGATAAAACAGCATTAATGAGCATAACTTCAAAAGTCCCAACTCCCAAGTGCAATTTGGCTAATTGCTGTTAGCTAGCTGCTTCGCTATTTACTCGACTTTAAAATTTTCTGTTTTAATTAACGAGACGTTTCAAAGAACTGCAAATATATTTTGAGTAACGTAAAATTAACAATGGACATTAATTTCGGGAAGTTCTTTTTAGAAATAAAGGCCAGAATGGCACTGATATCTTTAATTAAGTCGCTGATTGCGAGTGAAATGTGCAATGTGTTTGCAGTCAGCAGTGACATGACATGATGTATGATGTGGGTAGTGCGACAAGTAGATCTTTATGATGCAGTAACAAATGATTATTCCCAATTGACAAAAGATTTGGAAGGACTTGGGGAAAGGAAGGATCTGGGACTGGTAAGGCAAAAGTGTAACAATAAAGTTTTTAAGCAGTTGTGACGGGTCACGGGGTTTATTGCAACTACAGACAGAACACACAGACAACACTCGTGTAAATAAACTGTTGCAGTATGAACTATGAAGACAAGACGTGTTGACTTGTTTTTAACATCTAAAACGATAAATAACGAAATTAAAAGAAACAGATAATTTTATTTAAGTACTGAAACAGTAATATTTTCAACTTTCCACTGTTACTTTTTCTATTATATTATTATTATTGTGTGACAGTAGGCTGTTCAGAGCACCATTAGAAGATATTCCACACTTTCACAGTATTGCATGCAAAACATCAATTTACGGACCGTGATAAAATTGCTAGGAGCAAATACGAGATATTTTTATCGCAAACGGGTTATGTGGAGGTTGTTAAACCCGACATAGAAAAATATAACGCGGAGCCACGGGCCATTGGACAATAGAACGTAAACGCCTTATACGACAAAAAATACAGAATCTGTTATCGATTACATAGTTTATTATATTACAAAGGCTGTAATACCAGACAGGGAAATGGACAGACAGAAATGTGAGGGATGATTGTTGATATTATGCAAATGCTGGCCCACCAAACTAACTAATGCCACTCAAAAAACTAATACGCGTGCTATCTTGTCATCTGATAAACGATAACCAATAAATCGTGATAAGTATCTGCCAAATATGCCGGTGCTATCGGCCGCGGGAGGCAGGTTTACGACGATAATGTTGATGATACAACAGAATTAACAGCTAATTAGCACGCAAAGCTGGTGAAATTATGTATGCAAAATTTGTAGAAAGCAATTTTAGAAGATTCAAAAATTTTGAATTTGGAACATCGGCGACCATGACCGTTGCGGTTGTTGCGTTTCGGTACAAGCTACAGTCTACACAATAATTAAAACCACTAATTATTGTAAAAAGCTGTGCTTTGTTCGGTCTTTTTGGTCTAGTGATAAAAATAACTCATCTATTCATATTTTGCATTTTCACTAATCACAAATCTTAAATTAAGATTTGCGATTGGACGAGGGAAGCAATAGAAAATATGTAGATTCAAGTAGGTACGTAACCAATATATTTTATAAGGAAACTGTAATAAATAATTCTAAAGATGAAAGTTTTAAGTACGTATTTATTATTCGTAGATTACAGTTAATAGTTTTCTGACTAAACAGTGTGACAGGAATTTCCATTGACGAACGCCGGAAAAAGGGAGACGCAAGAAACAATTTAAATTTTAAACCAACTACTTTTCAAGAAGCTTTTGCATTTTATCTGTCAGCAAACGATTATGACGGAAACCTCAAACTAGATAACGAATCGTGACAACGACGAAAGATAACGAAAATGTTGATACTCCAACTTCCAAGTAAAGTGTGGGAAATATATTTCGTTGTTTTTCGTAACGCTTGACCAAACAGTCGTAAACTTGACCCTGCCCGTGACCAGACTATTGATGGATGTTTAACATTGTTGACCATGAAAGTGTCCAAACCAATAGTCCCAAAGTTCCACTATCTTCAGCTTGCTATGTAAATAAATTATTGATTTAGAAAGTCATTATGTGGTTTTAGCAAATTCCCAAATGATGTATCAAGCAATCGGTTCGGATGTAAGATAAAATTTTAGCAATGACAACTTTCGCAGTGATAAAGAAAATTTCTTTACCCAGTCAGCTTATCGTAAACATTTGGTTCAGTACAAAAGATAATACTATGTTTTGTTGGCAATCTCTTGAGCCTTTCTTTTTTTCGTTTCAAGGTCGACTTAGCCCTTAGGACTTCAGCAATTCTGTATCAGCTATTAATTGATACAAATATTTTTGCTGGCTTAATCTCTTGAGCCCACAGACTCATAAGGGGATACGTATCTTGAGCCTTTTCATCATTTCCTGTTCCAAGGTTGACTTAGGTCTTCGGCAATTCTGTAAATCACGCTGCATCTTGGAAATTGCTCGGGTAAAGAGGCATTACAAATTGGTGGTTTCGATCACGTAGATTACACGGTCATACGCCTCCGGAGTCACGACAGTCGGACGTGATCCTGCCTTCGGACGTTTTGCAGGAAGGTTCTCAGGAAAAGGTCGAAGCTCTAGACCCTAGTTCATAGCCCAAGTTGCCGACAATGCCAGCCTTTTAAAACCCAGTAAGGTCATTATTTGTGTCACATTATAAAGTTAGTCTAATCAGACTTTTTGTGCTGTTCTCTTCTAATTAGATTTCCATTGAAGGGCTTGTGTAGCGGCCTGCTTGTATTATTATTTTCAAGTCTGTTTGTCGTTTTCGATTAGTGGTTAGCGATGACTAATATTTACCAGTTCTAAAGTCTAGTTTAGATCTAATTCATGATAGACAGACTTTAATTCGCAGGTCTCTTCTGGCAAGTGTTATTTTTAGTCACCAGATTTGGATTTCTTTTTACTTAATTTGATTCCTGAGAATGCGACCATTAACGCCGCAAATTGTTTTAATGCTTGAGCTGAAACAAACGCTTTTAAGTGCGAAACAATAGGAATAAAAATGTTGTGCTTTGAAACAATGAGTCTGAAATCCGATTATCCTTGTGGCTGGAGTGCGTTCACCCAGGCCATTGGCCAGGCTGGCTGCAGGCAGCAGGGCTTCTAAGCGCATTATAAGTTATTGTCAGTTCGGTTATGACTTATTATGAGTTATGATTATTGTAAATGCCAGAACCAGGCTAGAACATTTCTTGCATTGCTTTGAAATTTGAAAGACGATAGAAAATATTTCAATAGCTACATGTAAAAGTGGCTACAAAATTATTATTCTCAAATTAAAGCTAAGACTAGATACCAAGTAAATAAAAAAAGTGGGTAGGCGTAGTAACTGGCAAGTAAAAAAGTAGGCGAAAGGTTTTTAATTTGAAACAAAATATTCGAGGGTAGATGTTGAAATTAGTAAAAAATTACTTGAAAAAAAAATAAGAGGTGTCTTACTAATTCAAAATAAAAATAATTCTGAAATGAATATTGAATCTAAGAAAATAAAAAAATCAGAAAACTTAAATCCCATAGACTTATATAAATCCAATACGCTTTCAAGTACTAAAGGTTCTGGCTCCTAGATACCTATAATATCCCCAAATTGTATGTTATTGATTTTTGAAGTCCAAGAATAGATTTGAAGCCAGCCCTTCGTTTGAAAACGAATTGTAGGTACAGACGTCGCGCGGGCGAGGGTGTATGCCGTGCGGTATACGCACAAGTAGACGTGCCCCGGACAATCGATTCGAGCTCCCCTGCCGGCGCCCGGCGCGCTACCCGGCTCGTGCCGCCGCCGCCTCACGCCCGATCCCGTAAAACAGACAAAAACTCACCTCTTCTCACCTCGGTGCACACTCCAGAACAGAAACGCAGTCGCGTATATCGCGAGATGCACAGTTGCACAGGTAAAAAATTACAATCCGTTCGCGACCACACAAACTTACAATAACTTTACACTTTGTATCGTTTTCGAGCTGCTCGGTCGGAGCCGATGAATTTGGGAATTTGAATTTCGAATCGAATACGTCTCCCGCACGAGCGTTCGCGGCGGACTGACCGGAGCGAGTACCTATGGCGGCGCGGAGATGAGCCACCCGAATGCAGCTACGCTCGGAGGTTCAGCGAGAGCCAATGAGCGAAAAGCTCTCTCCCCGGCGGCCAATGGCATTAGCGTTCGGATGCGATATCTTGCGGTGAAAGTTTAAAATACGTGCCGTAGTTTATTTTAGACGAAAATTAATGATTGAAATTAATTTCTCGGATTTAATTTTTGTGCTAATTTGGTCTTAGAGTGCATCATTAAAATGAATGAGCAATGCGTTTTGTACTTTTACTAAATTTACATCTAGGTTTTACAGGCAAATAAAGAATATAATATGATGGGTACCAACAGCTACCAAACTACCGATCTTCCTCAAAAATAGTCAAAGAGCCTGTGAAGCACAGTATAGCAATATAATATCCCTACAGTAACGAAACGCCTTTGATGTCGCATGATGCCGCCACCGGTGTAAGTACCAAGCAGATATGCCAGGGTTGCCACTTGCCACGAAACGGGAAATAAAATAAAAATAAAATATTGTGCTTTTAATCAGCGTGTTATATTTACATATTATGTCGTACTGCCAGATATTTACGTGAAACTTTATTTTTAGATGATTTGAGTTCTTTACTAGATGATGCGCGCAACTCCGTTGTGCCAAAACTCGTTAATCGCACGGGAACCGTACATTTTACCAGGACAAAAAGTATCCTTTGTCTTTTCCCGGGACTCAAAGTATCTCCATGCCAAATTTCAGCAAAATCTGTCCAGCGGTTTGGGCGTGAAGAGGTAACAGACAGACAGACAGACAGACACACTTTCGCATTTATAATATTAGTAAAGTAATTACTAATTAGTATGGATTTATAAAATTATATTAATATATTAAAATAATGAAGACGCATTCGGATATATAAAATATCCAACAATAATTAATTATCATATTATAACAACTGGTAGGTACGGTAGGCCACACGTCAGGTGTAACAGAAGCACTTCAAAACTCGCTCTTATTACGTGCGCGGTAAGGGCGGTCCAAAGGTCAAAATGTTACACTTGATGTGTGGCCCTGTGTACCTAGCTAGGTAGGTACTAATTAGTATGTAACAGGGTATTTGACAGTTTTTTTTATTTTTATTCTATAAATTGTTTCTCTCCTTGTTACACTTCTTACAACGTAAACAATAAAACAGAGATGCAAATTGCAAATAAATGCCACCATATATTATTATATTTTATGACAATTAAATCCTTTTTGTTTTTTGAATCAGATTTACATATTATTCTGTACACTGAACACTTGTTATATCCCATTGTTTATAAAATAAGATGTTACAGGCTATCGTTTTACAACACAAAACACAAAACGCGCCAACGTCACACCTGCGCGCGAAGTCGTTCAAACTCGCGGAGTTTGGCGGACTGGGCCCGCGCCGCCCGCTTCCCCGCGGGTACCCCTCCGTTGCTCTGCGCAAGTACATTCGTTTCACTACTGTAGGGATATTATATTGCTATACTGTGCTGTGAAGTGAGTGAGTGTGACATGAATATTATTTTATTCCATTATTAATAACATAATACTTAACATAATAATATTATGTAGGTATATCGATGACGTATTTTTTTCTGTAAGTACTTATTACATAATATTATTATACTAAATCATAAGGATTATGTAAGACGTAAAATATGTTCCACTTATTATAATAATAATTTATTATATTATTGTATTGTTATGAACAGCTTATGATTACGTGCTTGTACTGTGTATTGTGCTTTTTAATCTGGGCGAGCGAAGCGAGCCCTAGTTATATTATACACAACCTTTACATTTTCTGGTACACTTTACGGAAAAACTATCAAGCCCATTGATGTATGCTTTAACATTGTAGGTAATTTCTATTTATATTTACATAATATTATTGTGTTATCATCAGTCTGTCAAGGTGTGACGACGCGAGCCCTCACAACACAAAGCTAGGTTTTTAGCTAGTAAGTAAATAAAAATTAGATATTGTAACATAAAAGTGATAAAACATTGCCAGCTGAAGGTGTCAGCGCGCACAATTATTAGCATACATTAGTATGGGAATCGAGCCGAGAAAGCTCTAATTGACGTCAGCTGTATACTTTGCGTTCTGTAACAGATAAATATTATTTGCTTTCGTCTATCCGTTCTAGATTATACCTGTCTATTAAATTAAAAGTACTTCTACTTATTCTTTTTTAATTTTAATAAACCCTAATTATAGGTAAGCACTTAAATGAATTATTCATTACTTAAATAAAAATTTCAAATAAACCTTAAACTTATCATATTGTTTGCAGGTTTATCAGCTTTATCTAGATTTTTTGTGGTCTTTCATATTATGTGCTTTCTAAGATTTTGGTTTAAAAGTGGGTTAAAAATTAAAATATAAGCAGCTGTTAATGAAGACGAGCCACGAGGTCTTGCACTGATTCCTCGTTGGAGAGATAACATCTGAAAGCATCAGTCCCGTACCTACGCAGTGCCGGTGAAAATAATTTTATTTGTGTTAATCACAATAATATTATTATGTTTACGGCGGTGCAGCGCCTTGACTTTCATTACCATCACTTTTTAATGATGAAGACGTTTAGTTAATAAATCCCAAGAGCCCAATACCAATATATCAAATGATTAGATACTGCTACATTATAATGTTAAAATATTCAAAATGGTACACTAGATAATCTATTTATGGACATTGGATATTAATAAGCCCCTATTTAATTCAGAGATTAGGGGTTTAGAAGCCATAAGCAAATCAGAACTTCACTTACTTGTGAGTTGTGGGTTTGTCATGGTGAGATTATCAATGTTAAAATAAACGTCATTAAAATTTTGTTTTGTAGTCTGTAGATGACAATGTATGATCGGTGTATGCGTGTCGTTTGATCATAGCAACAGTGATGTATCTCATGCACCGCACGGAATTCGGAAAGCGGCGCGTTGCGTGATCCTCAGCCCACCATTATCATAATTGATGAAAGCAGTCGTCTCCGCCTATCTAGTTTTGTGTAGTATAATCAAAAACTGCAGAAATATTAGATACGCGGAGTCAATGACCTGTAATTTGGGAAAAAACTTTTAACTTGAAAGCTTCTGTCTAGCTCCTGCTATAGTGTTTCATTGCTATAGTGTTTCAAACAGCTTGGACCCCTTGGAATTACGCCGAGATGTAAAGCTTCACTCTACATCCTCTATCGGTTGTATCACGGGGAGTGCTCTGAGGTATTGTTCGGAATCATACCACCTGCAACTTTTCGCCATCGTCCCACGCGAAAATATACCATCCTCATCACCTTGATGAGTGGCAGTCTTCCACCGTGCGTTTTACACGTAACTTTGTGCCGCGCACTGTAAAACTCTGGAACGACCCGTTTGCTCGTTTGCCCCCATATTTAATAAATAAAACTCCTCCGTGGTTTAGAACCTACTCATTTACTTATTACTATGGAGTCACGCTGAAACTTAGAACAACAGTAAAAATGTGTTGCTTTAAGTTAGTACCATGATCAACTGATATTATCTGACAAAAAATCCTTGCGTCGGATAGGCAACTAAACGATTCTGGTCTCTATCCAACTGACTAAAACAAAACCAAAAGGGCATGCTCGCCCTTGTAAGTTGTGTGCAGTCTGCTGTGTAGGTACAGCTACTACCTACACAATTACGGACTTTTTAAAATAACCATTATAGCCCGAGAGCTTCTAAGTTCTAACCCTGGTTTCATACTGTATCAACATACGTTATCTGATATCTCAATAAATTCACCTACGGCCGCGGCATAATCAATAATCATCTTGGGTTGGGAGATGGGACCCAAGATTTGACATTCGATTATACCTTCAAGACCAGCAGGCTTGCATGGTCAATTGGTCACCATAGAAGCGGTTTCGTTATGCGGAAGAATAGACAAAGTGACAGTTAGACAAAGGAAATCCGCCACTTTGTCACTAAAATCTGTCAGTTTGTCCATTCTTTCCCATTTCTACTTTTGTTATGCTAAGCCTGGAGTAGGTGCGTTAGGACTTAGGAGGGGGCGACACTGGGCGACGAATGACGATAAGCGGCGCCTTAGTACTACCTAACCTGTGCCAAAGAAATCTCGCCCAGGGTGCTGCACGTAGCGCTAAAACCGGCACTGTTCAAGACTATTCGACGTGTAACAAAAGCAATTTATCTGCATTTACGATATACTACAATCACCAATATTATCGACACCTAAATAAAATCCGTTAATCCCGGCTAATGCGACCGTTTTGTCGTGGCGCGAAAGTTAAACGCGTAATGAGCCGATACCACAGTTACCGACACGCGACTTCGGCATAGCAGACGTTTGTAATAAATAATTGAATTGTCAGATTACAGCGTCCAAAGCGTCATTTATGTTTTTTACGAGCGCAATACGATAGCTGAGATCACTGCAAGGAATTAGAAAATTAAATGCACTAAATTGCGAATCGGTATAAAAGATCCGTTATTAACTGATTAATCAGTACAGCTAGACTGCAACGTCTTATGACTGTGCGGATTTAGCTTGCAGATAGTTACTAGTACTATGACTAGATTTCTCCTTCTTGGAAGTAAAATTATCCCGATAAATGAATCCCAATCAATTTTTTGATAGCGGGCAACTAACGCTGTCAAAACGACTTACCAAATATTATTACCTTTAAGTATTAAAAAACAACGGAGGGGAATATTACTTCTACTCTCCCTCGTCTGACGTCTCTCCCATCTTACGATTTTTTTATCAAGCCATGTGTCAAAAATTAAAATCTCCTTAACTTTGTCCTCAAATAACTTAAAAAAAGAATATTTTATTTACATACAGTGACAGGCCGCAGGCTCCTGGTCTATGTTCAATGTTCATACAGTTTTTCACGTCGCGTCGTGTTGATTTCTCTGTCACCCCGCCTTCGCACGACGACGGTATAATCGACTCTCTCGATAACATATTTTGCATTTATCAATTCACTTTCGCAACATATTAAGTCATTATTATTTAAATCATTAGATGCAGTGATGACAGAAAATTATTATGTTTTAGGCCCGTCTCGCAAGGTCACAGAATATATAATAGTACTGGCAAGGTTAACGTTTACTTAGTTAAATTTTGAATGAGTATTTAATTCTTCCTAATGATTGTTATTAATTATATTTATAATCATTATAATAATGAGTTAAAAAAATTAATAATTTTATACTTATTGAAGTTTGATTCTTGGGTGTCTTGTGTAAACTTTAAAATTTATCAACTTTTAATCCTACCTATCTATCTTCGAAGGACCAAAACTTTTTTAATCGACGAGTTTGTGAAGTTCGTGCTCAACACACATTCCCACCACCGTAACTCCTGCGTCGCCAGAACTATCGACAGTGCAGTGGTAACTGGTAAGTGGTAAACAACTAGGTATGTAAACCCTTTGCAGCTTTGGCATGATCCTTGCAACCGGAATAATCTGTCGAGAAACGAGATAGTAACGTCAATACGCGGAGTACTATTATTTATTCTGTGATACGACGTTAAACCTTTTAAATAAGTAACTGTAACTTTACGTATCGTAAATTGTAACGGCGCCGACCATTTTATCACTGTAAATTGC
Source organism: Plebejus argus (assembly GCA_905404155.3). Lineage (NCBI taxonomy): Eukaryota > Metazoa > Arthropoda > Insecta > Lepidoptera > Lycaenidae > Plebejus > Plebejus argus. The sequence goes on along the minus strand of FR989939.1, from coordinate 314,681 downwards.
TTTTATCACACTTATAAATACCGCCTTCAGAATTAAGGCTCCCCGTTATTTGCTGCTGGGTGGCATTTCTAATTTCTGCCTGGCTCAGAGGTTTTATGTTCATCCAAGCGTTGTTTATTGCTTAGGTGCTGATGATAGGCAATCATACGCATTCTGTACTATTATATTTTTTCAAATAATATGTAAAATACTTTTGTGATTTGTCAAAATGAAAACGTAGAAATTTGTAATTACTAGCCCTATCTCTCCTACAATCGTGATTCGTGGAACCACATGAGGGGCATGGCTTATTAAATAATTTAGGGATTATCTAGGTAATTGGCCGGTATAAACAGTCAGACTTAACAGCCGTGACTTTTAAGTGCGAACGTTTCTAGCTTATGATGTATCTCACATTATCTGATATCTAAACGAGGCCATCAGCCATGTATTACCACGCGAGCGCCGGACATGTTTTTTCACCGGGTACCAATTAAAAAGGATTATACCATACACTTGTACGAGTTGTAGACTGTATGTGCACGCGAGCCGGGCTGACATGGATGACCAGCTCTCGAGCATGGCTGAGCAGACCGAACTTGAAGATTACAGATATTAGTTAAGACTGAAGATATTAGATGAGCTAAGAAATTGAGTCGCCAATCGCCATCGAGAATTGTCAAAGATTAGGATTTAGGAAGTAGAGACGAAAAATATGAACTGATATTTTGACTAAACAAAAAAAAAACAGGTAAACTATAATTATTATATAAGTAAGGAAAAGGCGTGCTATTTCTAGAAGTTGATACTGTCTTTTAACAAGTTACAAGATAAACCTAAAGTCTAAACTGTCTTATGGAGATGTTTTACGTCCTACGCGTATGTCCTGAGAACTAAGTTCTGTGATTAGCTGCCCATCTAAAGTCTAGCTCTAGACAGTAGACTGCTAACCAGCTTCTGAATCAGAGTGAGTCGCATTAATTGGTCTGATCTGATCTTGGCGGGTGCGCGGGCGTAGGAGCAAACGTGTTCTATGCGCGGGCGCCACTGATCTCTATACAAATTACAAGTACGCTGGATAGCTGATAGCCTTTGAAATGACAGCTATTTTTTGTGCCTATTTGAAGCGGAATCAGCGCCCCTAATATTCGGGTAGAGAACTAAATCTGACGTTAAAATGACGTTTGAAAGCCGCCATATTGGCGCTGATAGCAGTAGTGAGAGTATTTGGAACTAATACTAGTGATGACAACTGTTGTTATTGGTTGTGGTTACGTCAAATTTAGTTCTCTACCCGAATATTGGGGGCGCTGATTCCGCTTCAAATAGGCACAAAAAGCAGGTCTGTATCAGCAATCCAGCGTACTTGTATAATAGAGATCAGTGGCGGGCGCGCGTCAAACCTGATAAAATTATTACATAGTCGGGTAGAAACTAGAGAGGGCGCTGCGGAGCGGAACGCGCCTAATTACTCCTACTAGAGCGGAAAGCGCGCGCATTTTATTCACTTTAGAAATTATAATTGTAATTTTTATTACGATTTACAAACTTAAAACCGTCCGTAATGGTGCCTTTCTTTTGTATTGATGCTAATGGGTGAGAGGAGACAGTTAAACGTTTTAAATTATATTATTTTTAAGCTTTCCTCCGCGCTCGCTCGTGGAGTAATGAATTTGGTGCTACTTAATTTTTAATTAGCCTTTTTTTAACTACGTCTTAATTTGCGAGTTTTTATTGCTTTCGTGAAACTGTAAATTGGTATGTTACCAACGATTTACAGTAGGTACTATTAAATATAAATATAATATTATGAACAATACCTACAAAATTATTTGAAGTTTAAAAATACCTCTCTACGTCTTCAGCATGAACTAATAATAATTTTTCATCTTATTTTTCATACAGTGAATGCCAATTAAAATAAAAAAGTTCACGTTACTTTCAGACATAAATAATAATTATAAATAGTGTCTTAATAATGAGTTAAGAATTACAGTTACCTTGTAACTAAGAACACTAAACTGAACAATCTAGCTTTTCATATTAGGTATTATTATGCTCGGGCTGCACCTGCGTTTATCGACGTCACGAAGCTTCGCGACGATAGACACATGTGCGGCCGCGGCATTATTTAGAAGATGCTGGGGACACCTTGGGTCATCGCACGTCATCGCTATTTTTAGCTCTTAATTTTTATTAGTGAATAAGCTTTTTAAAAATACAAATTTAGGTATTTACTAAAACCGAAAACAAAAAATTCATCCCAAGTGACTTCCAAGTTCCAACTTCCAAGGCAGCGAAGGGTAAATTGTTCAAAGGAAAATTTTTCAAAAAATATGCCAGTGGCAATTACAGATAGTCTCTCAAATGAAATGGACCATCAGCACACTGTTTGGACCCGTTAGTTTAGGATTAATAATTTCAGATACATTCTTTGCAACAACTAAATAATTATTATTATCCATTTAAAAACACCTCTGGAATTTTGCTGGGAATAAATGTGAAAGAGTGATGTGTTTTTGTATTATATTCCTAAAATTGTGTTAACTGGGCTTTTAATGTGCAATATTGGCAGAATATTAAACATTAAATATTCGTTACCGTGCACAAGTGTAGGAAAGTGATGCAATATCCAGAAACGTGCTATTTTGTGTTCCCTCCAAAACTCCATCGAAAGTTTCAGTAAAGCGTCTACCACTTTACTGAATCGACTGACTTAAAACCGTCTTTCGACTCTTTGACTGTAGGTATATTGACTGTTACTTAGACTTTGTATAGACTTTGGACCTGACGAAGTAGAAAAACGACGCCGAAAATTTTTAACAAGAATATTGTTTTCCCGCCATTACTTGACACTGGCTATGGTTTTATAGCCGAAGTGCCATAATAAGAAAAAAAACACCTCTGTCCCTCATTTGACAGATGACAATGACACATTAATGACAGATGCCCAACAAGAAATTTGAGGTTATCCTGTACAGGAGTAAATCTGTTCTGTGTCCTGTACATAACACAGTATTAATTAGTAAAAACTTGAGGATTTTGAGCAAAAAGACAATATTGCGCTAGTCTTGTTGTAAATTCATTCACATAATTCAAGATGACACTTATACCAATCGGGATAAGATGCATTCGACCGATAGTCCAAACTGCAAAGTTCTCCACTTTGATTCAAAGATCGATGGCGTATAAAAGTGCAATTTCACTAGAAACTTTGTATCCGAATAGCTCACTGAAGCTATCCACACCTTCATTCGTAAGTATTCAAATATCCACTCTCGACACCTTTGCTGTAGATACATTAGACATTGTTTATGTATTTCAGAAAGCTGACCCCAATGAGAAGTTTTCTGGTTACATCCCCATAGATAAATTAGACATAAAGTACAGTGCAAGCTCGGGGCCCGGAGGACAAAATGTTAATAAGGTAATGTTGGTTTTTCACTAGCAAATAAATGGTATGTTTTAAAGTCCAAAAACTACTGGCATGTAACAAAAAAGACTAATAATGGTCATTTCTTACAGGTTCATACCAAGGTGGACCTGAGGTTCAAACTCAGTGAAGCAGACTGGCTACATCCTGAAGTAAAACAGAAAATGGTAGAGCTGGTAAGTTCTTTTTATCTTAAAAAGAATATCTTGCAATTATTATACAAATCATTGCCACTTATTATAATTCCAAGTAAGTTTATACTTTCAAACACCTAAGGTTAAGTTAAAATTTGCGGGCTTGTCAGAGATTGAAGTCTTCTAAATTTTGAGTAATTTGTTATGTTAACTTGCTTGTTATATCCAAATTATGTTACACTGTTGTTATATCCAACTTTTAATTTCAGCATGGCAACAGACTGTCAAAGGAAGGCTACTTGATAGTACGGTCTGACGTGACGCGGTCCCAGCAGCTCAATCTGGCAGATTGCCTGCAGAAACTAAGGAACATGTTAAGGGATGCCGCCGTTACTAAACGTGAGCCCTCGCCTGAGACTGAGGAGAGGATTAGACAGAGGTAGAGAAAGTTCATTGTAGTGGATATTGTGACAATTTCAACAACACAAAATTATTTTAGTTTCTGAAATTTCATAAATATTTTTTACATTGAAGTACAGTGTAGCTTTAAGTGTGGTTCAAAATATTGAGCATTAAGAAATAATAGAGGCTTTCTTGAAAATGTTGATCTAATACAGAATAATGTTTTTACAAATTCTGGGTTATGTCACACCCCTATTAATCATGAAAATTTATTTGCACAGGCACCTGAAGGCATCTCGGCTGCGTGTGGCGATGAAGCGTGAGGAAGCCCTGAAGCGTGCCCAGAGACGACCACCAACTGTTGTGGACTTATGATTCTTTCATTAAATTGGGCGCACTTACTAGCATTGGTTGTTGACTCTTGGTGTTAAGTGAATAAATGTAGTGCCATTAACAGCCAATGTATTGTGAATAATGTTACTTATTATTATCAAATTATTAGGGAAATAAATAAATTATTGTTAGTAAGATAGGGATTGATGATTTTAATATTCTGTTTACTAACAAGTTATTGTAAGAAATAAGAACATTGAATACAAAGACATACTTGAATATTCAATAATAGACTTGTTAGGTTTAGAAAATGAGTACTTACCTATTTACCACTTAACATTTTACAGAGGTACATTAAAAAAGTTGTAAGAAAGTTTCTCGTAGAGATTAAAATTAGATGATAAGCTTAAATAGGTTTTAAAATGTAAATTATGAGCTGTGTGTTTAATGGAAAAACCTATAATTATTTGATAATAATAAGTACTGTGTGCCCAATTTAACACCTAAATGTATTTTTAAACGCTAAATTAAGTAGTTTACTTTGTATGTAAAATAGTTTATTCAATAAAAATATAATACTAGTATCTATGTACTGAAGTTTTGATGTATCATTATTATTAGTGTAATTATTTTAATAAGTTTAAACAATACATATTTTAAAATACCTAATGGGTGCTAAAATAAAGTTGATAAATATTTTTATAGGTAGAGAAAAATAACCTTTAGTAACTCTTTAAATTGCTTGGTCTGTGCCTGTAGGGTCGCCATAGCAACGTCGATCGTCACAACAAGTCGTCGTCACGCAGGAGCTCAAGTTTATATTGTTTTTGAACTTAATTTATGTGTTCCTATTTATAAATTAAAAAGAATATGTCATACAGAGATCTACGGAGTAAGTACCTTTGTTATTTGTTTTCATAATATTATCATTTCTTACACCTTTTCTTAACATTTAGTGGAACATTTGTAGAGATAACCCTCAGATAACCTCACTCGCTTATCATTCATCAAACCATCAAACCACCCTTTTTTCCACGAGCATAGCAGATATTTTCCATGGGTTATATTTTGTTCTTGTCTTACATGATTATAATTTATAAGTACCTAATGTAGTTCCTACTTCCTAGTCTTACCTGATTTTTAAGTAATGTAGTTGTGAGCATTTTAGGAAAGCTTGTTAAGTTTTAATACATTGTTTCTTTGTTTATTCAAAAATAAATATTTTTTTATATTTCAAATGGCAAAAGCAGTCTTAATTATCCCTTTTAATAGGCCGGCAACGCACTGCAACTCTTCTGATGTTGCGACTTGCGAGTGTCCATGGGCGACGGCCGTAGTTGCTTTCCATCAGGTGACTATGCTCGTTTGCTCCCTAATTTTGTATTGTTCAACCTATGTCCAGACTTCTCGGAAGCGATGCGCACTCTAGGCTACTCGGACCCGGTGTCGCTGGAGAGTTTCCGCGCGCCGAACTGGTCAGGGTTGGAGCGCGCGCTGCGATGGCTGGCGGCGCGCGTCGACCCTGACGCCCGCCTGCCCGGCGGCAGCGGCAGCGTTGAACAGCGGGTCGCGCTGTTTACTAGCGCCGTTGAGCTGTTTGTGAGTTGTATGTGCAATAACAAAATAGCAAATTTAGGTGACAGAAATCTGTGCGTTTAAAAGAAACTGAATCTCATGATAGAAAACACATCTATAAAATGGAAGGATGCGGGCGACTTTCAGGCAGATCAGATTCGCGCGCATGAGGAAAAGCGTTCTACGCGTCGAAGCTACTCAACGAGACACTGAGTACCTATATGCTTCTAATTTGGACCTAGCCTTATAATTTTTTTTCAGCACACGCGCGCCAACCTGAAGCTGAACGGCAAGCGGCTGTACGGCGCGGACGGGTGGGCGGTGCGCGAGCTGCTGAAGGTGGCGGGGCTGCTACGCGCCGCCGCCGCCGCGCCCGCCGCTGACCGCGCCGCACGAGACCCGCCCCTCTACGACGTCAGCAACAGGGTATATTGTGACGTCATAATACCTCATACCACAAAAAAAATCTTTCTTGACCTGTAAATTGTAATAGGCAAGGCAAGGCAACCTAATGGATTTGTTTTTGGACAATATTGTTAATAGTTGGCTCCTTAATTATTTACTGAATGGCGCCACACGTTAACACATTACACAAAATGTAATAAATTGCGCTATCTTCTCAGCTTGGCGAGATCAAGCAGGCGCGCGCGCTGGCGACGGATATCACGGCAAAGGGCGCCTTCCTCTACGACCTGCTAGCCAAGGAGGCCGAGAATAAGGTAATCATCATAACATTAGTAAACGAAAGCTTCGAGAACATCGACAAAAAAACATGTATTTAAAGTCACTGCTTGATATAAGAAACATGCTGCCAACTTGAAAACAAAAATGCTGTTTCATGCAAACATACCAAAATTTGTTTAATTCACATTTTAAATCCTAAAAGTTTGGATACTTTCTATATTTTCGATAAAAAACATCCTGTGTAAATATTGCTATCTTCTAGGAGCTCCGTGACGCCGCCCTCTCTCGTCCTCTCAACATGTCGGCTCTGGAGGCGGCGCTGAATGCTGCCCGCGCCGCGCTCGCCGAGCGGGTGGAGGAGGGGCGCGCGGGGGCGGAGACGGCGCGGGGGGGCGGGGTAGCGCTCGACGCCAAGATCGAGCGGCGCCGCGCCGAGCTCCAGCGGGCTGAGAAGAGGCTGCATACCGTGCAGAAGATTAAGTGAGTTTTTTTGCTAAATATGGACTGTGACGCTGGAAGGCTAGAAAAGCCGTTTTGAGTTTTTTGTTTTAACTTTTTAAAGATAGTCATTTGGAATTAGCCGTCAAACTGGGTAACCCAGACTGGGTTAAAGTTAATTATGGTTAAGTAATTTGGTCTGTTTATATCAAACCCAGCCGACCGATCACAGGCCACCACAGCTAACATTGAATTGACAGATGCCGACAAAATGACGTAGGGCCGTCAACTGCCTAGGAATCAACTCTGGTAATACAAGTTGTTCTTGTTCTGCGACAGTGCTATAGCACACTCATCCGTCCCCAGGCCGGCGTACCAGGGCGAGGTGGTGGCGCTGCAGGCGGAGGTGGCGGCGCTGTGGGAGCGCTACGTGCTGCGGTACCGCTGCGTCGAGGCGCTCAAGCACCACCTGAGCCTGCTGGAGGCGCAACAGGCCGAGGTGACGTCATTGCAGCTGTGACGTCATGTCTGCAGGCGGAGGTGGCGGTCATGCGGACTGTGACGTCATCGTAGCTGTGACGTTATCGCAGCCGTGACGTCATGCGGACTATGACGTCATCGCAGCTGCGACGCCATCAAAGCTGTGACGTCATGTGGACTGTGACGTAACAGTTGTCTCGATTTGTTTATCAACAAGGCGTACGATAAGGGTGTTTTTTTTTATTATTATTATTTATTCGGTGAATTAACATTTAACAATTTGAAATGAATGAAATTACATTGTAAAGTTGTGATGTGATTTCAGTATATAACGTACGTCTACTATAATCAACAACAAAAAACGGTAACGTTTTTGTAGCTCTTCAGTGCCTTGAAGTACGCAATGTGATTTTATTCCATTCTATTGTAGGGATGGATTTACTTTTTTATCTATATTACGTCATGTATGATACAAATTTAAATGTGACATGTTACTAGGCGGCGGAGGAGCAGCAGGCGGCCATCATGCAGCTGATACACAAGTACGAGGCCGAGGACGTGCTCGGGAAACTCAGCGACTCCGGTGAGCGCTCTCTCTCGCACGCTCTCTCTGTCTCTGTCTCTCGTGACCGGGTGGCGGAGGGAGCAGCAGGCGGCCATCATGCAGCTGATACACAAGTACGAGGCCGAGGACGTGCTCGGGAAACTCAGCGACTCCGGTGAGCGCTCTCTCTCTCGCACGCTCTCTCTGTCTCTGTCTCTCGTGACCGGGTGGCGGAGGAGCAGCAGACGGCCATCATGCAGCTGATACACAAGTACGAGGCCGAGGACGCGCTCGGGAAACTCAGCGACTCAGGTGAGCGCTCTCTCTCGCACGCTCTCTCTGTCTCTGTCTCTCGTGACCGGGTGGCGGAGGGAGCAGCAGGCGGCCATCATGCAGCTGATACACAAGTACGAGGCCGAGGACGCGCTCGGGAAACTCAGCGACTCCGGTGAGCGCTCTCTCTCGAACGCTCTCTCTGTCTCTGTCTCTCGTGACCGGGTGGCGGAGGGAGCAGCAGGCGGCCATCATGCAGCTGATACACAAGTACGAGGCCGAGGACGTGCTCGGGAAACTCAGCGACTCCGGTGAGCGCTCTCTCTCGCACGCTCTCTCTGTCTCTGTCTCTCGTGACCGGGTGGCGGAGGGAGCAGCAGGCGGCCATCATGCAGCTGATACACAAGTACGAGGCCGAGGACGCGCTCGGGAAACTCAGCGACTCCGGTGAGCGCTCTCTCTCGCACGCTCTCTCTGTCTCTGTCTCTCGTGACCGGGTGGCGGAGGGAGCAACAGGCGGCCATCATGCAGCTGATACACAAGTACGAGGCCGAGGACGTGCTCGGGAAACTCAGCGACTCCGGTGAGCGCTCTCTCTCGCACGCTCTCTCTGTCTCTGTCTCTCGTGACCGGGTGGCGGAGGAGCAGCAGACGGCCATCATGCAGCTGATACACAAGTACGAGGCCGAGGACGCGCTCGGGAAACTCAGCGACTCCGGTGAGCGCTCTCTCTCGCACGCTCTCTCTGTCTCTGTCTCTCGTGACCGGGTGGCGGAGGGAGCAGCAGGCGGCCATCATGCAGCTGATACACAAGTACGAGGCCGAGGACGTGCTCGGGAAACTCAGCGACTCCGGTGAGCGCTCTCTCTCGCACGCTCTCTCTGTCTCTGTCTCTCGTGACCGGGTGGCGGAGGAGCAGCAGACGGCCATCATGCAGCTGATACACAAGTACGAGGCCGAGGACGCGCTCGGGAAACTCAGCGACTCCGGTGAGCGCTCTCTCTCGCACGCTCTCTCTGTCTCTGTCTCTCGTGACCGGGTGGCGGAGGAGCAGCAGACGGCCATCATGCAGCTGATACACAAGTACGAGGCCGAGGACGCGCTCGGGAAACTCAGCGACTCAGGTGAGCGCTCTCTCTCGCACGCTCTCTCTGTCTCTGTCTCTCGTGACCGGGTGGCGGAGGGAGCAGCAGGCGGCCATCATCCAGCTGATACACAAGTACGAGGCCGAGGACGACGTGCTCGGGAAACTCAGCGACTCCGGCGAGCGCTCTCTCTCTCGCACGCTCTCTCTGTCTCTGTCGCCTATATAAAATTCCATTATATCCTAATTATTATACTGTAATGTAATAATTATATACTGTTATATTTTTATAGATGAGCAAGATTCGAGTGAGGAGAGTAAGGAGGTGGCGAGACCACGCCCCGCCACTAGACCCAAGACCAGACTGCGGATCAAGACTGCAGGTAGCGAATATAAAAGCTTATGAAGTTCCTGAGATCATAGCCTTTATAAGTCTGACTATCATATCGATTATCTGATAACGATGTGCGGCACTGTTCGCTTAGGTATTAGGCGACAAAGAAAGACCTTCCGACCGAGCGAAGTGCACGGTCAGGCCGGAGCCCACTTTGATTTCAGTTAGGACTTAGGGCCTTAACAGTAGCGCCGTCTGTTGAAAAATTGCCGAACTAAAATGTAAAAAAATTGTCTTCGTGGATGATGTAACATAGAAACTGTAGCATTCGTAATATTATGTTCCTCCAGGTACGGAGGGTCGTCGCGCGTTCGGCAGCATGCAGGCGCGCGAGTCGCTGGACGACCCCGACGACCCCGACGACCTCGACTCCGACCTTTCCGACCACGTATACGGTACGTCATCGATTGACCACTTTATTCATCCATCTTTTCCGAGTTAGTACTATCAGAGAAGTTGATTCCTAGGCAGATGACAGACATACGTAATTTGATCGCGTTATTTAAAACCCAGCCGACAGACCACGACTTCAGAATCATATAGAATTGACATACCTCGACCGAATGACGTAGGTCCATCAACTTCTTCGATGATTGAATCGGAAGTAATAAAATATAGCGTCAAAAACTAACATGCTTTGCAACTTATTTGCTATTTCAGTTTATATGCTATTCTAACCCGACTGCGTCTGAGGAATAATGTTTTTGGCGAGAGTGACGTTTGGTGTATTAAAATAGCGCACCCATCTTTTTGGTTTTCCTACAAAATGAAAAATTTCAGGGGAGGCAAGCGGCAGCGGCGCGGGCGGCGGGGGGGTTTCGCGGTGGGGGCGGCGCGCGGGCACGCGCACGCTCGCCGGCGCCGCGCACTACGAGGATATAATACACGGTGAGATTTGACTACCTACACACGAGTCATACACGAGCTACATAGTCTCTTTATTCTTTGCTGAATTAAACAACGTTTAGTATGTCCCATTTGTATCGTAGCGTTCATTTTCATCATCCTCGTTGTGCTCAACGATGACGATGAGAGTGTTAGAGCAGTCGAGCCACATCCAATAATGTGGCTCTGCTCTAGCACTTTCAACGTATTCATAGAGAGATTTTAGTTAGTTTTCTTGCAGCGACAACATCAAAAAGTTCGCTTTCCAACTTTTTCAGACTTGGGCAGCGAGGACGACGAGCCGTCGCTAACAGAGGCGGGGGGCGTGGCCGGTGCGGGTGCACGCGCGGGCGGCGGGGGCGGGGCGGCGTCCTCGCTCGGCAGCTCCTCCGAAAGCGAGCTGAGGCTAAGCAGCGCCCCGCCAAGAGGAGACCAGCTTAGTGATAATGAGTTTTAGGGAGTAATAAAAAGAGTTTCATAGTCATACACATGAATTTGTAATATACTAAAATAAATAAATAAATAAAAATTGTTTTATTTCTGAATAAATTTGAATGAAACAAATGTTTTCAGAAAGTCTACATGGTGCCTACCACCGGTTCGGGAACTAATCCGGCGAGAAGAACCGGCGTAAGAAACTCGCACGGGTGACGGGACTGTACAGAAGACATTTTAGATGTATGTCACTGAGGTCAGTGCCAGATTTATATGTTTTATGAGCTTAGGTCACTTTATTCCCGCCGCCCGCGCCCCATGGCCATGTACGACATCTGCCGCCGCCAGGCAGCGGCCTATACAGTCTATTTATAAATCCAGGGCTGACTGAGGTAAACGATGGAGTTTCCATTGCAGTCCTCTCTAGTTTTTGTCAAGTAAAATGACTCTAAAGCCGCTTTCGTACGTAGCATAACTGATCTCGGCTGTTTGAGCATGCATTGAGTGTTTTAAGATGGCTGTCAATTGTCATGGAAACTCTGAGATAAAACAACTTTTAATTCAATGTAAGAAGTTACTGTGTGTAGGGTTTGCACCTTCATTTTGCATGTAAAGAAAATAATGTTTATTATTAAAAAAATATATTTTACAAACACTGACATAACTTTACTCGCTCCCGAATTACTTAAACTAATTTCACAACAGATAAAATATACAAACCCGCCATTATGAATACAATAATAAGAATAATATAACTTATGAACAGATGTCGATCTTTTAATATCATTAAAATAATTATACAAAATAATGTTAGCGATCGTTTTGAGCAAAATACAAAATATTTACAACAATTTGAATGAATTTGGCACCAGTTAGGTACAGAGGACAATGTACAAATATAAACTAAGTTTTAACTTGAGGCTGTTTACACACTAGCGCTGCGAATCGCTGTTTTGCTCTATTGCGTTTTCGTCAGTGTGTAAAAAGCCTTAATGTGTATCATTTAGCTGACATATTGTATGCAATTGTATGAGAATTAAAGATGAAAATGTACTATTTCGAATGAATGATGACAATGAATTGATGAAAATGTGAAATGTGTTATTTATATCTAGCTTATTATTCTAAAATAACGTGCATGGACGTACGAATGAATGAATGATAATGAAAAATGAAGTAGTGATGAAAAAATTTCATAATATAATAACACACGAAAAAACCTAGAAACTATCTATACATTTTAATAGATAATCCAATTTATTTTAAGCGTAAATAAAGAGAAAATTTCGCTATAATTGCCAATTTTCATTAAAATTTAAGCCACAATCAGGCAATAACGAATTCAATCTTTTTGTTTACGCTTACATTATATTGGATACGAACAGATTACAAGGGTCACCGGTCAGGACACACAGAAACGCAGCGTCGTATCGCGTCTCGGTGTGAACTGACACTAACAACTAAGTAAACGTTTCCTTACACTTAAATAACACAGATATTTGACGATACACGGTGATGCATTAGTACGGTGAGTTAGTGGGTTATGGTCATCTTATATTTAAAATTTTAATTAAACAATGAATTAAATCTTTATTATTCATATAAGACTCTTTGTTAGTAAGCGCACTTGTATTATTTGTTTTGAAAATAGTAAATATTATACAAGTACCGTTTAAAGAGCACATTGGCGCCTCTAGTGGTCGAGGATAGAACTAAAATTAGCTTTTTTTCCTCCACAAATAAGGATAATAATCAAAAAGACTATATAAAATCATGATATTAATTAATTTTAAACCAGACGTGACGTGTTCTGTGGAATGTAAATGATGTCAATATTTTAGTGAAATATAAGTTATAGTTATTGTTAGTTTGGGTGATGTTAGTCAATATTTACATACGCTTATACATAACCTATTGACTACACTAGCTGAGCTAATGAATACAACCAATTGTAAACATAAAATATAAGTTAGAATAATCTAATTTTAAATCCATCTTAAGGCTGCGTTTCCACCAAAGCTGAGCGGAGATATTGTGTCGCGAGGAATTTGTTTTTGAGAACCAATGGCATCGCCGCGCTGAGCGATGTCATGGCAAAGTCATGTCAATGAAGCGATTCTATTGGTTCTCAAAAACACATCCCTCGCAACACATCTCCGCTCAGCTCTGGTGCAAAGGCTGTATGACCTGCCAATATATTTTTTCTAGATAATAATTTATAGTAATGTTGTAGATGTAGCATCATTCGATTATAACTAAGTTTGGTATAATTACAATTTATAACTAAGTAAGGAGTATTATAAGAAAGATTTTTAATATCTAGAGAAGAGTTAGCAAATTCCGAATAAATAAGTTTAATTAAAGCGAATGACTTACATATTGTAAAATATTTACAATTATAAATATGCAATCTCAACAATAATATACACATTTAAAAATGTCTACATATTACACCGATTCCCTGCCATTTTTAAGTCTAACTTTATCGTGCCAAATGTTACGTGTGATAAAAATAAAGTGAATTGTTTAGCCTAATAGACACGGACATTACAGACTAGGTACTACACCGACATATTATTAAATCCTTTCTTTCTTAAAATTAGCTTAAATTGTTAAGTAATTTTTGGACCTAACAAAAACGACAGTAAATTGAACGGGTTCGTACACTAGATGGCGCTGTTCTACTGTTTTATGAGTGTTTTAAGTTGTTGATAACCTTTGGCGCCAGTTCACAGCAAAACGCGACAGAGTGCAGCATTTAAAATAGCGTGATTCGTGATACAAATCTAAACATTTTCTTAAGCTGCGTAATGCGTATCCACTGGGGTAGCCTCGGGCCGAGCAGCCTCGACTTGAAGCAAACCGAGGCTTGGTTGCTTGGCATGGCGCGGCGTGCCTCAGGTTGAGGCAGCGTCTCCACTTGTGCAGCCTCGGGTCGATCGGCTGCCTCGCCCTGAGTCTGCCTCAAATGGATAAGCAGCTTTAGACATAAGTTTGAATTTCGAGCTGCACCGCGTTTTGTCTTGGTACGAGCTGACCCCTACAAAGTTAATCTGAGCGAAGCGTGTGTCGTGTACAAGCAATAGTCCATCACCACTTTCTCGTATACACAAATGCACTTTTCGAATTGCTTTTAGCTTGCGTGCAGCAAGCAAATGCAAAGAATGCCCCTCTATGCCGTATGCGCAGGCGTGGATGCTTCGAGTCAGCTGCAGAAACTATACTGTAAGCCTTCTGTATTGTCCATAAACCATAGACCCTTTAGAGATCAAGGAGTCATTGGGTCCTGTCTTAAATTCTTTGGATCTCTTAGTATCCTTAAGACAATGAGACGTGGACACCATTGGCAATGAAGAGTGGGGTTGATAGCCTCGTGTCTTGCGTGCCTTGTAGTCTGGTGGTTGCGTTACTGGTAGCATCACAGAGCCTAGCAGCTTCGCATGGCGTAAGCGCCGCAAGGGGCGTTTAAGCCAGGTAGCCTGGCCTGCTCTGGTAGTGGCATTTCAAACGGCACGGCCTGGTTGTATCGCTTCGAGCATTAGCGCCTATAGAAGTGTCGCATGATGCGATAGCGCATACATAAGGCGTTAATGCCATAGTGTCTCGTTGGTAGCGCCTGGTAGCATGGGGCCTTAGCGCTTCGCATAGCATGAGCGCCGCAAGGGGCGTTTAAGCCTGGTATCATAGGGCGTTAGCGCTTGGCGTCACGCGGGTCGAGGTGGTCGTCGGAGTCGGTGTTGGTGGTGTTGGTGGCGGTGGTGGCGAGTGAGTCGTGGTGCTCAGTCGCCAGTCGGCTCTCGTCGCACACCGCTATGAACTGCTCCGCGTACGCTCTGGAACAAGTGGTCAGTGTTGTTGGTGTTTGAATGGAGAATGAACGCAAACTTGAGGCAATGGGATGTCGGTGACGTGTTGATCAAGAAAATTGCACTGTGAAATAGCAACCTTAAAGTTTAATTGATCTTGAACTATAATAACTAATTTGTGCTAATTTGCTTTGCTGCTTGAGTTATTTCGTCACGGTCTCCAAGTATTTGAACGCATATCTCACCTGTCCAGCCCCGTGTACGTCCTCTTCAGGTCGTCGACAGTGGGCGGTTCCCGGCGGCGGCGGTGTATACGTTCCAGCGAGCGCGTCAGCTGCGTGCCGCGCGCGCGCCGCCCGCGCCGCTCCCGCGTGCCCGCCTCCCGCGCGCTCCGCTCCGAGCGCGGTGCGCGACGACGCATGCGCTGAAAAGTTAGTATGGGAGCTGTAGAATTATGGACCTTTACTCTTTTAGTTACCCTTTTGTGCCAAATGCTCTACATTTAAAAGGGTTAGCGTGACTGAAATGCGGCTGAAGAGAAAATGGAAAGGTTGTCATTAGTTTTCATCTGTTATGCGTTTCTTATGGGTTAGCGCGGTCTATGTCGACAATATTAATAGCTCCCACACCGGTTTCGGTGACAGGTTTCATTGAAAGCAGGCCAGATACGCAGGAGTATTTTTATAGTGCCCAAGTGTGTGCGCAGTACACAAGAGCACTCTCTATTCCTTTACTCTCATAACCCAGTGGGACGGCAGACCGACACGACCGGCGAGAGATCAGGCGCAGGACCGATTTACATGCCCATCCGACGCATGGATCATCTTACTTGTCAGACAATCAGACTACACCCGTAGTGCGAGTTTTGTTCGATCATACGCATCGAGCACGTTAACGCGAATTTGTATGGGATCAAAGCGGTATCCACGTCAGCCAGTAGATGGCGCTGCTTTGATCCCATACAAATTCGCGTTAACGTGTTCGATGCGTATGATCGAATAAAACTCGCACTACACCCTCAGGTGATCAGCCTGCAATCTGCATTGTCCTAACCAAACTTGGAAATAACATGTTTCCAACGCGGGAATCGAACCCACGACCTCCGAGTCAAGAGCCGCGCTCTCACCACTAGACCACGGAGGTGATACTGTTTCTAGGACGTATCTCCCGAAGGTATTTTAGTGTGAGCTCTACCTACCCTAGCTATATAAGGCCGCGGCCCCATCACCACGCTCACGCCGCGCCGCGCCAATCGGCATGCGACATGAGCTGTACACTTACCGCGTCGGGCATGGGGTAGTACATCGGCGGCGGCGGCGCGTACGGCGGCAGCGGAAGCGTGGCGTACCGCGGCCCCATCACCACGCTCACGCCCATCGGCATGCGACCCAGCTGAAACAGACACCAACATTGTCAATACAAAATGCTAGTCTATTTGGGTTTATGGTGCAAGTGTGTGAATAGAAGTCTGACCTTGAGTCTGCCCTATAAATGTTCTGAACTTCTCGTCAAAAGACATTTAAAGTAGGTATATCTAGGCGAAACTTGGTGACCAAATACTACTGTTTTTTTGGCAAAGTTTCTAAAGGCACTAATTCTACACTTAATATTCTATAGACTACACCGATCTAAATACATAAACCTCCAAGTTTTGGGTGGAACAATCGTATTTCCTGCTCTCTCCGTATTGTGATGCAGATCTGCGCGTGTTTGTCTGTCAGTGTGTCACGCCGCCTCACGCTGCCTCACGCCGCGCCGCGCTTCCTGACCTCAGGACATTCCTTTGTTCTACGATCACCGCAGAGAATAGACTAGTTCTAGACTCGTAGTAAGACCTAAGAACGTCATTAGAATACACGCAGTACATGTCTTTAATTTTTCAGTTTACCTATGTTAGTGGCGACAGCAGTTTTTTTAGATTAATATTCAACGGCTTTACAACAATCGAAATGTTTGTGTTTGTTCGGTAACATTTCATGAGTCCGACTCACATTTGGTCGGATAATAATGTGTTTAAGTTATGCAATAATTAAATGCTCAAATTCATTCTGGTCTTAATGTAAACAATGCTCCATATGATTCTACTAATTTGGTTGACTTATTAATATTTTGTTCGTTTTTAGAATAAATAAATTCCTCATCAACATAAACATTAACGGACTAGAAACACCATGGATCCCTTGTAGTGTGCGGGCAGCGGGGCCCTGTAGGGCGTGCCGGCGGTAATTCTCACTTGTTATCCGCCATCGCCAGCTCCGGACAACGGTACCACTAAATACCAAATACCACTACCACCCATCTCTAGGGCGGGGTACCATTTATTGTTTACTGCTATTAAGTATTGAGAGCATACTTGTATTTGACTTTTTCCAGGTTTTAATAATGATACCTCATGACCCAAAGACCAAGAAAGATATTATACGAAGGCGTAGCAGTGGCGAGGGCGGTTTTTGTTCACATGTTCGAATAACCCCATGCTACTCTAGGAGAGTTTGATACGTTTTGTATGCAATGGGTTTGTATTTGACCCTATAGAGTCTAGAGCAGTGGTCCCCAACCTTTTTTTCGTGCGGGCCACAAACATGTTTTGGTCCTGGTGTCGCGGTCGCGGGCCGCAACAAAAAATTTTAAGGGTTATAAAATAACATTCTTCAAAATTGACGATTTAAAAGTGGAAAAAAATTTTACGTCTATCACGTAGACCTTAAGTTATTTTGCCGGTGGGCGTGAATTTCAAAATTATTTAGCATCACACGGGCCACAAATAAAGTCCCGGCGGGCCGCGGGTTGGGGATAGCGGGTCTAGAGCCTAGCAAAACATGGACTATTAAAAAACTATGTGCTATCACTGCTATCTAAATAAAATTCTCATCTCACAGTGTTTGTGAGCGAACTCCTCCAAAACGGCTCAACCGATTTTAATGAATTTTGTAATGTACATTCGTTAGGACTTAGGCCTGAGAATAGGTTTTTATCTACTTTTCATATTGATACTAGAAATAATTTTTATGGCAAAAAATGTTTGCCGGGTCAGCTAGTAATATAGTAAACATTCTAAATTACGCTTGTAACATAATATTTTACATCTATGTAACACAACATGAGATAGAAGACTTTTTGCAATGACACGTTACACTTAGGCCCGTATAAATAGTCAGTACTTAAGATGCGACCCGGTCTCAAGACGCGGTTCGGCTCTGTGATTGGTCCAAATTTTGACAGCCAACCAATCACAGAGCCTGAACCGTGTCTTGAGACCGAGATGCATCTTGAGTACTGACTATTACCGGCCTTAGCGTGTCAACATCACATCACGTGGTGTGTGAGCGAGTATTGACGTAAATCATTTACAGCCTGAAACACACAGAATGAGACCATCACAGTCCACACCTTGGCTGAAAAAAGAGGTAATTACTTGATGCGACCAGTTAGTGACGCTCCACTGGTTCAAAGGAAACCTGGCTGCAACGCGTCATGTCTTTTACGAGTTTCACGTTTTGCGGTGAACTCGCCCAAAATAAATTAAATTCTATCTTTAACAGACAGACTTTATCAGAGGAGTACTTCACCAAATATACGCTTTTTGTTGCAACTCGGTTAATTAAATATCGAGATTATCGAGCAAAATGCCATAAAAAATTGCAAAATTTCTTCAATGAGAAGCAATTCGTTCACGTCCCCAAACATTTTTCTATGATCAAAACTGTCCTCTTTTCCCAAAATTAAAAGTATTTCTAAACACATTTTCATCCAAATCGGTTTAGCGTCTCAAGCGAAAAGAAGTAACAGACACTGACGTAGTTTTCGTATTTAATATTTATTGTATGGATTACTTTAACTTTATATCTTCATTGTTCAATACACGTCTTGTCTCTTGATTGCACGCCTTAGTTTACTGTGCCACCAAAACATTGCCGAAACCTCTGGCAGACTACCAATAGTTTCGTCAATTTTCGTAATCGTGCGGTGATATATCGTTGTTGATAGAGCGCCAACAGTCAACAGGTTTGCGACTAACGCGTGCAAGTGTACCAAGGTAGTTTGGTGCCACCGCAGCCCGCAGCCCGCAGCCCGCAGCTGGTTACCTACTTCTAATGCATTAGCTATCAGTGATTGATTTTAGATGTTAGATAATATTTGTCTTTGGTTTATCATCAGTCTGTGTATCAAAGAACTATGGTTAGCTTATGATTCGTTCCAACGTTCTGAAAAACGTTCTTGCTAAGTTACTTCTTAATTAACCTAAACACATCTCTGTTGTGCTAGTTCTCAATAATTAAGAAGCTTTTGGATATTATTTGTCCATCTCTAGTATTTTATATGCTTGTATATAAGTTTGTTCCTTCGCAAGCTTGTTAATGATTTAAAATCAATGCAATCCCTCATTATAATATTAATGAGTTGTAATGTCATCAATTATGTAAAGTTAGGTAAGTATTGACCGGATGACGGTCTGTGTGAAATATATAGAGTCGGCCTCGCCTTGAGCAGGGAGACTGTAGGGCAAAGTTCAGGGCATCATGATGACTTAATATAAGATCGCTATCTGTGTTTGCCAAATACATAGTGAGACGTAGCGCTTCTTTTTCAGGGAAAATTCAAAGTTTCTTTAATTTTTTTTTACAAAATACATATGTAATAGTTTGAAAAACTAAAAAAACACGTTTTTTTAATTAACCAATCATGGTATTGTCATAGACTCGTAAACCCTCGATCACAGATTCTTGGAAATCTATTGTTCTAATATTTTTGTGTTTAAATATTTTTTAGTAAATTTACTACTAAATATTTAAACACCAAAAAATAGACAAAAACACTAAAAAATATATAAATAAATAGTAAATTTACTACAAAATATTTAAACTTTAAAAAATATTTTTTATTATTTAAATATTTTGTAGTAAATTTACTATTTATTTATATATTTTATAGTGTTTTTGTCTATTTTTTGGTGTTTAAATATTTAGTAGTAAATTTACTAAAAAATATTTAAACACAAAAAATTTTTTTCTAGTATTTAAATATTTTGTAAAAAAAATTTGTTCAGGACCCTAGGTAATTACTATCTTAAGCTGAAAAATAACTCAAACATGTTAAATATTTTCGCATGAGAAAATGATTTTGGTATTAAGAATGTATGAAAATTTCGAGGGTAACCCGGGCCCTTAAATGCTTTGAAATTTTTTGAGTAAGTACCTAAAACCATTTTTAATGAAAACAATGAAAGTGCTCACGTGCAGAAATAAGTTAGCAGCTGCTGATTAGCGGAAGAAAAATGGAGATTTACTATATTATGACGTTAAACGTTTTTCAAACATTGCTATAAATTATAAATCATACAATATGTAACATGACCTGCTCACACACATGAGTTAGGGCGTGCACATACATAATGCAACCTATTAGGGCATACACACATAATGTGAGTTGTGACTTGGTAGGGCGTGCTCACACTCGCGGAATGCGCTGACATGCGCGTGCGCCGACGGCGATGAAATCGAAAGCTGTTGCGTCACCGCCCAATTACAGATACACGAGAATCACTTCCACTGTAGGGGCCTACAACACGCGTCCGTTCAGATACAAATTTGTATCAAAAAAGATGAATCTGTGGGTATAATGCGTTATGCGTGGAGGCCCAAAGGAAGACAAAAATATTAAAATAACAGACTAATGACGGCAATAGCTTCCTACACTTAGGCCCGTATAAATAGTCAGTACACCCAGTCTCAAGACGCGGTTCGGCTTTGTGATAGGTCCAAATTTTCATAGCCAACCAAATACCAATCACAGAGCCTGAACCATGTCTTGAGACCGAGATGCACATGACTCATGAGTACTGACTAATGACTATTTATACGGGCCTTAACTAGTGCTGCCAGAGTAGTGTATATTTTATTGACTTGTTTGAATTGACAGACAGACGAAACAGTGTAGACGTAGAACTATTTCGATAATAGCTCACGCACAAAATCCGGCTTCGGATACATCAGCTCACTTCTCCGCCATCCGTAAATCTCGCATTCGGATCGAATTCTCGATCTTTTCTCGATCGATTCTCGCCTCTTTCAAGCCCCAAGCGGTCGCATGCGACCGCAATAACAAAAGAAGAACAAAAGATTTCCGAGAATCTGTGATCCAGGGTTTACAGTTTTTTTTTTCCTTTTGAGGACGGATTTCTAGAATTAATTAAAGTTGTACAACTATAAGTGGTGTTGTAAAACATCTTCGCTTGCACAAGCGCGACTTGCAAGTCGCGGGCGACCTCACGCTGGTACGTGAGGCTATCGCCACTTGCGACATACTTTGGGAGATGTTTAAGTACAGTAATTATCATTTGGAGACGAAAACCATACTGTTAATGTTAATATTATTGTGAATCCTTCGCACATACTAAAACTACAAGAAATGATATTAAGCTACGTTATGAATTTCATATATTTATATGTAATAGGCTAAAGTGTAGATCCTAAGCTAAGCCCAGGTGTCATAGCCAGGGATGTATGAATTGTCACGATCGTTTTCTCGTCAGTTAATTAGGTGCTGTAAATTATTATTAACTAAACTTCAAAACAACATTAAAAGGTTTCCCATGAGAAATGAAGGCTGGAAACAACGGATCGAGATCAAAATATCTGTATCGAACGTTGGCCATGCCAACTTGAAAAATTCGCCCTTTATATTTAAGTAAAGTATGGACAGGTATGTCTTGGTTTTATAGATGTAGCAACCGATCAATAGGTTCCTATTGATTCGTTAGTAGTTACACGATCGGTTCCTGCTTTCTAATTGGTCTTAAACCTCTTCTGTGGTATCTAGTATCTACAACGCATGCTAATTTAACGTTTTTCAATTTATATGCGATCGAAGCTTTTGACTGAAAAGCTTCGATCGCATATAAATTGAAATATGAATCATAATACTTTTATGACTTACCTATACCTAAATTATAATACATCTACTATAGACTTAACTTACAAGCTAGCATTATACAGTATATTTTCAATTGGAAAACGTTTAGTTTTTTTTCAATTCCCGTTTTTGCCACATGTACGTCATTCGCAGAACTATTTTTTGCTGGCTCGAATAAACCTTTCTAGTTAGAAGAAAAAACAGTCGAAAATGTTTGTAAGACGCACTCTCCGCTTTCTATACGTTTGATATTTTGTTAGAAAGTTGTTGTTATTTGTTAAACCGTGTCGTAATATGATAATCCGAAATGTATATCTCGAAGTGATGGGCTCTATTATTTTAAGTTTTTACGTAATTTTTATCAGAGACGAGTTTTAGAGCGGATGTTACATAATTCGTTTCAATAAGTCAGTTTGTAATCGATTTGTTAAACGGGCAATTGACACACATTCCCTATTCCAAGTTTAATATTAACAAACCACAAAAACCCTTTGACACTATCCCAGAGACATGCTAAAGGTGTGTCCTTGAAACCCGCAACAAAATCAATGAGAAGAAAATAGGAGTAGGAAATATTCCAAATATATAATCGGTAAGAACTTGCGTTCTCTTTACCGCCGCATAAAAAAATTCATAATATTATTTAGGGCATTTTCCTGCAATAAAAGTATACTAGTCCTTTCCCGTGGTTAACTCTATATCTGAATCAAATTTCGTCGAAATCGTCTCAGTAGTTTCGGAGCCCTTTTCCTCTTTATTATAAGTATAGATATTTTGTTAGTAAACAGTCGTTACGTACTGGCTCTGGAATGTTCCGAGAGGTTCGCACAGTAAATCACGTCGATATCTGTCGCAACACTGCGCGCGGGGGCAACCGCCTGCTGGAGGCCGCCCACCGCACCTGCGCATAGCTCCGCCACTGATTAGGAGCAGATAGTGATAAGCAAGGACGGTGGGCTTGATTTGCAGAGATCAATACTTGTGTTCATCTTATTAATTATTGTGATAGGAAAATCCAATTTAATAATAACGTAAGCAAAAAGACAATAATATACTGCGGAAAATATATTAACCCATCAAGCCCCGTAAGGACACCGTGACCGAGACAACAATAGAATACAATGGCATTTCCGAGAATCCCCGATCGACAGATTAAAGTGAAAAAACATAACATATTATTAATCTCTTTGGAATAAAATTAGACTTTAACGTAACATACCGTACGTGAGTCTCGATTTAATATATACGTCCGCGCGAAGGAGCGGTTTGGCCGCTACACCGCAATATCACAAGCAATAATTGTATATAACGATTTATTTAATAAAAAGCGGTGAGACGATACATACGTGTTGATCATACTAGAACACCGACTTGTAAAATGAAAGTAGGTACTAGGTCATATAGGTACTATCAGAGAAGTTGATTCCTAGGCAGATGGGGAACCTATGTAGTTAGGTCGCGTTATATGTCAAACCCTGCCAACAGATCATAATTAACATTGAATTGACAATATGATCCGACCAAATGACGTTGGTCTGTCAACTGCCTGGGAATCAATTTCCTCGATGGTACATACATAATGTATGTAACTTAATACTATTGTTTCATATGCTGAAACGTTACTGTTTGACCAACACTCAACATTAACCAATAACCACAGAGCATTACCCTAAGCCCTAAAGTTTTAAGTTACTTTAGGGCTAAGGGTAATGCGCTGTGGTTATTGGTTACTGTTGGTGAAACAGTAACTTAGACCATTACCAAGAAGTGCTACATTGTTGCGAGGCATTTGTTTTCAGGAAAGCCATCAGTCAATAGCCCATACTCAACGGTCAACACTTTACTTAGTAACGAGTTACAACGTGGTTCAAAATTAATTTTATACCTGCCGTCTTTACTAAATTTATAAATATTAAAGTGTGTAGGTATATTTGTCTGTCTATACTCTATAACATTTACGCTTATGCTTTATGTTGGAGTGTGAACGAAAACTATTTGTAATTCATATTTGGAATTTAGAAGAAAATATTTTATTTGTCAGATAAAACATTCGCCCTCTGACTTATTACAATATTTTACTGAGCTACGTCCGTGTACATTATATTTTGTATTTCTTTCAATAATATATTATTTCGTATAAAGTCCTCGCGTTTATCATTTCATCAGGACTTTGAATTCTTGTAAATAACATATTATTATGGTAATAACTCATAATTTTTACAACGCAACCGCGCAATAGTTTCCACGTACTAATGAATTTATTTATGACCAAAGTAGTGACAAATATCAAATGTAATAGTTATTGTTAGTAGGTGCTTTAAATTAATAACCGAAGAAAAATTAAAACCGTGAAGCAAAAGAGTTCAACGCGCTCGAAGATTATTGTTAATTCATGTTTTTATTGGTTTACTTAATCTGAATTGTATCATTATTATATCACTGACCTAAATTTAATTTTATTGCTATAATCATTAAAACACACAAAATATTTTATTGTAATAATAATTTGAGTACAAAATTTTCATCTTTAAAAATTTAAAAGGCTGTATAACGAACACTGTTATTCCAGTATCTGCATTAAACCTTTGCTGTGTCATATCTGGGTATTGGCTATAGTCAGTCCTCGGCCGTCACTTGAGCAAGCGTTCTCACAACTAGATTGGTCACGCATCTTTGCAATTGCAATTTTGTAACGCAGTTACTATAAAATATATACAAATACTATAATTAATTGTTGTACGCACTACGCACATGTTTTAAAATATTAGAACTTTAAACTGAAGTAGGTACAATGTAAGTACATAGAATAGTATTTTAGAATTCTGGGTTAAATTTTGTTTGTTGTTATTTAGGACAGCACAATAAATTGTCTCTTAATGAAATTAGAGAGAAACTAGCCAAACGCTTCTAAGTTCTTTTCTCTCTTCTTAACGCGAGCAATAAGTGTAGGTATATACCTAGTCCCAGTAATAGTCCCAGGAGCTCACCATAACGGTAGGGGCTACCATAATGGTTCTCCTTCCTCAAATGTTGCCAATTCTTATGTACCTATCTATATAATTTCGACTCTAAATCTTTAATTTCTACAAAGGTATCGCCTGTTTACTATTCATGGAAATTTCAAGCTGAGACTGAGTCTGTACAATAAATAACGTTTGATTCAAAGTACCAGGCATTGTATTTAAAACATTGTTTTTACTGTAAACTTACTTAACTTAAGAGTAAACTGTTACTGCGGTGAATGTACCGTGGGAGCCACGGGATTGTGCAAGCTGTAGGCTCCAGCTACATCACTGGCGCCGACAAGGAGTAGTGGTTACCGGGCCCTTAGTCAGGATGCTTCCATTTAATTTCGCTATCTAAGTACTAACTACTACTTGTGGATCTAGCCTTCTGAAAATACACAAAAAGTTTTAGTAGTTCAAAAAGGTTCAAATGCTAAAGGTTTTAAGGTTTATGAAATGTACTGTACGTTGTACACTTCTATTTTTTATAAATGGGCATCTTCTTTTGTTCATGATTTGGAAGTAAAGTGGATTTTTTCTTAATCAGAATTCAGTGGCAACTTTCAATAACTAATTTCCAAAATGACTGCCAAAATCATTACCTTTTGGTTTTACCGTAATCGAGATTCGAGTAAGAAGAAGGAGATTCTATGTTCAGCTGCATATATTATATTATACTTTTCTATTTGTACACTTGCGACAAGTATAATATATTGAACAACAAGTTAGGTAAGGATGGATGGAGTTGATTGATGAACCTAGATTCTAGACCACAGTTAGGTCTTACGTAACACTCATTAACGTGTAACGCGTGTCGCGGTAATCACTTACCATTAGCTTAAAATATTAGACATGAAAAAGTACGAGAGTATGGATGGATGTTTGTGACAAAAGATCCAAAAATTCTAAAAATATTTTAATTATAATTATAATTTCTTATGGTAGGAATTTAAGTTTCGAATTAGGTTTTTTTTTATTAAATAAGGGGGCAAACGAGCAAACGGGTCACCTGATGGTAAGCAACTACAGTCGCCCATGGACACTCGCAACATCAGAAGAGCTGCAGCAGGCGCGTTGCCGGCCTTTATGACACAACAATTTTTGTCGACAATGCCACTGTTCCTGTAGAAAACTGTATTTACTAGTGGGAGACCGTGGCCTGGGGGGAACTTAATTATATTATGTGTGAGTAGCTCATCCTACAAACGTTTAGCCCTATCAATATAAAAAGTAGATAAAAACCTATTCTCAGGCGTAACGAATGTACATACAAAATTTGATTAGAATCAGTTGAGCCGTTTTAGAGGAGTTTGCGCAGTAACACTGTGACACGAGAATTTTGTGTAGTAGATAAGAAGTAGGTATGTACGCACTTTTTAGCTTGAATTGTAAAATATATTATTATGTTACGATTGTCTGGAAAAAAGCTGCTTCCAAATGAAAGTTAGGTTATTTGAACATTTTCCTTTTTTGTTAACTTTTGTAAACAGTTTTTATTTTTGTAGATTGTTTTATTATAACTCCATTACTCATAAAGGATGAATGGCATAGAACATTCTCCGTGGTGCTTGGCGGTCCGTGGTTCTTGGCGGTCCGCGGTCCGCGGTAAACGGTCGGTATGTAGGGCTCAGGTGAAAGGGAATGCCCTAAGCGGTCTAGATCGAAGCCGCCGCCGCAGCAGGTATAAACATACTCTGTTTCAATTCATTTTGATGTCAATGTAAATAAAATATTGGAAACTTGGTCATATGTGCAGCGCAAAACTTTAAGGGCTTAGGGCATCCTTTCCCAAAGTGGGCAATAACGCCCCCTTGTGGGCGCTGAAGATCTAAAAAAATGGGAGCGTTGTGTAGAGGCTTGGGGGTGATTTGTGATTTTATTTCATCTGGATGCATTTTTAGGGCCCCCGCAGATATACAATTTCTAGTTGTACAACTACAGTCAACTACAATTTTTAAATGAAAAAAATAATATGAGAACTTTATTAATTCGAGATAAAAATGTGTAAGGTGACAATATTTAAAATGTAATAAGCGTTCTCTGTAAAAATACAAAGAAAACAATACACCTTTTAAACGTGATTACGTTTAGAAAATTTTCCCGCCTGTCATGACTTTCTTGACAGACTGTAGTTGTACAACTAGAATTTGTATATCTGCGGGGGCCCTTAATTGAAACAACGGGGGGCGCTAAAACATAATTTGTTCTCAAAGTGGACAGTACACAAAATAAGTTTGGGAACCCCTGGCTTAGGGATAAAGCATATATTTATATATTTTAAGTGTGCCCATCTTCATATAACGTTTTTGTATTGCAAATTGCATTAATACCTATAGGTACATTAATACCTATAGGTACATTTTTAATCTTTAGGTTTGGTCATGCCTGCTTCATATTTTCTTCTTAGGGATAAAACGCGAGGAATGTTGTCGGAAAAATGAAGCGGAAAAAAATAAACCTGCTAGATGACGATTGACGATAAACTGACGATGAATTGGTAGCCTCAGCTATTTTGATGATAATGAAATGAAAGAAATGAATGAAATATACAACATAATATAAATTACACTTAAACTCTACTTACGAGCTAAACGCGTTTGTACATTTTACAACTTTCTTTCCGGAATATCGTGTTTTTTGTATAAATAAATATATTGTTAATATGATCACATTATATTTTTATTCGCATAAACGAGCCGCTAATGAAGATACAAAACTGCATAATATTATTTAATTATGCATTAAAATTCATATTATTCAGGTTTGGTAATTTAAGTCATGTAACAATTTAGCATCTTCATGTCAATACTTTAAAGTGTTAAAATTTTACCAATTCCTTATTATATTTACCAATTTTACCGATGTTTATTAATGGAACACCAGGGGGTAAGTGGGAGAAGGGAATTTAGCCCAATATAACGACCAATTCTCGATACCACGACCAACGACCAACTCATGATCAACTCTCGAAGCCACTTGCAACTCAGTTCAGGCGGTTCTCCCACTAAGCGTAGGTTTTCCTCAAAAAGAGTCGACACCATTAATAATTATCAACCACGAATACCCTTAGAAGATCTTAGGGAGACCGGAGCACGACGGACATACTAAAACTGTCTTGGCTAGTTATGATTAAAATCTTATATCTTATATCTAAAATCCTCGTGTCACAATGTTAGGCCGCGTACTCCTCCGAAACAGCTTTACTGATTTTAACCAAATTATATATGCATATTCAGTGGGTCTGAGAATCGGCTACTGGGTACTTATTATATTGATAAGTGCATTTGTTGAATAAATAATAGTAAATTATTACAACTCGAGACTGACGGCGACCATTGTTTACATGCTTCGGAATAGCGATGGACGTAGCCACGGTGACATACATAATTAGTCACTTCCATAAAATAATATGGGCGAAATACTTTATAAGGCAAAACAACGTTTGTCGGGACAGCTAGTAAACAATAAAATTAATATATTGCGTGTAACTATTAGTCACGGTGCGGTCGGCGGTGATGAAACAGGTCATCAGTGCAAATGCCACCTCGCGTGGTTCACGGACACCATCAATAATTATAAACAATTGCGTACATCACGTCTTGATCAATGTTTATATGAAAGCGCTAACACTTGAGCAATAAACAACAGTTAATTGAAGTTGCACGATTGTTAAGTTTTGATAGTCCTCTCGGCTTTATAAAACCATAATAATATTACATCATACAATATTATAAATGCGATAACATCTATCTGTCATAACAGACATAACATAAAGAGTTTAAACCTTATAGTCAGGGTGCCCTAGAACAAATTTTTTTGTGATTACTGACAAACTAATTTTTTGTGAGTAGCTACATTTTGATAAGACGAACAACATTTTAATTTTCGAAAAATCTCGAAAGTGGTAGCTAACAGAGATAGAAAGGATTTCATACTTTGACTTGATGGTCCTAAAATATGGATTGTTTTATTTGTAGGACAAGGTTACTCTTAAATAATATAACTATTAACCTACCAATATACAAAAAAAATGCTGGTTAGGGTTCCGTTTTAGGGTACAGTAATCAACCAAGTTGTTGCTAATGTAGCTACTCGCAAAAGATTAGCTTGTTAGTAATCACAAAAAAAATTGTTCTAGGGCACCCTGACTATTAGGAAATTGGTTTCATAAAAGTATTACGAAGCTATTCAGAGTCCCGGTGATACGACATAGGTTAGTTGTGATCGCAAAAAAGGGCGGTTTCCATGCGCGAAACTTGACGTAAAGGAGCAGAAGACCCCAAGGCCCGCTATTCCACAGCGCGCTATGTCTCCTATATTATGTATAATTCACATTATATTATATCGGAAGTCACCGCGCTCCCGTGTGAACCTTACATCATAGTGTTCGGTACAGTTAGTGCGCTTATAACTACATTAGAGATTTACTTCAGCCCGTGTTTACTATAATCTTTGTACTTTAAAAGGTCTGCATTGTTTTTTTTTATGAAAAAAGGGGGCAAACGAGCAAACGGGTCACCTGATGGAAAGCAACTTCCGTCGCCCATGGACACTCGCAGCATCAGAAGAGCTGCAGGTGCGTTGCCGGCCTTTTATGAGGGAATAGGGTAATAGGGCATTGGAGGGTAGGGAAGGGAATAGTGGAAGATAGGGGAGGGAATAGGGGAGGGTAGGGAAGGGTAGGGGATTGGGCCTCCGGTAAACTGACTCACTCGGCGAAACACAGCGCAAGCGCTGTTTCACGCCGGTTTTCTGTGAGCCCGTGGTATTTCTCCGGTCGAAGCATGGCTCTCCCACGGTAAATTGTGTGTTATAGTTATACAATCACTAAATGACGCCCGCAACTCCATTGCGCCAAAATTTTCAAAATTTTTGCGCAACGGTAAAAGTATCCTATGTCTTTTCCCAGGGCTCAAAGCATCTCCATACCAAATTTCAGCAAAATGAGTTCATCGGTTTGGGCGTGAAGAGGTAATAGACAGACAGCTACTTTAATATTATAGTATGGATGAATAAATAAAAATAATAATATATAAAATTCTCGTGTTACAGTGTTTGTGCGCGAACTCCTCCAAAACGGCTATGTACATTCGTTAGGCCTGAGAATAGGTTTTTACTTTTTATATTGACACTAGAAATAATTTATATGGCATACGTTTGCCGGGTCAGCTAGTAAAGATATACATATTATGTTTATTTCCTTGTCTGCCAAGCGACTTTTTTCACCTCGTCTTTACGAGTAATACCACGAGTACAAGTTAATAACACCATTAATTAGGAGTTTAAAAAGTTTGTGACTTAATAGACTGATTTGATTAATTGATTGATTGAAAACGAAAAAGTGTATAAAAATTGTGTGTTGATAAGATGATTACTTATATTATAATACACGAGCTTTTACCCGCGGCTTCGCTCGCATTTAAAGAAGTATTATTATATACAAACTTTCATCCCCTATTTTAACCCCTTGGGGTAGGAAATCAAAATCCTTTCTTAGCGGATGCCTACGTCATAACATCTACCTGCATGCCAAATTTCAGCCCGATCCATCCAGTGGTTTGGGCTGTGCCTTGATAGATCACCATGTCAGTCAGTCACTATATATATAGATATAAAATATAAATATGTCAAAGATTTCTAGCAAGAACTAACGGTAAACTTAATAAGTACTATAAGAGTTAGTAATACCAGTGTCTCTACTTCGCATTTTTTAATAATTACAATTAGGTCTTGCAATTAATGAATCAATAACGTTTGATCTATTTTTGCTAATAAGGGCCTAACCTTTGTTAAAGGTTAGAGCATTTAAGTATCTAGTTTACAATGAACTAAATAAAGGAGTAGGCTTGCCGTTTATTAATTTCATTTACTATAAGTATTACAAAATGTTCATTCAAGCTTTACCAAAAATTACTTAGCAGCGAGAAACTTTTGGTTAAAGTTTCTATTAATCCTTTGTTACGAAAATTTCGAAAAGAATTCTTATATCGAAATGTAATTTTATTGATGATAATATTTTTATTTGATGGCCTACACTTGGTACTACTAATATATATAATAAGTGCCTACACATGAAAAAATATAGGTAATCGAAGCTCTTAAATTCAGGATGTCGAAACACACAGCCCAAAATTCGGCGAAAAACGCAGCGATCAATCACACAGATGTCTGGCGTAAGATGGCGTGTTGAGGCGTGTTGAGGCGTGTTGAGGCGTGTTGTGTTATTTACGAGCGTTTACCTACATTGCGGGTTGCAACAGTGTTGCTACTTGCTGTTTCGCTGTTTCTGTTACCTAACTAATAAAAAGTTAGCGCTCACACGGCCACACGCCTAATACGAAATACTAAGTTTTACAACACTAAGGGCCTGTTTCACCACTACCTGATAAGTTTCGGATAGGCTATCCACCAGTAAACTTGACAAGAGTATGGAGAATCTGTCAAATAACTAATAAGTTATGAATAGTCTATCTGGAATTTTATCAGGAAGTTGTGAAACAAGCCCTAACTCTATTGGTAACTCTTAATTGATAATCTCCAACTTTCTTTGAGTAACGGTTTAAAATACATCGGTCACAACTGACATCATTGTCAATCGCAGTTTGTATAGTAAACGATGAAATATGACAAGGTTTTGACCGGGGGTCAATGACCGATACCGCCAGGTTATGACATTACGAGAATATATTATCCACAATCTTTATTCACGGATTTGACAGTTCTCAGCATAAGAACCCGTGTAATAAACTAATAACAGCCTTCAATATCACACAGTAAAGTATAACAATTTGATTGCACTACTCACTACTAGTGCAACGCTGCGGGTTTGTTCGCAATTGTTTTGCGCAAGTCGTGTCGGTCGATTTCGAAATATTTCACTATACGATAGTAGCGTGGGGTTCCTTTTACACTATTCCTATTGGTTTCACTTGATTTTTACTTTAACAAGACTATCACGTAAATCTCTACCTATTAAAGGGTAGAGCTTTCCTGTGAAAAAGAAACCATTGCTAATATTTGACTCGGAGTTAGCACAATGCCAGGACCTATATAATATATGACTTAATAGGAAAATTGTTTGTAATTATTTATATAAAGTTTAAATAATAGTAGGCGAATAGGTTTACGGTAAAATAACATAAACAATTTCGGACTTTGTTTTCAGCCTTTTTTATCACCTGTTTGAAATTTGAACCACGTTTTTCAATACACAATTCATTAGTAATAATTAATGAATTAAAATTATAATTTGCGTTAAACGTATTTAGTGATCTAAACACCTTTTTACCCCGATACGATAAAATATAGACTCTTCAAGTAATAACTTGTTAATTATTATTTGTTATGTGCCTTATACAGTCCGTTAAATATTGTATTTCGTTCATCGTGAAGGAAGTACTTACATTAGCCAAATAAATATTAACTGCCGACACCGGAACTTACCTGAAACAAAATATATTATTATACGTTAGTTATCGGCGTGTTAACTGTTAGCGGGGAAACGCACAACTCAACACCACGCGAGCCCGTGTGGGAACTCGGAAGAGAATCTTTCATTGTCATGTGACATTGTGTCTTCTTTCATTGAAACATAGTAATCAATGTAATGTAATGTATATAATATCTTTATCTATATAAAATTTATTAATGTAGTTTATTTAGTTATGTAGGCGGGAGCTTCGCTGCGCTACGCTCCCGCCTTGCCATCTAACCTA
Organism: Plebejus argus; assembly: GCA_905404155.3. Lineage (NCBI taxonomy): Eukaryota > Metazoa > Arthropoda > Insecta > Lepidoptera > Lycaenidae > Plebejus > Plebejus argus. The sequence goes on along the minus strand of FR989939.1, from coordinate 282,170 downwards.
ACCAAATCCAATCGTATTGGACAGACGGAGTAATAAATACATTGCTATTAATAACCTAAGAATAATTATATACTGTTCTTATACATTTCCTATTCCGTTAAAAATAAATACATTCAATTACCTCTCTTCAAATCCGCTCTCTTCAAAGGGCTATGTTAAAAATCGCTAACTAGTTGAACGTTGAGTGACGATTGTTCAATCAACGTTCGGTCGAGTCATTCAATTGAATGGAGTCATTCAATGAATGCGCTAGTCATTCAATCAAACCGCAGATTGAACTAGATGACTGCGACATATACAATATTATTATACTTCTCATTTGCATAGTCTGTATATGGAGTTTAATATGTTGATAATATGATAGTCATGTCGTTAGACATATTATAACATGTAATTAAAATATAATATCAGGGTTTATTCTAACATCAATGAAATATTTCATACATTTACGTTCTGCGTTTTGTTGCAGAAGAACATCGAAGTACCTATTAATATGAATCATAATTTTGTGTAAGAGTTGGCACGTAAAATACAATAACCAGTGACCTGTAGTGTTCGGACTGTGAGTACTTGTACTATTATCTATTCTGTGCTGTGAGTGACTGGAGATGTATAACGAATCACCCACGACTACGGTTTTTGTTGGCCGTCAATGGTAACACTGGAGTCCAAATAAAATACAAGTGGTATAGTCACGACGACTGTTAGCGCTACTTTTTGTATACCGTTCCACACTAATTTCTTATACAGATTAAAAACTATAATAGTATTGTGAAGATTAAAGGGATAGGAATTGTGTTACTGAAGGTTTTTGACTGAATACACTATAGCTTGATTGAATGACGTGAAAACATTAAAATGCTTAAATTGAATAAGCATACTTTGAAACTGCTGGACCTTTACAGATTACAGATTAAGTTGCAATCAAAGATTAATGTAGAATTAATAGCACACTAGACTTAACTTACTAACATGACACTTTGCGAGATAACATATTAATAATTACATTGTACAAGGTATATCTGTGGACACCAAACTAGGCAAAGCCTGTATCTTGGTGGTCCTAGTTTTACACAATCGAGTTCACAAAAAACTATTAGACGCACTTTCGGACAAAAGACAGAATTAATCGAGATTTCATCTACATAGTGATAATTATCCATTGCATTTTAATATATTCCCTGACACCTATTAAGCATATCATATATTATATGAATACATTCAACCAATTTAAAATGAAATTATGAGAAGTTAAAAATTATTATTATGATATTTTATGAATACAGTAGTAGATAGGATAGAAAATTTTCAAAGAGTATTTAAAATTTACATTCAGTTACATATAAATTACAAATAATAAATCAAAAATTACTATAATAAACAATCATTAATTATTTATAGTCCATAGTAGTAAATGGGATAAATTCAATGGGTAGGTAGTGGGTAGGTAGGATGGTAAGTACTTCTTAATAATGTAGGACCTAAAGGTAATGTGTGTGTGTGTGTGTGTGTGTGTGCGTGTGTGCGTGCGTGCATGCATGCGTGCGTGCGTGCGTGCGTGCGTGCGTGCGTGCGTGCGTGCGTGCGTGCGTGCGTGCGTGCGTGCGTGCATGTGTGTGTGTGTGTGGGTGTTTGTGTGCGTGTGTGTGTATAGGTTATCTCTTCAAATTATTACGGACTTCCACAATTTTTTCGGTTTCATCATAGTTTTTTGACAGAAGCCATAATTTAGTTGCGTGTGGTGGGTTCTTAACTAAAGATTCGATCGGGATATTTCGGTCTGATACTACCGACGAAAGAACGAGGTCGTAGATATAGGGAGGTAATCTTGACGCGAAGACCGTACGACATTTTGGCAAGGTTGCTTCAAAGCCTATTCCTGCGTATTTCGTTATCGTTCGGAGGACAAAGAGTTGTCTTACGCTGAGGACGTTAAAGTCTTGAAGCAATATAGCAGTTGGATAACGGCGGGGCTTACCAAGCGCGACTTTGATTACAGCACGTTGGGCCCTTTCTAGCGTAATCATATGAGATTTGGCAGCACCACCCCAAATACCGATGCAGTACTGTAAGAGAGATTGGCAGAGCGCAGAGTAAACCAGTTTTTTGACGTGTAAGCTAGCAATCGGTCTAAGGGATTTCATTATAAATATTATTTTGCGGGTTTTCTTTGCTATGGATAGTATATGAGGTTTAAACGTCAGTTTCTCGTCCACCTCGACACCTAGGTATTTGACTGAGGTGGTACGAGTAATGCACTCACAGCTGCACTTTTGCAGGAGAGGGAAAAATACGGTAGGGCAATTTTCACGGTGCAACTTAATGGGTTTATCTATAGGTTTTGTAGCTTCAGTGATGTGGAAAAAAAGAACCTTTGATTTCGCTGTGTTAAGAGAGAGGAGGTTTTGGTTGAGCCACTTATTTATTAAAACCATACCCCTTTCTGTGGCGCAAATGGTACTACGCCAACATTTACCCCGAAAAATTGCAACCGTGTCATCTGCGTAACAAATTATTTCTGCATTAGGAATGTTAAGTTCTAGGATTCCATTAATATAGAGGAGAAACAGGGTTGGGGAGAGGGTGCTGCCTTGTGGGACACCGAAAGTGTTATTTTCTTCCTCACTCAGATATTTTCCAAGTTTCAGCCTTTGTCGTCTATTGCTGAGATAGCTTTGAAACCAAGAGAGGGCGTTACCTCGTATGCCGAAGCCTTCCAGTTTGCGAAGTAGCAGTGGAATCGAAACTGTGTCAAAGGCCTTTGCAAGGTCCAGGAATACCCCAATGCTCCTGTTCCCCTCGTCTAGAGTTCCGGCTACTGTGGAAGTCAACATTCCCACGGCATCCTCCGTGCAACGACCTTTTCTGAAACCGAATTGTCGGTCAGATATTAACCTCTTTTTTTCCAGATAATTTACGAGCCTTTTGTTTATCACCTTTTCTAAAATTTTAGAAAGTATAGGTAGGAGTGAGATTGGACGGTAATTTTCGATTTTATCTTTTGGGCCAGATTTGTGAATTGGGCACACTATAGCGGTTTTCCAGCAGTCGGGGAATGTGCCAGTTTCTATACTAAGGTTGCAGATATGTGTCAGAGGTGATACGATGCTAGATTTAATGTACCTCAACAGGAAAGGTGACAGCAAATCTGAACCTGGAGCGCCTTCGGGTTTTATCTCAGATAGAAGATTTTCAATTTCAGTCGGATTTACCGGACTCAGGAAGATTGAATCAGGGGAAATAGTGTTTACTTTTAAGGTTTTATCGATTGTTACTTCGCTTTTGGACATTTTTTCCAGAATATTTGAAGCTAATTTAGGAGCTGCCTGCGCAAAGTAAGTGTTATAGGAGTTTACTGCTTCTTGGGGACATGTGTGATTTCTGATTAATACCTGTGAGTCCGGTTTAGAGTGGGGTATGTTGCTGAATTCTTTTATAGCGCCCCATAGTCTTTTCGGGTCTCGATGGTTCTTCGCTAGTATGTTATTTTCATAATTTATTTTAAGTTTGCGTAGTAGCTGGTTACAAAAGTTCCGGTATCTGGTGTACGTTATTTTAACAGTTTCGTTGTTTGGGTCTTTTTTTGCCTTTAGATGCAGAAGGTCTCTGTGCTGCATGCAGCGCACAAGCCCGGGTGTGATCCACGGCTTTAAGGTGTGTTTCTTTCGGCTGATTTTTACCTCTGAGGAAAATTTATCAACTAGTGTTGTAAGAGTTTCAGTTAAGGACATTGTTGCGTCATTTACATCTTTAGCGTTGAATACATCACACCAGTCATTTGATTTTAGAGAATCAAGGATTCCGTTAAAATCTGTTTTCAGCTTAACCCTGGGCCTGGACTTACTCGCTTGTAGCTCAGTTTCTCTTAGACTAATACCAGCCATGGTCAAGCTGTGGTCGGTAACAGTAGAATTGCAAACGATACCCAGAGCCCTTTTGCAGGGTTTTATAAAAATATGGTCAAGACATGAATTGAAACGAGTTGGAATGGTGATAGCAGCCAGGAAGCCAAATTCAGTCAGCATGCTTAGGTATGAGTCTACAGCATCTGACGTATCGTCTACAAGATTGATATTCAAGTCCCCTGCCAGTACGATGCTACTTGCCTCTTTGTTAGATTCCAGCATTAGGTCTAGTGATGTTAAAAAATTCTGGGGATTGGAAATCGACGGTGATCGGTAGATGCCTATAATATTTACGAGTTTTTCGATATTAACAATAAGGCAATTAGCATCGTCTAAAGTAGGCTCATGTGCGTCAGCAGACCAGCCGTTCCTGACGTATATCGCCACTCCACCACACTTGTTTATTACCTTTTTAGTATGAAAAGAAGTATAACCAGAAATTGTGGGGATATGCGGATCCGGAGTACTAAACCAGCATTCTGTGAAAACCAGGGCGTCGAAGAGAATATCGAGTCGCTTCAGAATAACATCGAGTTGACCTGTAGTAGCCTTGTGGCTCAGACTTCTCACGTTGCACGATAAAATTCTAAAGTTATACCCTGCGAGAGCTGTTCCACAATATAGTATTTAAAGAATGCATTAACCTAACAATATAGTATTTAAAGAATGCATTAAGGATATAAAAAGACTACTAAAGAGCGTGCTACTTGTTACCCGACTGTGTCAAAAGGTGAATTATGACCTCAGAATTATGACCTAGATTTTAGAGTGTAGTTTAAACGACTGGATTGGTTTTGAGAGGAATTTAATTCGTCTCAGTCAGTGATACGTTTTATCAAAGTAATAATTCGGTTATTGACTTCATAACTACAAATTACTATATTTTTAAATATTTATAACGTAGGAAATATAATTCTCTTCCTGCTGGTACGTGGTTGCTGGTTATATACAACAATTATTTCCAGTTCAGTTACCAATAACTGGAGCACAAACGTCGAACTTTTTTCGACCAACTTAATTACTCACGTAGTGTACTTTAACTAGCAGATATTACTTCTCTACTTAACAAAATTCTCTTTTGAAAGTAATTATTATTACTTACTATCTTTTTATGGTTGGCAAAAACTTTGCATTGAATGAATTTTCGAAGTTAGTTTATATTATTTACTAGCTGTCCCAGTAAACGTTGTTTTGCCATATAAAGTATTTCGCCCATATTATTTTATTGAAGTGACTAAATAAGTATGTAACCATGGCAAAGTCCATCGTTATCCCGTCGCACAAACAATGGTCGCTGTCAGTCTCGAGTTGTAATAATTTAGCAATAAAGTTCAAATTGACTCTAGAAAACGTTTGTATGGGAAATAGAAAAGGGCTGTTTTAGGGTTTTCCCGGAAATTATTAGATTTCTTCTCGCCTTTTAAACCTTCCCTAGACCTCCACGAACATTTCAAGACTAAGATAGGATGAATCCGTTCAGACGTTCTCGAGTTTTAGTGAGACTAACGAACAGCAATTCATTTTTATACATACATAGATTATTTACACTTTAGATCTAAACACGACCTACCTATAATTTAAAGACAAAATATTCTAACTATATATTATAGTATATTTTGTCATAGTCGTGATTATAGTCTTTTAAATGCTCTGGATAATGAATGCAGTACTATTTTAAAATATAATAGCAGAATGAGTCATATCACATATGACATATCAAATATAACTTTTGTAAACATAAAACAAGCAGTAAATAGGACATCCTGTCTTAAATAACAGGACGCACAATGGAAGTCAAGAAAAAACAAACAAACAAAATAACATGATATTTTTTTGTATTTCTTTAATACAAATTATTGTACATCTGTATGTCTATACATGTTATTGCTCGGAAATCGATTCGCAGAAATTAGTTTGCAGTTAACTTTTAAAAGTACGGAATTCAACATCGATCGTAAAGGGGTGACATGGAGCCACAATACGAAAGTAGTAAATCGGATCCTCGTCAGACGTCATGTAATTTAAACGTTTACACGTAAACACACGTGTATGTATTGACAACGTGTTACATGTGTGTGTGACGGGTGACGGGTGACGGTCGTCAGCCTCCATTGTGTTGACAACAAACAACAATGCCTATTTTTTGGCGCATCTGAAAATCTCCCGCTGACCTTCGATTATATTACACGCATGCATTATGTATGCAAAAAGTCGTATTTTTGCATACATAACAGTTTTTGTTTTATTGTAATATTTAATCATTACTTCCGAAATAAATAATAGTCATAACTACATTTAACTCGCAACTTCGCTAATGTAGAAATTATATTATACAAAACTACTTAGTTTTCACTGATAATAAAGTGGAAACTCGTGACGCTGGGGCGCTTGCCCATACAAAAGTGAAAAAAATTTGGGCGCTGCTACTCTCACAGTGAACTCTCTACGAGGAACACGTACACACCCTAAGTGTTATCTCATAGTTTTGTTACAACCTGTATTTTGTAATACAGTAATAAGTTGTAATACATGGACTATAATAATTTGTCGTAACTTATCTCATTTTCACTTGCTTCGCTATAAAACAATGAACTTTTCAATTATTTTGAGATTTTTCAATCTGTTCTGCTAACTGTCATGAACTGCTCTCAATGCTGATCACATTAGCTCCATTCACAATCGTTTAATGAAACACAATGCGTTGCCAAACCGCGTGAGAACAGGCGACAAACCGCTGACAACGTCGACAATCGAAGCGTGTTGAGGTTGGCCAACGAATTATATCACACACGTCATAAACGCGCTTTGACCCCGTGAGCCACTCAGAGATGTTCACAGGGTCTACATTATACTTTTATGAATATAATGTCACCTGTTAGGGTTGATTCAGACCGCAACGCGACGCGTTGATGCATTTCTAAATTAATATGGATTTGACAGATTCGCACGCTCACGCTGACGACATCTGTCAAATCCATACAAATTTAGGTCGCGTCGCGTTGCGCCTCGCCTCGTCGCGTTGCGGTCTGAATTGACCCTTTAGAATTGGAGTAGTGCGTTAATGTTTCGTATTGTTGCCGAGTCTTTAGATGGTTCTTTGATGGCCTATTGTCAATGCCTGTATCTTCATAAGTTTGCAAAAAA